>JAPFBL010000023.1:2465000-2950000 GCA_026182355.1 Hermatobates lingyangjiaoensis
AAAAAACTACATGATTACATGAAATCGGAATCAATATTCTTAAATAAATGTAAAGTGATTTAAAGTTGAATATGAGAAGCAAAAAAAAATCAAGATATTAATTTTTTTGTTTCCATAACTGAAATTATAACGAAACGTCACTGATTTATTTTGGTTTGTATTTCCAAGGTTATAATTCGAATTAAATATGTATAATAAGAAATGTACGTTTTAAAATATTTTGTAGATGGAACTCTTTTATCTGAATAAAATTGAAACATACCCTCATAATACATGTCAAAACCAAACAAACCAACTTTACAATCAAGAGTTAATTTTGTCAGCATAGAAAGGGGTCATGCCTGATATAATTCAATGAATTGTTCATAATATACTGACAACACACTAGTAGAATTTGATGCTTGTAAAATTGTAATATCTTTACATTAGGCTATTGTTATGAGATTTTGAATCTGTCAAAAGTAGAAAGCTAAACCCATATCAACTCTTTTGAAGCCGCTTTAACAGCTTCACTTCAGGTTGAATTATATTGTGTCGAGATTTAATGATATTAAAGGAATTTATTATGACTGATAGTATAGTGAAATATGAAATTCTTATCATAACAGGCCTTTTAGAATACTAGCAAATAAATTGATTGAAACACAAATGTATCCATTTATTCAAATTTGTTTAAATATTAGAAAATTTTACAAATTCAATCTGGGAGTAATGATTAAGTACTTTGACAAAGACCCAAATGTCTAAAATAGTTTCTTGAATACATTCGATTTGTCATACGCAGTTAATGGAAAAATTGAAAAAGATGTTTGCTACACGTCTCCTCCTGTTTGAAATATCTTCAAAGTAAGGGTTTTTTGTTAATTCATGTTTTTAAGGCATGTTATTTTTTCGTTTGAAAATTAGTTTTTCAAATCAATGAATTTATTCTGATCATTTCTATAACTAGTAGAATACAATAATACTAAAACGAATATTATTCCTGTTTGAATCTTGAATCAACTTCAAAATATATTGAAATTAACAACTGCAAAAATAATCAACATATTCAAAGATAAATTATGCAGGAATGTGAAAATAGCAGCTCTACATATTTTGTAATGGGATAAATACTGTTTATAGTTGTTCTCATGCATAAGGTAAGTAAATTTCAGTAATAACATTGAAGATAGATTTCCACAGTTAGTAGGCACTATTTATTAGTTCATAACAGCCACAATGGACTAACCATTATAAATTAAAATTCGAAATTAATAAGAATAGATATTGTTATTTTATAAAAATTATGTTGCATCTGTATTTTTCAAACTGGTTCCAAATAGATAATTTTAATAAAAAAAATTAAAATAAAACAAAATGTCTTGAAACCAATATTGCGTTAAATATAGTTAATCGGTTAGTTCCACTGAGGTAAGTAATATTAGAATTAGTAATAATACATTCCGTCATACCTCGTAAAGTCTCTGAAAAGCTCCACCGGTTTCGGGCCCGTCTGGATCCCATCTTCAAGAGCACCCAACTGGCTGTGAATGTTGTTTTCCTATAACCTAAAGAAGGACAAAAAGGACAACGAATGAACATACAGGAAAAAATAGAAATATATAAACATAAAATGACAGACAATATAATCAATGAACAAACAAACCACCAAACCGACATTTTAACAAAACCACTAATAACATTTAAAAGACGACACAAGGAACTGGAAATAGATAATGAAATAAGAAATAAAAGGAAAAAACATAATTAAAGAAATAGGAAAAAAAAATTAACTACACACACAACACTGATTACACAATGTAGATGCTATATATAGGTAGGTTATAGGAAAACAACATTCACAGTCAGTTAGGTGCTCTTGAAGATGGGATCCAGACGGACCCGAAACCGGTCGAGCTTTTCAGAGACTTTACGAGGTATGACGGAATGTATTATTACTAATTCCAATATTGCGTTGTTGACTTAACCAAAAAAAACTTCAGGAGTCTTTTACTGTGTAATCAACGGTATTTATTTTTTAATCATAGCCTCGATACTTAATATCATATATTGATAAAAGTATTGACAAGGAATAGAAACAAAATTAAAGTTTATCAGGACTCAGTCAGTTCTTCAAGTTCAATTGAAACTCTCGTTGCCAACGTTTCAATTTTTATTTAAAACCTTTTCCATAGGCAGAAGTATAAGTCCACATGTTAAAATCCACACACTATTTTTCTTTGTTAAATAATCTTTGATGTAATACTTAGTTGTCCTGTTTCAAATAACTAAGTTTTGTTTTCATAATTCTGCCTATAAAAAAGGTTTTAAAATAAACCCCAAACGTCGACAATGAGAGTTTTGTTTGAACCTGAAGAACTGACCGAGTTCTGATAAGCTTTAATTTTGTTATTTAATATTAAATTAAAAACTTTAGAGTATTTTTATAATTGTAAGTGCAGTATGTCCAAATATAGTACGTACATTCAATAAAACCTAAAGCAGTAAACTAAATTTTTTAATTATTTTTATCTTACTTATAAGTAAAGTATAGTGACCATTAAAAACATTGATCGTGAAATTTTAACAGATTTTCATATTTTGAGGGCCTTAAACCCCATTTTTGACGTTTTTCGTTATGTGTTTTTGTGGCTGGGTATGTATCAATAAGTTTGTGGAGACGCTGATGTCCAAAAAATTTGATGATCAAATTCATATTTTACACAAAAGTAGTGTAGATGCACCCTATTGTTTTGGGACAATGCTGCATGATGGAAAGTCAGTTTTTTTTGTCAGAAATGTGTTTTAAACATTTTTTTCTTTACATGAACGGTTTTCAGAAGGAATATGACGTCATCTAGAGTGAATAACCATTATAATCTGTCACAATTAGTTGAGAACAGAGGATTTAGATGTTCTGTATTTGCGGCTTAGCAATGAGTTTATTTGTAAACTAATTAAGAGGAGAGAAATACTGATTTGCTAATCATTATGGTGCACCATGTAGTAGTAGTTATTAATACTACTAATTTAACTACCACTTACTTACTACTAATTAATACTACCATGCACCATAATGATTAGCAAATCAGTATTTCTCTCCTCTTATTTATTTAAAAAAAAATGAACCATATACATTTCTATTACTTTGTTTATTATCTGTAACAAATCTGTTGTATTTGTCCTGACTTGTGTGAGGAACTCTCCAACGGTGACAGAAACTTACCTTTAAGTTCATGCATAGAGCATTTAATATTTAATAACTTTATGTATAAATCCTTATAATTGAATGTCTTCCTTATCTCGACCACATAGCCTGAAGATGTCTACAAATATAGACGAAACGTCGGCTTAAAGGTGTTGTATTATTGAAGCTAGACCAAACCTCGATAAAGAAAAAGAAAAATAGTGTTAAATCCTTATATTTAAATGTAAATTTTCCATACTATTAACTTTCTATTGAGTCGTGATTTATAAAAAAAATTAAGTAACTCAGCCATAAGGTCATGTCATTTAGTAGATAATCAGTTATTATTCTGTCTCATGAGTTACACTTACACTGAAAAATCAATTATCTCTTAATTGATGTTTCTTATGGTTTTTAATATTTATCTTGCCAGTTACTCTTTGAGACAGAATATTATAGTCTGTTTAGTAATGTACCTGATTATTTATACCTATAACAATATATAACAGATTCAATAATATATCGACCGTTTGATAGAATAGGTGTGTTATATATATATTTGGGTTTATATAAGAAAGAACACACCTATTCTATCAAACGGTCGATATATTATTGAATCTGTTATATATATATTTGGGTTTATATAAGAAAGAACACACCTATAACAATATATTTAATTTAATTTTATTTAACTAATTTAATTTAGTTAGTATATATATAAAAAGTATTGACATTTTTCCTTAATTTGTGTGTTATTACTGTTTGTTAATTCACTACGATAATTGACTATTATTTTGTTTGGATAATCTTGCACTGAAAATTATAATTGTGTATTTTAGTTCTAATTTCCCATTTTATATTCAATATTTGAAAGAGATAGTATTATTATCTACTAATATTATTTTAATTTAATAATCTTGTATTCAAATTCCCAGTTGTACACCTTAATTTAAATGTCTCATTTTATGTTCATCATTTGAGAGAAAATATTTTTAATTTATTTACTTAAATATCATTTTTTTAAATTGGTACTTGAAGTATATACCCGGAACATTAACTTGATTAAAAAAGAGATTTTTATTTAATAAATATTTGGTACAATATGGTCTTATAATCGACACATTTACTTTTTTGTACAGTGATAGCATGACAAAATATACCATTTCCCACATGAAATGCATATTTGGAGTCGTGACCAACATATTGGTTTATAATCTTCAGTACTCCCGACAATCAGGGTGCTACTGGACTTCAATTAATCCCAAACAGTTTAAATTGATAAAAAATATAAAATCAGAAAGCACTGTTCACTGTTGAAGTCTGAGGCTTCGTACTGTTTTATCTATATATATTGCTAAGAACTAACTTATTTCAAGTTATCTTTAGTTTTGTACATTAGAAAAACAGAATTCACCCACAGAAGAATTTCTGTCTGCTAGTTTGTTTGCTCTAATATTTTGTCATAAATCATATTGTCAGAATAAGTCATATCAAGCTGAAATTTTGACAATAGATTTGTACACGTCTGACGTAAAAGTTAAGATTTTAATGGATTGGAAATTCAACTTAGGAGTAAATTTATAAACTTTTAAGCTGTGTTTGGCTAACTTCATAGTTATATAGGTATATAGCTAAAAATATACAGTTATTTTCATAGTAGTGAGTAGGTATTGATGGTTAATTTTAATTTCGTTTCCGTTTATCATAATTTCTTGCAGAGAAAAGTGAGTCCTACCTACCCTCGTACTCAATAAGAAGTATGCTTAGAATAAAATTAAATTTGAGCTCACTATAAAAGCTGCATCAATATCTAAAACCACAACAGAAATACCAGATCCAAAGACAGTTATGGACTGTATTAATAATGATAGAATTTGCTGTCCTATAACTTCTAAAAATATGCTGGAAGATGTATTATCTCTGAATTTTTGTAAAATAACCTTCAAAGATGGAACCTTCTGATAGTTTTTAATAAATAAATTTTGCACTAACTACTTAAAAATTATAAGGTACTGGCACGCCAATGAATTCTGTTTAAATTTATTTCATTTCAGCACTTTGATAAAATCGTATTTGCCATCCTTGGTTAAAACCATCTATTTTTTTTCTCATTCAGTCAGAGGGTTGAAGGGCTTGAATCAAGTCTAGAAAATCACATAAATCCATTGGTCATAGGTTAAACGTTAGGGTAAGGAATTAAGGAGAAGCACGCTAGTGTTGGACAGCTATGCGTGCCTTACAGACCTATTAGATAAAAGTAACCGGTTATTAACATTGAGCATCTTGTCAAAATTTATCGCCTGTTGTTAAAACAATCGAGTTCCTTGTAACCAGGATGGCAAACTAACAGTATAACTTACCAACTTTAGCCGTCATTGCGTTCTTCAAAATAGTGTTTTTCATTCAAAACAAAAGTAAATTTTCACTTTTATAATGAAAATATAAACAATGATATACATTATCAAGTAAGAAGTTTTGCAAATAAAAATAATATACTTTTTCTGTAGAGTAAAATAGAGGAAGTATACATCAGCATCAATGAAAATGAGTGTTTATGTTACTCTCTCCAAGACCTACAGCTAACGTTATTCAGTAATTCATTAATAACAGACTATGTGATATTCACATAGAATGTTCACAAATGAAGTTCTAAACTGCGGTGCTTAGAGGGCAATAAAAAAGTTTTCTGGTCACATATTTAAAATAAAGAACGTTCTAGAGTTTCAAAAGAAAAAGACAAAACTTTATAGAGTTCAAATGAACATGGCGAGTCAGTTTATTAAATGGTACACAACATCTCGTACAATGTTGATAAAATGTTAGCAGTAATAAAGCAAATTACAAAAATGGTACAAGAACTCACCCATATAAGTACTAGAAAATGGTTATATTGGTCCTAGTTTATTTGCTGTACACTGGGATCAAGCTAAGTACGAATTGTATACACATTGCAGCGAAATGACGTCGAGGTTGGTTTGCAGATTTAACCAGAAGTACTGTATGTTTCATACAGTTTCATTATGGCACATAATGAAGTCTGCATTATGTGCATATTGTTATATATACTTGCAGTTTAATGTTAGTAATTAAAAATTATATAAATAATATTGAAAAAAAAATGATTGATTTTAATTAAAGTGGACATCGACACCATGAATATGCTAAACATGAAAATAGTATAACAATATTAATAATATTGGTAATTGTTAATTAATTAGTATTTAATAACAACGTTGTTATCATATAATATATTAATTTTCAGTATAATTCATAGAGTGGGATGTTAGGGGAAACAAAAGATAACAGGAAGTAAAAGTTAAATACTATCTGCTAGCTGTCAACCCTCTTAGATGTCCTCGTTAGGACAGAGTCAAATTTGAACGAACCGTCACTATGGTAGCGGATAGTTTTTTACTTTTTCATACTGTACTCCTTTGTTTCCCCAAACATCCCTCTTTGTACCATATGTACTCTTTTACCCTGTTTGTGTACTCATTAAACCCTGTCAAAATACAACTCTTCCCTCCCATTTCTCTCAACTCCTCAGCATGATGCATCTAATGTTTCAGTTGGGCTTTTGACTGACGAAGACCGCTTGTTACGGTTGAAAGATCTTAGTCTTTTTTTCTTATTTCTTATTGTGGTTTGATCATTGATTGCTCTTTTACGTGTTTGTTGTGAAATCTTATTATATATACAACTTTGAACGTAAATTATATCAACATATTGATGTAGTATTAATATAATACTAACATATTATTTTAATATAATATTAATATTAAACGTAAAATATTTTATATGAGCATTTATATTAAACATACCGACCAACCGATGAGCTATTTAAACCATTAACGGACTCAAAGACATTGAGAAAATGACAGTGGGTCAGAGAAGAACAGAACAAAGTATACAGTGGCTATAGAAATTAGAAATTAAATCAATATAGTTTTGACATGTGGAAAAATACAAAAAAAAAAGAAGAAAATTTAATTAAAAGTTTCAGAAGTCCTACAGTATTTATTAGGGTAGGTTATTTGAATAGGAAAAATCAATACGCAGTTAAAAGTATAAGGTAACCCTTTGAAAACTTTTAATTTTCCTCAAAAACGTGAGTAAGATCTGAAATTGGCTGTGAGAGGTAGCAATTTATGAAGTGACATGTCCCATTCTTTATTAATTAAAAAAGAAACATAAATGATACAGGGGATAAGGTTTCATTAATGCTATTTAAAGTAGACTGGTCTCGTTTGAAAAAAAATATGGTAATATTAAAAAAAGAAATATACAATTATATTTTGCAAGAAATATGGAAATAATTTTGTTAAGGCTAATTTAAATTAATATATATATTAATATTTTTGTTTATTGTAAAATAAAACGGAAAAAGATTACAGCATGAGATGGCATGAATAAGGGATACAAATATTTGAGGCGAGATAAGATCTGGTGAGGCGAAAAATGCGATTTCCCCATCGGATTTTTTATTTAGAGCTGCCTTAAGAATTAAGTGTATCACCCACATGTGTTGAATCTGGTTGATCTAGAATCTATAATTTGTCAGGGATAGTCCAGGTATCTCACCGCATTTCTAACTCATTGAAGCAGTTAAAACGCTAAACTGGATATTTATCAAGCTCCCAAGAATACTTAGGTGAAATCTGTATCACTATTAATATTTGATAAACCGTGGAAAGCCATTGTGTGTCTGCATATAACTCCACTGAAATCTAGTCTGGCACGGACATTTCAGAGAGAGTTTCATTTGTTGCAGTTCTATTCTGAAACCTCATATATATCACTCACATTGTTAATATAATTTTATTTACAATCACCGTTCAACTATTGCATATTAAAATTAGCAACCATTTATAAAAATCATCTACAACTGCTAGAAGCAATGTATTATAGTTATATAATTAATCTATGATAATGTAGTAATACTATATATATATATATATATATATAATATATATATATATACTTTTTCGTTGGAAATACGATCCAAAACGGACAAATATAGTTCAATATAGACAAATAAACATAGAGAAATCAAAAGAACACACTTACAGTCTCTAATTTTTGGTTTGAACCGTCTTCAGGAGAGATAAGAGAGGGAAACCAAGCGCACTGGTTCAGAGACGGTTGGAGACGGTGTTCTTTTGATTTCTCTATGTTTCTTTGTCTATATTGAACTATATATATATATTTGTTAAAATGGTAACCAATAGGAGAGTAGCATTTGTAGGTCTTCGTTAAAATGGTGACCTACAAATGCTACTCTCCTATTGGTCACCATTTTAACGAATCATATTTCTCTAGTTTCCTCGTATATTTTTCAAGGAACCGGAATAATCTTCTTGCGTCTTCATCCAAATTGTACAGAACATTTCCAATGGTTCCATTGTCTTCAAATCATCCATTTCCACTAATTTCACTACTTCTACTATAGTCAACAACTGGTGATAGTAGTGATAGTAGTAGTAGTAGTAATAGTAATAGTTATAGTACTAGTAGTGACAATAGTGAAAGTAGTGAAATTAGTGGAAATGGAAGGTTTGAAGACAATGGAACCATTGGAAATGTTCTGTACAATTTGGATGAAGACGCAAGAAGATTATTCCGGTCCCTTGAAAAATATACGAAGAAACTAGTTAATCGTAAATATGGCGTATTATTTAATCAAAACTGTATATATATATATATATATATATATATATATATTGGAATATTTGGGAAACAGTCCTTCCTTAATACATGTCAGATTGACAAAAACAATAGCCCGTAAATTCAATCTGACATATATATATATATACATATTTAGTAGGGTACATTATATAAAGCACCACTTCTGTTTTAGCGGTGCTATTCGTCAGAATGAAGTTCTATCATTGATAGTTTGATTAATATTATTTATGCTCGCGATCATATAAATGAGTAATTCAAACATTTGACGATTATTCTAAACATTAATTAAAAAAACTACATTATTTAATTGTTATATAAATTACATATATTTATATAGCTTCTGGATCACTGATATTTCAAATTCACAGAAGGGTTTCTTGAGGATTTTGGTCATAAACATACAACTCCTGATTATATGCTGACTTTTCGCCAAAAGTTGTTTGGCATTTTCAAGGCTTCTTTTAGAGGAAACACTATTTAGCGGTCCATGCTTTTATCTAGCTGCATCATAACAGATCTGTTATAGATAAAAGTTAGATAAAAGGATGGACGGTTAAATAGTGTTTCCTCTAAAAGAAGCCTTGAAAATGCCAAACAACTTTTGGCGAAAAGTCAGCATATAATCAGGAGTTGTATGTTTATGACAAAAATCCTCAAAAACTCCTTCTGTGAATTTTAAATTATATATATTTACTTCTTTAGTAAAATCAATATTGTTTAATCATTTACATCACTAGGAACAAGTGTTAATCAACTAATTTTATGGAAGTCAGTTTAAAATATGATTAATCAAAATTAGAGAATTCTCAGGCTTCAATTACTATCAGAACTTAGCGTGTGATTATTCATTAAAATTTTAATGATGAGATCAAAAATGGCAATCAATACTACTCGCATGGACTTAAATTCATTTAAAGAAGAAATATAAAGTTGTATTTCTATAATATACTAGCTGATCTACCAGGAGTCACCCGGGAATGAATTTAATTTAAACCTTAATAATAAATTACATAAAACTAAAACAATTTAAATTTTCTATAGTTCCGATACTTATGTTTTTTTTGTTTTTGATAAGGAAAATTAATACCAAATGTAAATTATAGATTACACACAAAAAAAGAAAGAATATAAGACTTATTATAAATTTGCACATATTTTTTT
Source organism: Hermatobates lingyangjiaoensis (assembly GCA_026182355.1). Lineage (NCBI taxonomy): Eukaryota > Metazoa > Arthropoda > Insecta > Hemiptera > Hermatobatidae > Hermatobates > Hermatobates lingyangjiaoensis. The sequence continues at coordinate 2,475,013 of JAPFBL010000023.1, forward strand.
TCAAAATTAAATTGAAGGTATAGGAAAGTAGATTATCATCAAAACCAAAATTACATCATTAACTTTCTTGAGGAAATTTAAATGAGTTTCAGTTATTAAAATATCTTTTATATTCTTTCAGGAATGGAAACAGAAACATTAAGTTGATAAGTACATAAAAGAATATCTACATATACCCAGGCACTGAATTGTACATATATATAAAGTCAATTTAAGTTTATAGAGTATTGAACAACATGAGGTGAACTCTACAATCACTAAAAACCCTATTTCAAGTGATTCAAAGTTGTTTGGAGAAAATTGTCTAAATTTGGGTAGTAGATGTCAAAAAAAAGCACCCTGATTAAAATCAAAATACCGTAGTTAGTTCCACTGAAAAATGTTCTATAAGATCCATATTTTCTTTGTATCTAAATTTCTCGAGTTTTATTTCTATAGCGGACAGACAGTAAAATTTTGAAAGGAGTGTAGGAAAAGTTCTAAGTTATGTTTGCCATGGGGCCAAATGAAGAAAATATCATCAATAAAACGGAGATAAAGAAGTGGAAGAAGTGGAAGCACAAATATGTGCCTCCTCGGATGCTCTGATGGTTACAGTATAATTATTTGCTTGCTCAAGGAACGTTCCAAACCCGGATTAAACCTTAAGCGATAAATATATTTTATCTTTATTTTATTTATTATATATATTTTTTTTTTTTTTTATTTATTATTTTTATTTTATTTTATTTTATTTATTTTTATTCCTATTTTTTAAATTGCTTTAATTATTTATTTATTTTATTTTATATTATTACATTTATTTTTAATTGATCTTATCCTTGTATTTTCATTTGTTTCTCATCGCCTTACCAACTCTGTTATCTTCCTGTTTCATGCTTTTAGGTATTTTTCACGGTATTCCTTTTTATACTTAATTTATCTTCCTGCTGTTTATTTTACCTTCAATCAACCAGAACTGCTTTTCTTAATTCTTAATTTTAATTTTAATATTAATTTTCTTCTGATCGTCTCTACTTCATTACTTCCTGAACCGGGCGCGCGTGGCAGCACGGTCGGTTGCCGGGACGGTTTCCTGCCGTTGTGTTTCCGGCGTGCTTGGTCGCCCATTCTCTCTTTTCTCCTGAAGACGGATCATCCGAAAATTTGAGTTTGTAAGTGTGTCTCTTTCTCTGTGTGTTGCTTTTCTTCGTTTGTGAACTGATTTGTGTCCAGTTTGGATCGTTTCTTCGAATTTTAAGTGGATATATATATATATATATATAATATATATAAATTATAATCACAAAGAATAAACACAAATAAAACTGAAACTCAATACTGTATTTCGGTGGTCTTGTCATCAGGTAGATAGAAGTGAACGGCTCCAAAGAACGAAATAATTATTACCATTAATTGCAGTCAACGATACCTTTAAATATATATGTTAATGAATTATAATAATAATGAAAGGAACGCAAAAATATACACTGATAACTTACTTGAATATTTCGACAATCGTAGTCATCATGAGGAAAGGTGTCTCGCAAGTAAACAGGGTGGTGATTTGCCTGTAAATATAATAAATAACTCATGAAATACAATTTAATATTTAATCCATAAACAAAAAATTAAAAAAAAATATACATAAATATTAAGAGAATCAACAGATTTTAGAATCATCAGACGCACAGAATAATACACAGAATGTCCTGACACCAAATTGTGACTCGAGTCGCTTTCAAATCACCCACCTATCTATACACACAGTGAGAGCAAAAATATAGAGGTCAGTTATTCTACGTATATATATAGTTTCAACGTAATAATGTTCATGGTAGACCAGAGAAGTTATAATTAAACTCTTGGCAAGCAATGAACAACCAGCAATGCTGTAATTACACTTCTTACCACAGTGTGCACTCATGAAATATGCAAAATTCTTCAGACACATCTTCGAATTCAATGTGGGCAAAAACAGCAATGAAACTTAAATTAGTGCCAACTAATATGAAATTTCTGTCAATTCATTGCTCTTGAAAAGAGGATATAGTTGCCTTTGTAGAGTGCCCAAATATTCTACATATTAATAACATTATTTTTGTCTTTAGACAGATATTTTTTATGAAGACTAAAATATTTTTTAATATTAATTATTATTATTATTATCATTAATAATATTATTTTTGGTGTTGTTGTCTGCCTGACGAAAAAAGACCATTTACAATGGTATATAGTATTTATTGGCAACAAAAATAGAATCATACTACAGACGCATTCAAAAACAACTCTTCATTTTTGACATTATATTTTGCACTCTAGTATCCTAATGTTACATTCGCTTCATGAGCCCTGGCATTTTTTTGATTATTAGATCTTACATGTGATAAACACTCTCAACTTTTCATCAACACCTGTCATGCTTGATCTACTTTTAAATTTAATGCTATTTAACATAGAAAAGCCTTATTCACAGAGATTTTATAATTTCATTAGATATCATATTAAATACTTAATATATATTAAAAGTTGTTTTCTTAAAACTTTAAATCGCAACATTGTTTAACTCTATTCAATTAAAACGTTTTTATGTGAATAAAACAAATTCAATCAGTACGACAGGTTATTTTTATTTAAAAGAACCATAATACATTCTATAGTATACTGGAAAATTTATAAATCTAATAGTGAAAACTCAATATGTTTTAATAAATGAATATCTATACCGCAGCATGAAATTCATAAATGAAGTTAATATTGGGGTAAATACCACACAACTAATGACGGATTGCACAACTAATGAGTTAAATTCAGCTAAGTTCTTTTGACCAAGTAATCGGCATTTGAGAGTCTCGGAAAGAATGCATAATATGGCGCCAATACCATCAAGTCGGCAATCTTTTGGAATTTTAGAATTTAATAATAAACTCATTGATATAGTTAGGTAATAAACACTGTGCACTTAAAAAATATTATTGCCATTTTTAGCACTTAAAAATTGGATGAAGTACTATAAGCTATACATAGAATAGATGATAACAAATGCCCCCAGAAATATAAATCCTGTTATCCAAAATAAAATGTTTTAACAGAATGAACGTGAGCCAGACCACCTGACAATATGTTTCTGTAGTTACTCTAATGAAAATAACTTAGTAATTACTAACACTATCCTTACATTGTGTACAATAATTGTATAAAAATACATATATTATTATGTTAAAAATAGTCTTTTTAATAAGAGATATTTTGTGTTAATCTGTATGGCATTAAATATCAAGATTTTGCGATTACTCCTGATATGCATGCAGTTAAGTAAAACAACCAGTTTGCAACTAACTCATGGGAAAAATAATTTGCTCCATGGCTTTAATTCACAAACCAGTTTATCGACATTCATTTTGCAAATACATGAACTTATGAAAACATCCTACTGTTCATTGCCCTTCTCAGAATTCCTGCGTGCTTTAATGTTGCGAAAAAAACTTTAACAAATTAAATAAATAATGAAAAAAAAGCTTGTATTGTTAAATATAACTAAATTAGAGTAATATTAATTACTCTAATTTTGTAATTTATATAATATTGAAACATAAATCCAAAGTTCATGTTTCAACCTAAATTTTAAATCAAGCTTAATGTTTCTACCAAGTTATAGAAATGTCAAAGAAATGTTATAGAAAATTATAGAAATTGAAATGAATTTATAGTCATTCTGGCATCTGACAACTAGGATATTTGTCCGATACAAATTTACTCCCCTATTATGGTTTCGACGATGATATAAATACAAATTTCAATAAAGCACAGTAAGATAATCATAAATAGGACTGTGAATATTCAACCAAAAGAAGTTATTTGTACTTATTACTTGCACTTATTTGTATTAAATGTCAAATATTACGACAGAATCACAGGGATTTTAATCCAGATAAAATAGGCAGGTTTCTATATAACACTGTAGTTTTTTTTTCTGATAGAGTGACTGCTATGATAGTGTAATATTAGTGCAGATTCTCTTGTTCAGTTGGGGTTTTGACTCTGACGAAAACCGCTTGTTAAGATTGAAAGATCATAGTATTTTTTTCCCATTTCGTATTGGAGTTTGATTATTAATATATATATATATATATATATATATAAATAATATTATTAAACAGTCCAAAAGGACAGATAGATAACAAAAAAAAACCAATACAATATGTACAGAACCAATAAATATGTTCGTCATCAGGAAGAGTGTAAAAAGGAAGAAGAAGAGGTACTTTCGTTCACGACTGTTGAGTCGCCTTCCACCCACAGTCTGGAACGCACATACCCCTGCTTCTTCCCTTCTTGTCTTCCTGATGATGAACGTCAGTTCGAAATATTAATCCAGTAAATGTTCTCGTTCTTTATTTGTTGTTCTTTTCAGATATATATATATATATATATATATATATTAGTATAAGTGGGCAGCAAATTTTCTTGAAGACAAATGGAATTAAAGTATGCAGCAGCTTCTGCATTAACGACCTTTTTGCTGATGGCCTCGATTTTTCTCACTATCATTCGGTGATGCTGAGGCAACTTCCATATATGTGAGAAAAATCGAGGCCATCAGCAAAAAGGTCGTTAATGCAGAAGCTGCTGCATACTTTAATTCCATATATATATATATATATATATATATATATATATATATATATATATATATATACGTTTAAATGGGTAATGATATTACAATCTGTGAAAATGTGAAGTTCATTAATGATTAGTATCATTTCTCGCATCATCATTTGTTGTTTATATTAGTATAGAATTGATACAATAAATCTACTATATTTCATTTGTCTGGTAAGTGGGAATGTTATTGCAGTGCAATTAATAAAATTAAATTATCCCAATAAATAATTTAATAACTATGTGTGCCATTATCTGTGATGTGTTATGAACCATAGGAAATATGCCTTTAGTACCTTCCTTAGTCCTTTTACTCATATTTAAGACATATTTTCTAGGTTGCTAAATAATTTAGACTGATATAGTTGTATGTAAATGACGGCATGTTTCAGTAAGGAAATTAGACTAATTCTCTTTTTCTACGTGATAACTGAAGCAGTAGGTAATAGTTTGGATTGTGGCAAGTTTTGGTGCAGGCTTGTGCAGATAGGTATTTTGGTTAGAAATTATGATTAGTCCGTATAGTTCTAAGGGAATGGTGTCTATTGTCAACTTGAAGCCAAGGGAGGGGATAATAACGCATTGCTTTTGTTAGTTTCCTAGCCCTTTCACCCATTCTCACGCCCCAATGGATTTCCAACCCCTCCCCGCTCGCTTTTATAACCCATACAACATTCTTGTTCCGAGGGTAATCCTCTTCATTTATACTAAGAAGTCCGTTAATGCATTAGAATAATTATTCAATAATCCTTGCAGTATATTGAAGCATTTTTTTTCTTATATAAGCTATTTTCTATTAAGGCCTATCAACCAGTAAGGTTATAAACGCCATTTCATACAGTAAGTTTTATATATAAGCACTAAAGTAAAATTTTATTTGTAATAGGGGTCTTTGCTAGTGTGAAAAATAGTTCAAGCAAGATTTTAAAATTTCATATATAATTTTGAGGGAGATTGACACCAGATTTTTATAATAGTTACCAGTGTATCAAGGAAAACTTCGAAGTACGATTTCTGTTAGAAATTTAGATTTACTGTTCCACATATTTCTTCTTCATGTTTCCAAATATTGCTGATGTTATGGTTTAAGGTAGACGTTGTTATTTTACTTACGCTGTCATCAATCCTGTTCCTTCCTTCACTTGTTTCATAACAACCTCACCTACCCTACGTTTAACACAATCATTTCAACATCCTGTAATGAGACTGCCGTTTAGACTGCACCTCATGTGAGGCTCTTTATCTTCGCATTGCTTTCACACAGCTGTGCTTCGGAATGCCTAATCACACATCATCCGTAGGAAAGCACACTGACCTGCGGCCTCCCTTTGCTATTCATGCAAACTCTCATTGACTTAGTTATATTGACTACAGTCACTAAGTTTTTGAGTGAACCCTTGACTCTAAATGAATCTAAATTATTTCAGGATTCCAGAGAAAGCAACTGTTTGTCACGTCAGAGGTAGATCTACTTCTAAACTAACATCCATTCATAGTTCTTATAATTATTATTACTTTTAATAAAAGTATTAATGTTTTATTATAATAATAAAATAATTCGTTATAACAGGAATTATTTTTTTTAAATAGTTAATTTAGTGATCAATTTTTTGGCAAAATTTGACTAATATTTTTTTTATTCTCTAATGAGCCAAATAGGTTCAAAAAAGTATTTTTTGAAAAAAATAAAATATATATAACGACCCTTTGGTTAATGTAAAACTAAAAAACTAAAAAAAAATAAAAAGTTTGACGGCATTACTCCTCCTCTTCCTCCTCACGACTTCTAAGACTGAATCATTAGTCAAAATTAACCGAAGACTCTTGAATAAGTAATTAAGGAGAGAAACATTTTGTGAATAGACACATTTCAGGAAAAAAGGAACTTTCCCATTATGCATAATTGCTCTTAAACAATACACAACATCTTCATTATGAGACCAAATTTCGCGTAAAATGGTAATTTGATCCATAAAATGTTGTGGAATATAGCGTCACCACAAAACTTTGGATACATGCCCACCAACCTACCCACCATAGACACGCACACACACACACACACAACACACACACACACACACACACACACACACACAAACACACACACACACACATGCGCGCATATGTTAAACACACACACATTCATATATATATATATATATAATATATATATATATATATATATATATATATATACCTCATTAAAGATCTTGCCAACATTAAGTTTAGTATGTTTCCTACATACCTTTTCAAGGTTTCAAATGCTACCTTTCCATCTCTGTGGTATCATATAAATTAACTCACCGATTTTTTTTATCTTTAATTGTATTTTTCATATTACATGTCCGACGTTTAATGTAATATGAAAAATACAATTAAAGATAAAAAAATCGGTGAGTTAATTTATATGATACCACAGAGATGGAAAGGTAGCATTCGAAACCTTGAAAAGGTATGTAGGAAACATACTAAACTTAATGTTGGCAAGATCTTTAATGAGGTATGTTTAAAAGAAGGTCTGCTCCCAAAGTATACCAATATAATATATATATATATATATATATATATATATATATATATATATATATATAATAAACACTAGGTTAGTTAGTTTGCAGTGGCAGTTCCACAAGGGAACACACGTAGGCCGAGCATTGGCCCTTTGTGATACCACACAATGAAGATTGATTCTACAGTGGGAGTCCTAAATTTTGCTTAACTCAAATGTATTTAGAGTAGGGATCTTTAACGAGTACCTGACATCGTAAAGGCTCGGGACCGACAGTTTAACGTCCTTCTCCGAGGGACGACGCGCTCAGATTTATTCACCTCCCGCGTGAATAAATCGAGGGCCAGGTGAGGATTGAACCCCGGTCCTATCAGTTCAGAGGCGAGCACGTAACCACTGAGCTAGCCTGGCCCCTAATATATATACATATATATATATTCACTGATAAAACGAAATACGATCCAAACTGGACACAATACGAGTTCGAGATTAACAAAGAGCAACACACAAAGTAGGGAAACACACTTACAGACTCAAATTTTCTCTATCAAGGAATCAAACAATCTCTACAAGGAATCCTATAAACACAATTGTGATTTTTCATATGTTGGACAAACGGGAAAAAGTTTGCTTACTAGAGTGAAGCAACATAAATACACTATTAGGCGGCAAGAAGAATCAAGTGCCTTGTTCCAACATATTAATTCAAAAAATCATTCAATAAAATGGGAAGATTCCAAAGAATTGATATTTCTCTCATCTGATGTGGAAAGGAACTTAGTAGAAAGTGCCCTAATTAAGTATAATTTTGATAAACTAATAAATATAAGTCATGGGCTTTTTAGATTGGATGAAATTTTAATTGAAGGTATAGTTAGGCAAATTGGTTCTGTGGGTGACCTTCAAAATGTACTTGCAACGTTGAACATGAACTCTGACCAGATTGTGGATTCTAATAATAGAACATAATTTTTTATTTGACTTATTACTTTCTCATGTATTCTTGTTTTGTTAATAATTTAATATTGTTTATTTTTTGATATTGCATTAATTTAATTTGTATCTATTTGTTTATATTTATTATATATTGTTTATAGTTAGGAATTATATATAACACTTGTTTCTTATTCTATTTATATTTTTATATTTTTATTTTAATTAATTTTCTTATTGTTCATTTTGCATTGTTTAATTGTATTGGGTATTTTTTGTTTTTCTCTTATTATGCCTTTTCGACTCTTGTTTTCCCAGCTGTTTAGTTACCTTCCTTGTACATACCTTTTATGTTACTTTCTAGTTCTTACCTTGTTTGCTCTCTGATGACATAAATTGAAAGGCCTCAGAGCATTTTTTCCATCTGTTTTTCTTTTTTTTCCTTGTGGTTTGTTTTCATATATATATATATATATATATAATTATATATATATATATATATATTATGAAACTAAAGTTTATCGGGACTCGGTCAGTTCTTCAGGTTCAAATTAAACTCTCATTGCCTATGTTTCGGTCTTTATTTAAAATCTTTTTCATAGGCCTACAAAAACAGAGGAAATATAAGAAATATAAATAATTCACAAATCAAACATAGATAAAAGTGCAATTAGTTACAATTAAGAAATTACAACAGAAATTTTGACTTTAGGTTAGTGAGAAAACTTACAGAAGTATAAATTTTGGAACAGAAAAACTAAGTATTGCATTACAAATTATTTTACAAAGAAAAACAGTATGTGGATTTTAACATCTGTAGTCTGAATGAACACGTGACATTGAACTGAAATCACCAAGCAAGGTAACCAAATTTCACTTCTTTAATTATAGAAATGACATTTCAAATTTAAATAGTATTTATTCGGGTGTGTTAAGTTCAACATTGTTGATAGATGAAAAATTGTGTTAGTGTCTTTTTGGTTGTCTGGTAAAATTTGGTTACCTTGCTTGGTTATTTCAGTTCAGTGTCACGTGTTCATTCAGACTACAATTGTTGTTAAAATCCATATATTATTTTTCTTTGTAAAATAATTTGTAATGTAATACTTAGTTTTTCTGTTTCAAAATTTATACTTCAGTAAGTTTTCTTTCTCACTAACCTATAGTCAAAATTTCCATTGTAATTTCTTAATTGTAACTAATTGCACTTTTATGTATATTTTATTTTTGAATCATTGTATTATTTCTTATATTTCCTCTGTTTTTCTAGGCCTATGAAAAAGGTTTTAAATAAAGACCGAAACGTTAGCAATGAGAGTTTAATCTGAACCTGAAGACCTGACCGAGTCCCGATAAACTTTAGTTTTGTTTCTAATCCACAGTCGATACTTCTATATATATATATATATATATATATATATATATATATATCCACTTAAAATTCGAAAAAACGATCCAATTTCCTGCCGTTGTGTTTCCGGCGTACTTGGTCGCCCATTCTCTCTTTTCTCCTGAAGACGGATCATCCGAAAATTTGAGTTTGTAAGTGTGTCTCTTTCTCTGTGTGTTGCTTTTCATCGTTTGTGAACTGATATATATATACACTTTTTCGTTGGAAATACGATCCAAAACGGTCAAATATAGTTCAATATAGACAAAGAAACATAGAGAAATCAAAAGAACACACTTACAGTCCCTAATGTTTGGTTTGAACCGTCTTCAATCTCTGCTGAAGACGGTTCAAACCGAAAATTAGAGACTGTAAGTGTGTTCTTTTGATTTCTCTATGTTTCTTTGTCTATATTGAACTATATATATGTATATATATATATTGTTAAATTGTTAGAAATCATTAAAAAAAAAGTCATAAAATGACTTTGGGGACCTCAAAACATGTAAATTCGTTATAATCACAAAGATCGAATGTTTTAATGATCACTATACTTTACTTATAATGATTTAAACATGCACAGTCAAGTTCATGTTCATTCTATCAGACAGGCGGTCTGTATCAATGGCATTTATAATGTTTTTGTGTTAATGAAAATGATACACTAATCACGCGTATTCCATTACATCGAATTCTATTTTTTGAAAGTAAATTCAAATAGATTACAAAATAAAATAAACGCTTACTGTAATAACTATTTTCAAGAACAGCTATGTTAAGATGAAAACACAATATCTTTTGTTAAGAATTTTTTTTTTAATTTTTATTTTACATAGTCACAACATTGTAAATGTAACATGTAACCAGTGACAACGATGAAGGAAATATACACATTGAGGCAGGAGGGAAGAAATAATCCAGTAATTATACTTCCTGGCGTGAAAAATAAGTTATAAAACTTAGATTAAATTTGTTAAGAATTAAAAAAAAAATTAGTAAATACATTAACTGAACTGATGGCTAAAATAGTATATCTAGTAAAGGATATGTGTTAAAATAGAGTTATTAAGGTAACTCTGATTAAATTAAGATTAGTCACTAATATTTTAAATAAAATAATTAAAATGAAAGCATTATTATAGCTACGCGGAATCAAGAAAAAATTTTGTTAAAATTCTTATCCATACATAGAGAAATAATGGTCTCAACTGTTTACTTCATGTTTACTGTTTTCATCATTATCTTAAATACTTTAAGAAAATCACAACAAGAGTACTTGTCAATAACTTTTACATTGTCTCCTAGAACAATGTTGTTACTTCAAAAAACTTTTTCAAGAACTCTTCTCTTCTTAGTACAACTTTCTATCATAATTTGTTTTATACTTATATACAAAATTTGTCCAAAATAAAACTAAATGTTATTTAATAAAGAAAAAAAAGTCTAGAGTGATTTTCAATTTATTATAATAAGAAAATATCAAACTTGTCAACAACATAATGATAATATGTCTCTTCAAATGTATTGACATAAATACCTCTATTGTTGTATTAAAAATGTTAAAACTTCTTTGATTAATTATTTTATTGGTTAAATCATGAATGTGTACTTTATGCCACTTGCTTTAGTCCTATCTCAAAAGGATATTCATTCCTATCTCTACTGTATATTCAGTAGAATGTTGTCCAAATTCATCGCACTTTCTTTTCTAAATATCATTTTAATTTATTATTATCATGATATATAAGTTTCAATGAGGAAGAACTTCATTAGTCATGCAAAGTAATGAATTTGAAAAATCAAATGACTTAATTAAACATCAGAAAATATCATATCTTACCTAACATTTTAATTTTATGATTAATGGCTGTTATAATTTAGGATACCTATATAATTCTTAATCTCATCTATACATTTATTTTTAAACATTCTCTATAATATGCCTATGAAGTATATTATAAACTTATAACAATGGGAGATTCCCACTTTGAAGTAAAAAATACAATAATCAAAATATTAATTCATAAATATATATGTTTCTCAGTAAACTAAAGGTACACAGTAAATAGAAAAACCACTTAGAGTCTCTAATTTTTGGCTTAACCGTCATCAGGAGAGAAAAGATATAGACTCCAAGCGCACTTGCGGAGTGACGGATCGAGACTTCAACCATCGCTTTCCATTTATATTCATATATACGTATACCAATTAGATGAAACGATTCTTCGAACTTTCAGAAGAAGCACTTATTAGTCTTCTGGGTGGTAGATCTGCTCCTGGGCTTATCTTCAATCGTTTATTGTTCCTTTATTATTTAATTTATTTATTTTTTCTATTAGTTGCTATTAGCTTTTAATTTTTTTTAGTTCAATGTTTTCATCTATTTAATTTTTATTTAGCTTTTATCTCTTTATATTCCCTGTCTCCCTTTTCTCCGACAGTTGGGTACACTGTTAGTGTGCTTCGGTTCGAACGCCAAGCCAGTTGTTATCAGCCTTTGGAGCGATTCACATCTATTCCTGACGACGAGGACATCGAAATATAGTAGTGAGGTCAGTGATTTCCTTTCTATGTGTTCTTTTGAAAATTCTACTTTAATATATACGTATATATATATATATATATATATATTACCTAGGAACATTTATCTATATATAGTAAACCTACTAATATACGAGCTTATATCCATTTTTATCTTTCCCACCCAAGTAATATTAAAATACCTTTTTTCGAGAAATATGTTTTTGAGATAGTTTGTTTCTCTTATATCGATAAAGCTCGAAAGTGTCTAAGAAAACGTTCTTTAATGATTTAACAGAATCACGTACAATGTCAAATGTTATATCGTATCATGAGTCACTGAACCCTCTTAGTAGGCTTGCTCGAAATCTTAGTTTTAATATAGTTTTTTTTTCATAAGTATAATAACATAAGTAATACGGTAATTAAAAAGTAAAATCTATTTCTGGGAATGGCACTGCTGTGTTATTTATAAAATCCCATGTTGCTCAAACTGATAAATCTTTAAAAAAACGTTTCATATCACACCAATACAACGTAACTAGACGACGACAAATATTCTTGCACATTAATAAATCATGACACTCATGATATAACATGAACAGAAACTCAAAATGTTACAAATGAAAAATCAGTGTTGTTAAGAAATAATATCGAATGTTATCTGATTGAATTTCATAGTTCAAAAAACAATAAGGTTAAACTTTATCTAGGAGGATTGACAGCTAGCAGATAGTTATCTTCCTGAACTTGTTTGTTTACTCTGGCAAGCCTCTGATTCCCAGCTATTTGATCTCCTTCCGACACTAAACATCCATTGAAATACAGCGAATTCAAAAGTGGTGCAATCAGATACCATGTCGTATTCATTACCACATGGGGAACAAATAAATGTAAATTAGTTAACTTCAATGTAACTGCAACTACTGTAAAACTTCTGCTAACTAGTTACATAAGCAAGATTAAAATCAAACTTTTCATTTTACTATTACATGTAATAATGCTATTGCAATGACCTTATATGTTTATTCAACAACATAACAATTTTGTCTCTTCAAGAGCATTCACATTCAATCATAAGCCAAACTTTTTACATTTTATTGACAAAAATACCTCTTTTGTCGTTTTAAAATTTTTAAAACTTCTTTTATTATTTCTTTCACTGATTAAATCATGAATATTACAAATCTCATTCAATAAAGTATATCCAAAATTTTATTAAAAGCTATAAAATCATAATTTTCTCAGGATTTACGGTACACTAAATGGTGTATCATTTTTGACAACTGAAAAAAAAAATATTAATCTAAAATAGTAATTTAATCTAATTATGATAAAAGAAATGAAATACTTAAATAAAAGAAACAAAACACATTCTAATTCTACAATTTTGAATAATTGACCAAGTTATACAAATTATGCAGTTGTACAATACTAAGAAAATTCTGTGTTTAATGGGTTAATTGGTTGCATTAACTTCCTGGAACATTTATGTGTTTGTAAAAGAGACGCAGCTATTGAAGTTATCCAATCGTAGGGACTGTTTGATAGGTGAATCACGAATATAACAATAGATACAAAAATAAACTATCTGCTTAAACTTATATATGTTTATCATGTTTATGAAATTTATATATATATATATTTTATTGAAAATGATCGCAGTTTCTGCGTTAACGACCTTTTTATTAACTGATTCTAACCTCCTGGCTATTCTCCTTATTGTAGTAGGTAAACTATAAATCAGGTTCGCCAATAGTTTATAGTTTACCTACTACAATAAGGAGAATAGCCAGGAGGTTAGAATCAGTTAACAAAAAGGTCGTTAACGCAGAAACTGCGATCATTTTCAATAAAATATGCTTGAGAGAAGGTCTGCTGCCAATATATACCAATATATATATATATATATCTTTCAACCGTAACAAGCGGTCTTCGTCAGAGTCAAAAACCCAACTTTTGGTTGGGTTTTTGACTCTGACGAAGACCGCTTGTTACGGTTGAAAGATCTTAGTCTTGTTTTCCCATTTCTTATTGTGGTTTGATCATTGATTGTTGTTTCACGTGTTTATGTGAAATCTTATATATATATATATTTCGTTGAACAGCTGACCGTATTTCGCTGATGTCATTTTCTTTACTAGTTTTTCAAGGTTTCTGAATACCTTCTTCTTTCCTTCATCCAAACGTTGGAGAATGTTAATTAAGTTATAACCGACATGTTTCGACTGGCTTCCAGTCATCTTCAGGGTGATTAATTAAACAAAGAGGAAAATTATTAGTCTTTGGAGTTGGTATTAAAACACATTATACAGTAGAAGTCTGAAGTAGCTGCTCTTGGGCCTGATTCACAAGATCTACTGACTGAGGTGGGGTGGATGGTGGGGTGGGGGTACTGACAGTTAACGGTTTTTTCATCCAATCAGGCGCGTATAGTTTAAGCACTCTCTCGCTACTACCTGTCTGAATATTTATTGTAGGTTTATTCTGTTTAATTATTATTGCTTCTGCGATTTGCAGCCGATTGAAGTTGTTTTCTTTTCTAATTATTTTAGTTCCACTCACGAGTAGGTCTCTAGTTATTTTGGTATTATGCTTGTCCTCTGAATGTTTTTTGGGACCGCCTATAGAAAGGTGCATGGTAAGTCTTCTCGACAGTGATGTAGTTGTCATCCCAATGTATGAATCGTTGCAGGGCTCACGGTCCCCGATTTGACAGGTGTACTCATACACGAGATTAGACTCCTTCAGTTGAGAATCTTTAACCTTATTGCTATTTCTCATCACTAGGCTGCTTATGGTGGGGCTCCGGTAATAGGTTATTAAGGCGACCTTATCCTCGGGTGAGGTGCATTTTATATTCTTCTTAATTATATCCTTGAGTACGCGTTCGTCTATTTTGTGGTCTTCCGAATACTGATTTTCGTAATAAAGGTTATGTGTTATGCCTGTTATTTGGTTATCGGTTTGACTGATGTGTTTCGAATTGAGATATTGTTTTAAAATATTGTCAAAGAGAGAGTTGGAGTAGCCGTTGTTAATGAGGGATTGTTTTGTAAACTCGATGTCCTTCTGAAATAGTTTCCAATTTGTTGTTGTTTTATAGACTCTATGTATCAAGGCTTTTATTGTTGAGTTCTTGTATTGTTGTGGGCATTCACTGTTAGCATTAAGATAAGGTGCAGAGTTTGTGGACTTCTTGTGAATTGATGTAGTAAGTTTTCGGTTATGGTAATCTATCTTTACGTCGAGGAAGTTGAGTTTATTATTGACAGCAATCTCTGAGGTGAATTTGAGACCGGACTCGTCTTCAAAAATCTCTTTAAGCCTGTTGAGTTCATTCTGATCTTTTACTACAACGAAGCAGTCATCAACGTATCGGCAGTAGATAGTGGGTCTTGTCCCGAGTTTATTCATAATCTGGTTCTCCATGTGACACATATAGAAGTTGGCAAAGGTTACCCCCAGTGGTGAGCCCATGGCAACACCGTCAGTCTGAAGATATAAACTTCCGTCCACATGGGTAAAAGGATTTTGCGTCGTGCATGCATGTAGAAGCTTTTCAAGGATGGTTCGGCTGAGAGGTGGAGGTGGTAGTTGGTTGTTGTAGGCGTAATCACATATTATTATATTATATTATATATATTATATTATATATATATTATATTATAATATATATTATATATTATATATATATATATATATATAAATCATGAAAGTAAAAACAGAATTTCGACGGCACTGTGATATTAATTCGTACATTATTATTTGAAAATATGAATATAAATTAAAACTTTATTAATATAATCTTAAAAACTGGTAATTATATAGATTTGTAATAAAGAAATCAACAAAGCTAGTGGAGTAGATACGACTTAAATATTAAATGATGTTTCTCCAAAGAATGATGTTGATGAAGAGCTCTTGTAAACCAAGTTAGCAGACATTCAGTTCTTGACCTATACTACTGAACAGTACAATTAACCAAATTGAATTTGAAAAGAGAATTTGAACTTTAAAAGCTAAATCTAATTAATGAATTTTCTTTGTATTTAGTAATAACTTTTGAATTCTGAACAGGTACACTTTAATGAACTTTAAGCTAACTAACTGATATGTAAGAAATGTTGAATTAATTAACAACTGCTGGAAAACAACACTAAGAAAGAAAAGTTCTTAAATGAATTCATTTTAATATTTCTCAACAAAAAACCTCAAAACAATGTATGAACTAAAAATTAACTGAAAAGACGAAACAAACCAGCTGCAGAAAACACAAAACATGGTTAACATTTACCTACATAGATAAACAAATTAACAATTAAACATGTTTAACAATTAACAAAAAAAAATTATTAACAAATTAAAAAAAAATTGTAAAAATGGAAGAACTTAAAATTGGGTTAATGTAAAAAGAATTAAATAAAGCATAGCATTAGAATAATAAAAGCAATAATTTACAAAATGTGGAGTTAGAATTATGGAAAATAGCTATGTTTATATTTCCATATAATAACATATATATTTCCATATAAAAACATATTAATATTATGTAGAAAAGACCAGACAAACTTTTTAGCCTATGAAGTATATTTATAATTTTAAATTTTGCAATACAACTTCGTTGCACAACTAAATAAACTGGATAACACAGAAAAGTTGAATAGGCAGAAAGGACAACGCTGAAGACAATAACCGTATTCTGTTGAGACAACTGCAACAGATATTTACGAGGTAAGACGAACGAATTATAACAATAGCGTTAAATAGAAATGATCCTTCTAGGTTTTGGCAATACTGCCTCATAAAAGGTGCATATTGTTGCTTTACATGTCTTTTTAGCATGTATTTTTTTCTCTTAAATAAAAAAAATTAAAAAATTTATTAAATTTAAATTACTTCCAAATATAAAATAAAACAGTTAATGAGGAAAAAATTTCCTAATAAACCCGTTTTTCTGCAAAGAAGGAAAGAAAGATTTGTATATACATACTAAAATTTTAAGCAATAAAAAAAAGATTGAAAAACGATAAAAAGTATACTTGTTAACACGTTGAGAGGATAATAAAGAAATTCAACCAAAAATGGCTACTTATATGAAAATGAGCCGTGAAGACTTTTTGTACAATTGCTTTTCCAAATAACGGCCTTATGGTATTTTTTATCATTATTATTTATTGTTTAGCATATTAGACTATATCAGCTAGTAGTCTATCATATTGCATATAACATATAGTTCAAGTAAGTATAATGAGAAAAAAAAAATCAAAAATTTTCATCCGTTGTATGAAGCAATACAGCTCTAAATCTTAAAACTCGACTTGGAATAATGGCATCATTACTTCTACCGCGTGGATTTCTTGAGATTGATGCAAATATTTTCGTCTCAAAAGTCAGTCAAATGTATTTATTAAATAAAATTTGTCTAGAAAAAAATGAAGATAATTCAGTTAGTTAATGTAATTCGTAAAGGATTTTAAAAATAATGGCGAATATTCTTCTGAATTGTAAGGTTCAGAGTGCTCATTTATATTTCAATCATTTTTAGACAAGCACAATTTACCAAATTATAATTTCAAAGATAATTATAAATATGTATGATATATATAGATTTAAATTTCAAATATATGCAAATTAATTGAATATAATATGATTAATAGTTTTTGTAATTACAAGGAATATTTTCTGACTCAATGATTTTAAAGATGATTTTTCAAATATACTCTTATAAATCCCCTTATAAATATTCTTCAAAGAATTTAGGGGTGTCTAAATTAAAACTCGGGGGATAGTTTCTGAAAGGCCAGGTTAGCTCATGGCAACGTGCTCGCCTCTGAAGTGGTAGGTCAGGAGTTCAATACTCGGTCTGGTCATTGATTTATTCACGCTGGAGGTGATTCACAACTCAGCCCGTTGTTAAGTTGAGAGCTGAGAAGAGGATGTTAAGCTGAGAGTCCCGAGTCTGTACGATTTCAAGTACTCATTAAAGATCCCTATTCTAATATACTTGAATTTAGGCAAAATTTAGGACTCCCAATGTAGAAAATCAATCGTCTTTTTGTAATATCACAAAGAGTCAATGTTTCGCTTATGTATGTTCCCTTGACAGGGACTGCCATTGCAACCTAACCTCCGCTCTGCCTGATGGTGTAGTGTTAGGTCCAGACCCGAAGTCTTTTGACCTCGTTTAAAAGAGCATTTTCTATTTTTTTGTGTGTACAACGCCATGAGTGCCTTTATAATTTTTATTAGAACTGAACCATTAATTTAGTAATCTTAAAATAGGGTTGGTTGAATTTTTGTTTTATTTTCATACTAGGTTAGGTTAGGTTGCAGTGGCAGTCCCACAAGGGAACACACTTAGGCCAAGCAATGGCCCTTTGTGATACCACATAATGAAGATTGATTCTACAGTGGGAGTCCTAAATTTTGTCTAACTCAAGTGTATTTAGAGTAGGAGTCTTTAACGAGTACCTGACATCGTACAGGCTCGGGACCGACAGTTTAACGTCCTTCTCCGAGGGACGACGTGCTCAGATTTATTCACCTTCCGCGTGAATAAATCGAGGGCCAGATGGGGATCAAACCCCAGTCCTATCAGTTCAGAGGCAAGCACGTAACCACTGAGCCAGCCTGACCCCCTATTTTCATACTATAATGATTGAAAAATAAAATGAATTTGGAAAAGTAAAACTGTATCTTTCTATTCAAATCGCAAAACTCCTAATAAATGAAATGCCGTCATTATTGATCTACTTGCAAATAAATGTGTATTGGATAGAAATTAAAAGTGGAAAGGGTATTGAATTTCCAAATACAAAAAGACACAACCAAACAAAGCATGTCCCATATCAACCTACTCAGTCTGACAGTAGAAAGCAATTTCAACGTGTTTTTACAGCTGCTAACCAGCAGACAATTCTAGCGTTTTTGAAACTGTTATATGTAACCGATTAACAAAACATGAAAAAAAAATTAACATCTTAATATGTTTGGCAAAAACATATAGATGTTTGTTTATGAAAATGTAACAAACAGTAAACACGGCAGCTATTATTAGTTCAATTATTTGTATTTTATATTTTTTTTAATTTATAATAACATTTTTAATTATAACTTAGTTATTTAATATAAGTTCGTGAACAATAAATTACTTGATTGTATGATAAACCAGTTTGTCGAACATTGAAACAGTACTCATTGTATAAAGTGCTGTATTAATGCTGCAGAAATAATGCATAAAAATTTGTTTTTAGACCAGAAAAGTTGTATAAAAAATGTATTTGATACATTCTGTTTCATTTTTTCTAGTGAGATCGTGTTCCTATATTTCTGGATTTTTGAAGGACCTTACGCTGTGGTAGTACTCGTAACATAATTTGTATGTGATGCATGTGTTCTCTTTATTATTAGAGTGGTTTTGTATTATGAATTGAGTTGAAAATTTCATAGGTAAATTACTTGCAAGAAAAATTCAAATAGAAAAACAAAGAACCCTGTGAGAATTGGCTAAAGGCGAGGTGGATTGAGGATAAGGGTGGTTTGGTCTTGTGGGAAATCTCAGTTTGCACTTGAAGGCCTTCTTGCCAAACGTAATTTGCTTAAATCATTCTTTCTTAGCTGCTTAGAATTGGGTGAAAGACTAATAAAGTTTTATTCTCATTTCATAAGGTGTTAAGGCGTTCATTTTGATTGATGTTGGAATGTCGTGGCTACAAATAGTGCGGTTAAGTCACAATGTTATCGGCTTAAAGAGGTGATTAATGTCAAAGTCGGCCAAGTGTCACTTTTGAACTGTCCCACTTAATCAAACTAGACTAACAATGGCTTTATTTTACTATGCCTCATTTGCAATTCACTTTAGTTCTTTAATATAATTCCTTGTTTTCTTCAAGTACAACTGACAAATTTTGGAACCAGTAAGAAAGTTCCGGATAAAACACCAATTTATTCTTTAGAATTACTTAGAGTTTAATTTGGCTCTAAATCAGTGCTATTATTTAAATTCCAATCAAAAAAGGAGTATTCTAGAGCAAATGAACGAACTCCAGATATCCCTACATCTCAGGATACACAATGGTTAATTCTGAAGTTTATTGATTTGACTGGCTGAAGTTGACTTGATCAATTCACAAGTCAGTGGTTAGGGCTATAAACCCAGTTACTTATTCAATCCCAAAATGGAAATTTAATCCCAGAACTAAGTTTTCGAGACAGTATACAAGTTTACTTGCTTTCCTTCAAAATCAAACTCTATAATTACTATGATAACTACTACGATATGCTAAGATTTGAATCTGAATTATTAATGAAGTATTTTGCAGAATGTAAAAACATTACTGTTCTGCTTCTATATTCATTTCATCTTTAAGTTAAATTCTCAAATTTAAATTCAAATCACCAAACTTATCATTGTATTCATGCTTAAGTTGTATTGCAAGCGCCTTGAGATAAACTTGAACTTAAATAATATGACTCATTCCCCACAAGTAGTATAATTATATATTAAAATAAGTCTCTGAGCATATTTAATTAAAAACATATGCCTATTTTTATATTTTTATCCCCATAATATAAACATTTAAAATAACTCATTGCTTTTAGCTTATTACTATGTTTTAACATAACAATCAGGTACAGAATTTGACTAGGCTCAGGAGGAAGCTAAAACAACACAATACGCAAACTTTTAGAAACTACACAGTATGTAATAGCTTATAGCACAGCAAGTTAAATTATTTTGCCACAAATTATGTTACCACAAAGAGAGTTAAAAGTGAAGAAACAAATATGTAGACTTAAGTAATAAAAGTGTGTTCTTCAATTTTTAAATGCTTTATTGTTTATGTTTGTTGTATCTTGTTGTGTGACTGTTACGAAAGTGCGCTGGTGCGAGTAAGGATCACAGAATAAGGTAAAATATTTAATGATATCATTAATAAAATAATAAAAGTTTAATTTTGCCATGAAATTATTAAATGAATTAATAATTTGAGGTTTGATCCCCACCTGGCCCTCGATTTATTCATGCGCGAGTTGAATAAATTTAAGTATGCCGTCCCTCGAAGAGGACGTTAAGCCTTTGGTCCCATGCTTGTACGATGACAGGTACCCGTTAAAGATCTATTAGTACACGTAATGCACTTGAGTAGCCAAAATTTAGGATTCTTAATGCAGAATCTGTAGAATCACCGATCAACAAAAAGCCGGTAAACGGCTGACGTTTCACCCGTTAGGGGATCGGTTTATACACAGGTAGTTTCTTTTATTCTTTTCAGTTTTACACGTGCCCATGCAGAACGATAACTTATTACTTATACTATGTGGTATGGTGTTGATTTCATCACAGTAATAAATGCCCCATATAATTTCATCCATTAAAAACTCATAGTCATCAGTTGTTAATAAATAACAACCAGATTTTTATAGTAAATACTTGATTTTCATACACCATTACATCTGTTTTTTGTATTTAATAGCGTACTGCATGCATAAGTAATAAGTTGATAATACGAGATTTTCGTAAGATTTTCTCAAACATAAACTTTTTTATCAAATGTTGACTCTCATATCTACCGTGCTTCCACTAAAACCGTGTACTTTCCTTCTGTCATACTAACATCTGACTATACATTTCAGTCCAGAACAGTCTCACATGTGATGGACAGTCATCCATTGTTATATCATACAGAGCACACCGACAAAAATACACCCTTAAAAAAAAAAATCTGCTGCTGACTTGCAGCAGATCCAGAGATACAACAAAGATACTAACTGTCACTAAAAGTAAGATGCGAAACCAGTTTCAGGCAATACGGCTGCATAACCCAACCCTACATATTACATCAGTTTTTTTTTTAAGGTCTAATTATTTAATTTGATAACAAGTTATTAAGCCTTTCATTCATTTTTTTGACAAAACGGTTACTTAATTGAGTTTAAACCAGAGCTTGATCTGACGATAACAAATCTAGCCATACTTTTAAAGAGAGCGTCAATTTTTTTTTGCATACTCAAATCACGATAAACATCTCCAAGATGATGATTAAATTACCAACGGTTATTGAGTTAATAGGAATTTGCATCTCAAATTATAATAATGAACTATTTTTCAAGTGGGTGTACTATATTCTTTAGTTTAAAAAAAATACCCTAAATAATCATATAAAAATATGATAAACAGCTATATGACTTATTTTAAAACTTATTTAAAGATAACTTTGGACTATAAGGTAGAGAAATGAAACAAAACAGAATCAGGCTATAGAGATGAAATAGAATTGACACAAAATCAATGTTAGAGCTGTCTGCTGAGGATATTTTGAAAAGAAAAAGTTTGAAAATATCAAACGTGAGTTTCATTTTATGTCATTCACGAATTCAAATTGGTTTAAAAGAGTGTATAAACACTTTAAAAATACAGTTGATTTTGTATCAATAGACTTAACAAGTTATTGATAAACTTAAACTACAATTTGAAATTCAGAAATGGCCTTTAAGATCAAGATTTACAATAAAAACCCAGATTGTTGTCTTAGTTTTACCAACAAAATGAAAGTTTTAACTTACAGAGACAACTGGAAAACAAAAAGTGACAAAAATCTATCACAGTATATACATGTTTTATGAATGTACCCTACCCTTTTCTTAGCCTATATCTAAGAGGTTTAACTTGTTCAAACTTATAGAACAAGATAAAACGTAGCTAAACTCATTGTCAGTTGCATAGGGTCACTTCATTTAAAATGTTCTATTTTGAACTCAATTTCGAAATTATATTTCTTAATACAAAATTTCGAAATGAATACAAACTCGATTTATAATTGAAAAATTAAAAAATATCACAGATTTTGCTAATAAAAAGGGGTTACTGAACGAGAGACTTACAAACTATCTTACTAGGTTTATTGGTATTGATTTATTCGCTCTTTTTTAATGTTCCTGCTGTCGATTTGTTTTTTTTTGTAGTGAAAGAAAGAAACAGAAAGAAGAATTTACCTGTCTCTATCCCTGCTTTTGTTAAGCTTATAGAACATTGTGCTTCAAAACTATCGTATCACATTAATTGATCAAGATTACAAACAAACATTTCCATTTGCCATAGAAAGTTGCTTTTCTTGAGTAAAAATCAATATATACACGTCATAGGTACTTTTTGAATTTAAAATAATAAGTAATACTATGCATACTCTATGTTTTGATAATAATAATTTTGATAAATAAGTAATACTAAATTGTTTTAACAAGTTGATTTTCTTTGTGTTTGGTCAAAAAAAAAACACGTTTTCTTAGAAACTGAAATGGTCTACTCCCAAAATATAAAACTAACTTTTGGAAGTCAAGAAACTTTACCATTTCTGGGTATTATTTCTTTGAGGAGAAATACAGATGGTTTGAAGTTCAGTGTTTATATGAAGGTAACCCATGGGGTTTTTTACATTCATCATTACTCCACCCACAGCATTTCTACTTAGAGGTTGTCGTTGAAGGGCTTGTTAACGAGGGTTATGAGCACCTTTAGTAACAATTTTTTTTTCTTCATAAAGTAGATGGAAACCACCTACTCCATTGCTGCAAAATTCATATACAGCAAACCTTTCATTAATAATATAATTTTTATAATTATAATTATAATTTTTTTTCTTCATAAAGTAGATACAAAGCACCTACTCCATTGCTGCAAAATTCATATACAGCGAACCTTTCATTAATAATATAATTTTTATAATTATAATTATAATTTTTTTTTCTTCATAAAGTAGATGGAAACCACCTACTCCATTGCTGTAAAATTTATATACAGCGAACCCTTCATTAATCATATAAAGAAATGGGATAAAAGGAACTTAAGTAACAGAACAGAAAAGAAGGAGTAATTAAATTACTACTAAATTACTTGTGTACCCATTTAGTCGTGTACAAGCTAACATTTGTTCCTTGTTTAATCAGTATTAGTACTGTGTTCAAGAATGGCGGAAATATAATCCTTAGCAAAGCCATTGGATGAATTTTTATGAATGTTGTGTATATTCTAATCACTGTCATGTTTATGCGACTACAAATTATATACAAATAAATCTAAAGAAAAATGTTAGCAAACAGAAGCTGTTCTATTTTGATTATTCTCATTAAGTAACTCAATTCAACAGTAGAGCCTTTAAGATTATTTCAGTTTGATCAATGTAAACAGAGAAACAACAGACTAGAGAAATTTTGCTTAACCGTTTGTGAGAGCTGAAAGAGCTATTCTACTCCTCTTGACGATGAAAGTCATAACATAGATAGTTACAGGATTGCCTTCATAGCTGCATTTCTGGACAACCAGTTGGTTAAAACTGATTGCATGTCTCATTTTATTTATATGAATCTGATGTTTATTGAATGTCAAGAAAGTAGTTGTAACACCTATACTAAATCCTTAAATGATAGTTAGAAATAATCCCTAATCATTAAATTAAATAATCAAATAAAACTGTGTGTGAGTAACCAGCGTTCAATGTTTGTCTCACCATCATCTGATTATATGAAATAATGTACAGTGACAGCGCCAGTAGGACATTTTACATACCCTATTTTCCAATTTAGATTTATAAATTGAATATATATATATATATATATATATATATATAAGGATTTCACATAAACAGGTGAAATAACAATCAATGATCAAACCACAATAAGAAAATGGGAAAACAAGACTAAGATCTTTCAACAGTAACAAGCGGTCTTTGTCAGAGTTGGATTTTGACTCTGACGAAGACCGCATGTTACGGTTGAAAGATCTTAGTCTTGTTTTCCCATTTTCTTATTGTGGTTTGATCATATATATATATATATATATATATATATATATATATATATAGTATGCTCTATATAGTATATTACATGCTGTATCGAATCTTGTGTTTATATATATTATACAAGGCATACAGTTATCCACACATTCTCTCACGTAGAAACTATATGTTTTCATGAATATTGAAAATCTTTATCGACCGAAGTTTGTTTGTTTCTATAATTGAGCCGCTTATTTTGAAAGTGGCCTAATTCCATTTATGTTAAAATCGAGATATTTAAGGGTTTGCGTTTTACAAAATTTAAAAATATTGTCATTTTATTTATCAACTAATTTTTGTTATAAAAAAACTTAGTAATTTTAAATAAATTTTGTACAATTTGCTGCAAAAGGTAAAGATAACGTAAAAATGTAATTATTTAAATAGCTAGCTAAATTTTTTTGGAAAATGGAATTAGTCCACTTTCAAAATAAACGGCTGAATTATCAGACAGACATTGATTATTTTACATAGATCAGAGCATATCTAATAGGTGCTATAATTGCACAGAATTCAAGAAAAACTCGCATTAATTTTTAATTACAATTCAGAGGCTTCATTTTATATGGATGGTTGAAATTCTTTGTAACCATTTGTAACCATAGTTTGAATAAACACGTGACACTAAACTGAAAAAAACAAGCAAGGTAACCAAATTTCAAACAGAGTAGACAGTTGTTGTTGCAATTCACAGACTATTTTTCTTTGAAAAATGATTTGTAATGCAATACTTAGTTTTTTGTTTCAAAATTGATTCGGTTGATACTTTTATCTATATATATATATATAACGATTCACAGTAAACTATAAACAGAGAGTAAAGATACCAACACACTTACAGTCTCTAATTTTTGGTTGAACCATCATCAGGAGAGAACCAAGCGCACTTGCGAAGCGACGGTTGGAGACCAACAGTGTTGTTACACGCATACCAGGTTCAAGTCAAGTGAGAAAAATAAACTAAGGATAAGTGAAGAGCTGAGAAACAATATGTGAAACTGAAGAAAATGCCGAAATATAAATAATAAAAACTTAAAAATATAATAATAATGAAGAATATTAAGAAGAAAAATCTTAATATTCTTCATTGACCAATTCCCATCTTTTGTTCCATTTGTATAAATATCTACTATAGATCATTCACTGAATGTACGAGTATGTCTTTGTACCAGATGAATTAAATAACTGAATTTTACACTCCTAAGTAAGGTGATCAATGTTCGGGTTTTTCCATTGTTTTCCCGTGTGAACTTTCTCTTGGTGCTATAGAAGTTTAAAATGTTTTGTTTAGTATTAATAAGATACTGATGATGATCTCTTTAAAGTCGAAGTAATTATAAAAAGTACAATTACATCTACTTGAATATTCTAGGTCTGAATGATTTGCATTTGATGATGAAGAGCTGCAGGATATACCGACACCATCAATTAGTTTTACTTTAGCATTACCCAGTACTAGATCGTTAACAGCTACACCTTGATAGTTTGAGTATTTCTCGGCCAATTTAAACTTTCTACCATCCAGTAGACCGACATGAGTACTGCCCACAAAACCTCTTTTCATTTGACGTCTACCTTATTTCCGTAAAAGCGTTCAATTAGTAAGTTTTCAATATTTGTCTAACATAATATTTGTAATAATTCACCAGGGTGAATCGGATTTTTTTAAAGTCATTTTTTTATTTTATGCTTAAATTCATGTCAACGTCAATATTGTGGCATATTTTGTAAATATTACTTAATGTTTGATTTCAATCAGTAAAACTTTGTTGTGTTTGTGTGTGTGTGTGTGTGTCCTCGGATTATCATTTTTTATATAATCAAAGAAACATGAATGTTGAACTTTGAAAATAATAAAACAACTTTACTATTCTTAGCGCATTATATATTTTATCTAATTCTAAACTCTAGTTTAAGACTAGACAAATTTTGAAGTACTATTTGAAACTTACAGACTAACATGAGTATATCAATCTGGGCAATTTATAATAATTAATCAACTGTAAAGTTTAATAACTTACATGATTGAATTTTAAAAACTACAAATATTACTTGAAAAAAAAATTAAGTGTTTTTTTGAAGTAATAAGTTTTAATAATTTTTATAAATTGTTAAATTCTTTACTTACATGAAATATTTTTATTGATTAACATTATCAATATTATTAATGATAATATAAAATGTTAGAATTTAGAATAGCTGATAGAAAGCATTACTCATAATTGTAAGAAAATAATATAAATAATAAGAAAAAATAAAATGTGGAGTGGCCTACACTCAACTTTACTATAAGTAAGTATTTGACAATATACTTACTTATAGTAAAGTTGAGTGTAGGCCACTCCACCTCTAACCACCTCTTGGGTGGATAATATATATGTCTAAATGGGAGATGTTTATTACTCTTTCATTCCTGGAGGTAGTACAGATAGTGATTGATTCTCTTATCAATACCGTATATTACACAATTGATGCATTTAATATCATATATATTAGCACAGCAGTAATAAGACTTTTGTAAAGTGAATATTCCATGCACATCAGTGCACGTCGTAATTAGCAGCCCTAGACCAGAGGGCCCCTACTGCTATATTCTTATCCTTCATTTCTTGTTAAGGTCAGTAATCATAAGGACGGGGATGGGACGTCAGTCTGTCAGTACGTCCTTCACGAATATGGAAGGAGTCACATTCGTGGTCGTATGGTCTTCCGGCTTTGCATTGTCTGAGATATTGTATACCGTGAAGTCATTAGTTAGTCATATTTAGCTGAGGACCTGATTCTGAAAAATGACTGTCATCGAATCACCTTAGAATCAGTTTAAAATTAGTATCTCTTTGGTAATATAAAACAAAGGAGTTCAATATAAAACTCTTAATTCAATATTACTCAAAGATCATAAGATTCATAAACACAAAAAAGTCAACAACCAGTAGCTTTTCACACCAAACATAATATAAGTAACTTTTTCCTTTGTGCTATATTCGGTTATAACGTTGCTGTAAATATATATTGAGAAAAAATATATCAGTGATTAGCCAGTTTTGCATACTCAAATCAAATTCAAAGTCGGCTTTTCAATATAATTTAGAAGTTGTGTAAATTGAAACATCAGAAATTATATGTTTGATTGGCATTCATTTTTTACATATAATTTTATTCTTCTTACATCTCACATAATGTCATTAAATCATTTCAAATTTTCAAATGGATTACAACATTTCTCAAAAGCAATAGGAAACACAAACGAACAAACCCTTAATTTGATAAATATAGGGTAATAAATTTAAATAATCTATTGTTAAGTATTATTAATCGTTTTCACTATAACTAATTTAGTGAATGAGGTTTAAAATAACATAAATTAACTAAAAATAAATCTATTCAATGCTTTATTATATTTATTAAATGTTTAGTAGTAATTATTTAGGAACTAATTAATTATTTTGATATATTTTTATGAAAACAATTCCAGAGAAACAACACACATGAAAGTCGCTTTTCATCGTAGCAAATTACATCTTTATACGAAACAGTCGCAATATAAGAGTAAGTTTTTGTGAAATCTTTTATGTGTATTGTTTCTGCTGGTTTAGTTTATCTAGTTTGCGAAATCGTTTTAATTACTAATTATGAAAGTAATAATATTTAGCATTAAACTAATTAGGAAATCATTAAGTTTACAAAAATAAGTTAAAAAGGAATTTGTACTTACTATTTGAAGTATTATTAAAAGAATTAACTAGTGAACACAACAATCTATAGAGAGGTTAAAACAGTTTGAAAGGTTCCAGGAAGGACGCGGAGGACTAAACAAGGAGTGTAATGCCGCCTTTTTAGAATGACTTAGATCTACCGGTGCACCAATCAAATGCCATCTAAATTATCTCATTTTAAAATAGTCCCCTTCTATCAGTATTTCTTTTATAAATAATAATCAAACATACAAAGAAACGAATTAAACTATTTCTTTAAAAACAGCAAATATATTATCAATATAAATTAAATTAATTAGTCGTAATATAAATTAATAAAAGTAATTTCTAAACCTATTTCTTTTAAAAGTTGTCTGAACTATTAAATGAATATACGGAACAAAACGGACTGATTGAGATTTATAACCCATCAATCGTGTCCATATATTTCCATAAATTTCTATGAAATTATGATGACACTACTAAAAAATCTGGAGGGGCCTACACACTTACTATAAGTAAACTTAATATCAAACTTCTTGAGTATATAATATATAATGTATCATTTAAGCATAATATAATCGTCTAAATGGGAGATGTTTATTAGTCTTTCATTCCTGAGGTAGTACAGATAGTGATTGATAGACTTCTCAATATATAAGTTTATTTTTGTGTATCACACCATTATTTTAATTTTTCCATTATAAACATCAATTTTATCTCAGTGGATTCACTCAAAAAATTTCTAAGTCAATGTAAACATTGGAAAAAAAAATAAAAAATTCGACAAGTATAGCAGGTGATCTCTTAGTCTAGGACAAACAAACAGTTTTTATAGCGTTATTGCTCTTTCCCGTAATTGAAACTTCATGAATTTTTTTTTATGAATTGGTAATTTTTTGGTCCATTTTTGGTCATATTTTCATTATGTTTTAATGAGCCGTTTAGCGTCAAAAATATTTTCTGAAAACATAAATCGTACTGTAACGCCCCATTAGCGAATGTAATTTTGAAAAAAAATATCTCAACTCATTCTCCACATAATGTTCTATTGTTAGGCATAGTTTCATTTTGATCCGTCAAACAGTATTGCTTGTATGGCTCTCACAAGGTTTGGGATTGAATTAGAAGTGAAAATTTTTACATTTTATTGAAAAAAAAACATTTCTCGTTGTTTTAAAATTCTGAATATATTCTTCGTTTGTTCTATTTGTGACTTTAAAGATAACGTCAAAATTTCAAAACTCTAGGGTAATCAGGTTAGGAGAAAAAAATGTTTTCTAAAAAACAGTTTTTGGCAAAAAAAGTGACTTTCCCATCATGCATAATTCTTCCCAAACAATAGGGATCTTTGTCTTTATGAGACCCATTTTTGTGTAAAATATCAACTTGATCCATCAAAGATTCTGGACCGTAGAGTGGTAACAAGCAATGCTAACACACTCACCCACCCACCCACACACACACACACAGACATCATTGAAAAAACTTCATTAAACGACATCTGGGACCTCAAAACATGTAATTCCGTCAAAATCTCGAGATCGAATTTTTTCAGGATCACTATACTTTACTTATAGTAAAGTAATAAAAAATAAATTTTTCGCATTTATTTGTAAAGGAGAAGCAATACGTTGTTAAATGGCACAAATTTCTGTCAATTATATGTAGCTTTTTTTCAATGCATTCTCTTATAGACGTTTAATGCTTTTCATGTTTTGTAAGAACAAAACTGTAACTCATTTTTGATTGAATTACATTAAATACATGGTTATGTCACATTTAGGAGGTGCAAACAACGCATGGTGCTATATAAGGGCACCCGACGCCCATTGGGACAGATTGTAAGTCATCCATCTTTGATTCGGAGTGCCTGATATTAGCGTAGCCAGTGCCATTAAGAACAGAAAAAAAATTAACAGCTCATTTCAAGTAAATATTTACTTTCAATTAAATTCTTAAAATAAAAATTAGATTCTATTTATATTTATAATTCAAATTCTCAATATTTAAGCCTCATAATGGAAGGAGTTTTGATACTAATTTGTTAGAGATTGTTTTTAACGAGCTAATTTTTGTTTAAAACTATTTAACAAAGCCAGTTATTTTATTTACTTCATCATAATAAAATACATTTGTTCTGAGTGATAAGCGAGACGGAGAAGACAATCCTATACCAGAAGGCTTTCCAACAATCTAACTAAATATTATATGAGACATCAATCAGACCTGAATGCTGATCTTGTATTTCAAGAATAACTCAAAAAAAGGAGCCATATAGTCGAGGATTCATTTTTTAATTTATTTAAGGCATTTTTATGGTTTGAAATCATAAAAAGAAATTTTGATACGGGACTAACCTGCTAATACACTAGTTATGTATATATATTTATACATGTTCAAACCATAATAAGAAATGAAAAAAAAAAAGACTAAGATCTTTCAATCATAATAACCGATCATCGTCAGTGTCAGAGTTTTTGACTCTGACAAAGACCGCTTGTTATGGTTGAAAGATCTTAGACTTTTTTTCTATTTCTCATTGTGGTTTGATAATTTATAATATATATATGTGATATTATAATATATGTCATAAGGTTTTGATTAACTGAAGTATTGTAAGAGAATATGGATAAACACTTTCGCTTCAGCATAATAGTGTACATTTTGTAGAAAAATACATACACACACGTACTAAGTAAATGAACTATCAAATAATCATCTAGAAATCACTAACATAAAAAGGCTCCTATATTAGACAAAACCAGTTAAAAGTGGGTCAACACTAGGAAAGAAACAAGAAATGGTAAATCACTAAAGGAAGTGTGATAGGAAATGGAACATCATTGTGCCAACTGTGATAAACTATGTTAATAAAATCTGTCTCTTTATACATCAAAATTCGCAAGAGTTATAAAGATTTTTGTCAAAGTTTCCTTCTTAGAATTTCATTTTGCAAAACATTTTATTCAAAGTTGTTTCTCATTAATTTGTTTAGAACACTAACTACAATGCAAAGGTACATTATTAAAGCAATACCTTAAATTATTAATATCTTCTTCGCTTGACTCCTAGCAAATGAAGTTAGGTACAGTTGGATATTCATTACTATTAGTTAAGATTGAATTTAAAGCAAGATTTAGCCGGATCGATGAATAACTGAATAAATCAGACAGAGAAACTTAGTTTCGTTTATGTTTAATTCAGCAACAGTTTAAAAGCTTTTCATTTGGCCAGTTACAAAACTTTGTTGCAAACATCACGATCAAATGGTTTGCCTCGGAAAAAAAAAATAAAGTCGGCGAAGTTTTTATTTTAAAACTTTTTTAAACAATGGAGCCAATTCTGAATCGGATTTAAGAAAATTTCAATTTATGTATTTCTTGGCGAGAAGCTTCATTAATGTTTTTTTGTTTTCATTTTTATTCAACCACATTAACAATTTTAATTATACAAACCTGACTCTAATTCAAAATTATTTTTATATTAACTGCATTATATGCTCATTTCTAATATTTGTCCTTTGAAATTTTTTGCTTTCAACGATAATCTTTTAAATTTACAACTAATGACTCCAGCATAATAACAGTTATATTTATGCAATATTTATGTGCAAAATTTATATACTTATAAAACTCTTATGAAAGATCTTGTTTATTTCTTTTCTTTCCACCATGCATTATGTGAATAAATAATAAAATATATGTAATTTTGTGGGCATCGAACCCACGATCTTTGCATTGAAGGTCCAGTGCGTTAGGCTCTGCGCCAAGAGGTCTTTATGACAGTACAATTCGCAAACCTAATATAAATAAGATAAAGTTTATATAAGTCAACTAAAGATGAAGCCTTGGATGTTGCGCACAGGTGAAACTTGGAATACCTGTTAATTTCAGTTTACGCTGCATCATTCAAAGATATATTAAGATAAACAGGGAATGAAATTACAAATAGTGGCATTTAAAAGATAGAAGAATGAAAAATAAATTCTCTCAACATAAGTCAAGTAAAATGACTGACTCCAGATGAAAAAACTATTTCTGTTATTGAATAAATCTAACCAGTTTATTTCTGGGAAAGATCTTAGTCCCATTTTTGGAATCTTACTCTTGCTTAGAGGATGTTTTTTTATTGCACGTATTTACTTTTAATTCTTGGCGTTACTCTAAGCGCCAAGGTAATTTTGTGCACTTCACTTCCAAACATAAGTATGAATTCA
This sequence comes from Hermatobates lingyangjiaoensis, assembly GCA_026182355.1. NCBI lineage: Eukaryota > Metazoa > Arthropoda > Insecta > Hemiptera > Hermatobatidae > Hermatobates > Hermatobates lingyangjiaoensis. The sequence goes on from JAPFBL010000023.1 coordinate 2,507,756, forward strand.
AAAAAGGAGTTCCTGTCATGTGAATGAGAAATGCTGATTTACCGCGCTTATATAATGAAACAAGACTAATATCTGAGGAGCTTTACGATAAAGTCATTGTTTGTAAAATTATCGCATTACGGTTTCAAGGGAAATATATTAATTACATTATTGGAATTTGTTTTATCTAATTAGGGCAACATATCTTTTTCATGGATTCAATTTCCAACTCAGTTAGCAGTTGCCGCGACGATTCATAAGTCTCAGGCTCTACAGAAAGTTTTAGTTCATTTAGGTAAAGCAGTATTTCAACATAGTCGATTAGATGTTGCTCTCAGTATGGTCATTAAGAGTTTATCTGCATTTACGTGAACATGATTGCATTAAAAAGGAAGGTGATGGATGACCCAACGGGTCATGGGTAGTCTAGTTATGTACAAAAATTCATTACATGTGCCTCTATAAGCAGTCAACAAATAAGAATACTTCGGATTTACATTATAGACAACAGAAATATTCTTTGATATATACATTCAAAGTACAGCTTTCTGCAAACCCATTCTTGCTATTTAATCGGATTAAATAAATAGCAAATACCTCCCAGTAAGAAGTTCCACAAACCATTAAGTGCAGAGCAATTATGCCAACAGGGATACAAAAAATAATACGTTAACATTACGTGTTTAAACAGAATTAAACAAACATTGAACAACAGTAAAAAATAAATAAGCTATTGCTTTGCTTTTGAAATCCTTAAGCATTCATAATTATTATGACTGAATTAATTAAAGACAAACAAGTTAAGTCGTTGAGTTAAGAACAAGTAATAACTTGTGGTTAGTCGGCGTCAACATACTATTTACATCATTTATACTTACAATAAATAATGCCAGCTCAGTTAGAAAATAAACGTAAATTTCATTATAATTATACTGCAATGCAAAATTACAATTATTTCACAAACATCTATATTCAAAATATAGATGGAGTTTAAAACACATGAATAAATAACTGAGGAAACAACAATAACAAAGTACACTTACTTCATTCAGTCATGATGTTTATGGTAATATAAATATAAAATAAATAAATTAAAAATTGAATTATATGCACTGAAAGAAATAGTATACTCGTATTTTAATTTATACCAAATAATAAATGGTGTTTGACCAAACTAACATTTTGATTAATGTGTTTTATAATCATTGTAGGGTAAAAATCAAATGAAATGGTCTCCACATATAAAACTTTTAATGATATAAACAACGCGTTTCAAACACGTAGTGTTCTTCCTCAGGCATTAACTAAAAAATACAATGACACCAGAGAGTTATCTATAGTACAAAGTAAATAAGTACAAAAATATTTACTTTGTACTATAGATAACTCTCTGGTGTCATTGTATTTTTTAGTTAATGCCTGAGGAAGAACACTACGTGTTTGAAACGCGTTGTTTATATCATTAAAAGTTTTATATGTGGAGAGCATTTCATTAGATTTTTACCCTACAATGAGTAAATACCACATAATAACTGATTGCACTACATTAGAGTGTTTTATAATACCTAATCTAGGCATAAAAACTATAAATTTTATAAAACACTTGTGCACATTGTTTTAATAGCTATGATGTCAGTACTAATTTCTTATTCACTTATAACTTATAATGTTATTTGTTATTATAACGACTATAGAGGAACATTTTCAAAAAATCTGGAGTGGCCTAAACTCTACTTTACTATAAGTAACTCAATGTCAAATTTCTTGAGTATATAAAACATAACGTATCATTTAAGCATAACGTATATATATAAATGGGATATAATTATTAGCATTGCATTCGTGAGGTAGTACAGATAGTGATTCAAGGACATATCAATTTATAAGCTTATTTTTGTACATCACAAATAATTTATTATTTGCAAATAATTTCATTAGTATAACAACAGCAGTAATAACATTTTTGAAAAACCAATGTGAACATTTCTTGAAACGAAATATTATCCTACAAGAGAACATGGCTATTGTTCAAATAGCCAGTAGATTTCTTACATCGTTTACTTAACATCCTTCTACATTGAATATTAATGTAAAATTTTCAAATTTAAAACAGTAAAATACCCTTTTTTTCTCTGAAAAACATCTTAAACAGCGAAGAAAATGTTGTTTTAAGGTGATTTGTTAATTAAAGATGTACGATAATTACAGTTATTAATCTCTAAACGAAAGATTTATATTTTGAATTATCTTTTACATTTTTGGTTTTTAACAGAATTATTATACTGGGAATTTTATGGCTTCTTAGTATTTAATAAGATCATTTTCCTTCCCCTTTGTCAAATAACATACGAATTTTTTTTTAATGAGTGTTATCATTTACCTGCACAATATTATTCCTCTTACATCTCTAATAAGTCAATAATATATATTCATTTTTCCATTATAAACATCAATTTTATCTCAGTGGATTCGCTCAAAAAATTTCTAAGTCAATGTAAACAATGTAAAAAAATACAAAAAATTCGACAAGTATAGCAGGTGATCTCTTAGTCTAAGATAAACAAAGAGTTTTTATATCGTTATTGCTCTTTCCCGTAATTGTAACTTCATGATTTTTTTTTTATGAATTGCTAATTTTTTGTTCCATTTTTGGTCAATTTTTCATAATTTTTTAACGAGCCGTTTAGCGTCAAAAAAACATTTTCTGAAAACAAAAATCGTACTCTAACGCCCCTTTAGCGAATGTAATTTTAGAAAAAAATATTTCAACTCATTGTCCATATAATGTTCTATTTATAGGCATAGTTTCATTCTTGTCCGTCAAACAGTATGGCTTGTATCGCTCTCACAAGGTTTGAGATTGATTTATAAGTCAAAATTTGTACATTTTATTGAAAAAAAAATATTTCCTGTTGATATAAAATTTTGAATATATTTTTCGTTTGTTCCATATGTAACCTCAAAGATAATGTCAAAATCTCAAAACTGTAGGGTTAGTAGTTTAGGAGAAATAAATGTTTTAAAAAAAACGGTTTTTGGCAAAAAAAGTGACTTTCCCATCATGCATAATTCTTCCCAAACAATAGGGATCTTCGTCTAAATGGGGCCCATTTTTGTGTAAAATATCAACTTGATCCATCAAAGATTCTGGACCGTAGCGTGGTAACAAGCAATGCTAACACACGCACCCACCCACCCACCCACACACACACACAGACATCATCGTAAAAACTTCATAAAACGACTTCTGGGACCTCAAAACATGTAATTCCGTCAAAATCTCGAGATCGAATTTTTTCACGATCACTATACTTTACTTATAGTAAAGTAAAAATGAATAAAGTCAAAGTTGAATACAAATTTTTGAAACCTGGCACTCAAAAATGGCCCTTTTAATATATTCATGTTGATTACTGCACATATAATTATTATTTTATCAGTTGTTATATAAAATGATATATATCGTTTTATAAAAAAAAATATTTTTTTTTAACTTTAATTTAATTTATTTTAATTTACAATTTGGATATGTTTTACAAATCTAGTTAACAAATTATTCTTAGATTGCGTGCCTGGTTTTCCAGATTGGACTAGATATTACTAATGGCATGCTTGCCTGATCAGAAATTAATAAAGAAAAACGAAATAGTTGAATACATATAATGGTTTTTTCATACTACATTTGTATGCAACAATATTACCAATTTATAAATATTTAGGAATAACTATATAGTTTTGCAGTTTTTACGTTTGATTCAAATCATAGATAATAATGATTGAAACAAAAATAATAACAAAACTAATAAATTATAAATTTTTTCAGGGTTTAGAACTTAGGATTTAAACTACTTCTCTCGCTAACGTTTCGACATATTTATGTCTTCCTCAGGGCTAAAAACATATTTTTACAATTATCACTGTTACTACAGCGATTTTAGTTATTTTTTAGAATGATATATAATATTAATTTTAAAATTATAAATGAAGAGTAACTGAAACAGTAAAAAAATTATATATAATATAAATTTAAAATTGATATTGTATATAAACATAAACAATAGCTAAATTGTTGTAGTAATAATGCTAATTGTAAAAACTTGTTTTAGCCCTGAGGAAAACACAATTATTCGTCAAAAAGTTGTCGAAAGAAGTAGTATAAATCCTAAAATCTACATTTTCAAAACTCTTATGACTTATCAATAGTGGTTAAAGGAAGAAAAATCATCATGGAAACTGATAATATTGTAATAATGATCATACCTTGTATGTGGAATTTGTATAATGTTATAATCGGTTATGTCTTTGTTTACAGTAAATCTGCTGAGAAAACTGGATTAATATTTATGATTTACTATTTTCAAAATAAAGAAATACTAAGATGATGCCAGATATTGAAAAGTTTATAAAAGGAAACAGAGGAAAATACAATGTTACCCATATTTTTACTGATTATGGTTAGTGGTTTGTATGCATGACATTGAAAAATTATCCAGTTAGTTACATGAAGAAAACATATGCTTAGTATGTTGGTAAATGAAAAAAAAAACATGAATATGTTTCATATTCTTTTAACAATGTACCATGAAAAAAAGGAATACCTGAATTTCTACCTTAATTCAGGTATTCCTGAAAACAAATAGATTTTCTACATCATATATTTTAACTACTCAAATTAAGTTATAATTTGTAAGAAATAGCCCTCAATGATTCCAGCAACATTGGTTGTGTAGTGTATTAGACATTCACTCCCCCATAATAGGAGATGAAAGTAAAAAAAAATGTTCGTCTAGATTATTGCTATTTATTTAATAACCTAGAAACTAATAAAATATAATAAATGTGATTTCGTTTTTTATGGTATGTATGTTTTTTTCCAGTAAATCAGATTATAAATAGAAAATTATAATCTTAAGGAAGTAAGAAAAATGAATATTTGTTCACTACAGATTATTTTAGTTACATTTTGATAAAGCAATGGCAGAAATAAATTGCAGTGGCTGTATGAGATAAATCGGGTTGTGGATGTCGGTAAAGGTTACGGGCACATTACGAGGCTTATTGGCTTTGGCCAGGCCCTGGCAGGATGTTTAGTTAAAGGAGGACGCTATCCTTTTTTCCCCTGCCGGCGATTAAGCGTGGGAAGGAGGCAAGGGCTTACGTGTTGGATATTTTTTTCCAGTGTGTCGAGAGGCATTAGTGGATGGAGGATGAGCTTCTTGATTGATTTCCGAAGGTACGTGATGTTGAGCACCGAACCACCTCATTCAGGATAATTATCCGCTACATTCCCTGTCACCCACCAAACATCTATGGCTACGTCTTCCTTATAACATTACCATACAGCGATTTAAATCAAAACCTTCGCGCTAAGTATAGATAATATCCTATTTATGCTTAAACTAGTTATATAATTCAACAATAAATCCATCCAATTTTATAATTAACGTACAATTAAACATAAATAAAACAACAAAACCATGGTAAGAAATTTAGAGATTTTACTAACATATTTCATTTAAATCAACCAATTGCCATCAGTTCAAGTGTAACTAACGAAGACTTGATGGCTAGCATTTTTGCTGCCAGTAGTTCCAAGGTTTATTGTACTCCTCACAAGGCTGGCGATCTGACCTAAAATCTACTCAGCTCTGGCTCCAGCTCCGGAACTAATCATTTTAAAGGCAATATCTCCGGAGTCAGTGTTTGATCATGGACAGAATCAGCTCCGCCTTCGACGTCATTCAAAATTTTAAGCAAGGCTTTAGCAATTTTAATTATATAAAATAAAAGTGTATATTTTTGTTACAATTATAATTATGAAGAAGAAAAAATGAATAAAGTATAGATTTATTTCGAGTATTGGTAACACAAAATTTACTTGAAATAAAAAAATATTATTTTTCTTTATCGCCTATCTTGACAAGATTTCAGTGTCTGGAATCTACATCAGTCGGACCTCCGTAACTACCATTGTTAAGTGGCTGCTTACTAGCTAAGGGATGAAAGCATTATGTGCTGACTCGGCCTTAACAGCCCTTACAAACAGTAAGTCTGGGAAGACATTTTTTAGTTGATTTAAAGTGAACATTTAACACAAGCAATATTAATCTCTTCACATAATTTTTCTATGTCTAATTTTTTTTCTGAATGAATTAGAAATCTATTTCGAGATATTCCTGTCATTTTGGACACACCTACTTTCAGAAGGCTAGGTATAACTTCTCACACATAAGGTGCTTGTAATAATAAGGTTATTTGGATTAATTATGGCTTTGTAAGATACATGGTTAGATATGCTTGTTTTTTTTCAGAAATTGTTTCATTTAATACTAGCAGCCTCTTGCACTCGTTTCTGTTGGTACATTAATGTATTTAATTTTTTTATACTTGAAAGCTTTAGTTAAACTATTAGCCAGAGAAATATCATCCCTTCAACATTTCATAAATGACCACCCTAGACGCCATATTTTTCAGTTTCTTCTTGTGTGTGACTGACGGGAGGGCCCAACCCGTCCTCCACCTATCTTCATTGGTAATCAGATCATTCCCTACCAAACCCATGTAAAATATCTGGGTCTTATTTTAGACTCTAGATTAACATTCAAGCAACACCTTCGATAATAAATCGAAGCTTGGAATTTACTTGATGTGTAATCTGTATTCTCTTTTCAAATCAAGGAATTCTCCCGATTCGGTCAAGAACCTTGTCTATAAGGGGGTCGTTAGTTCAGCAATGACTTAGGGATGCTCCGTCTGGTTTAGAGTTGCACCAACGAACAAGGCTTATATCCAGATTGTTCAAAATAATTGTGCCTGGCTTATAGCCAGGACTCCATTGTACGCTCGTAATGTTGATATTCACCATGATTTGAAAATGGAATCCATAGATAGTTACATCACCCGACTACCAATAAAGATAACAAACTACCTACTCATCCAAACCTCCTTGTACAAACTCTCAATCCTGCCACCAACCTTCCTCAACCTCACTGAACAATTACTTTATCCACTGACTATCTGACTACTTTTCGAACTCATGACTAAAACCTTTGAAAACCATGACTAACAAGACCACATGGCCGCGAATACGACATCATTACTGTACAGATGGACATAATATCTGACATGAATTACTGACATTCCAAGTTATAGTAGCACAGTAATCAAGCAGTAGAAGGCCTCTGGTCTGGAACTGCTAGTTAAGAGGTGGCCTATAGTGCGCGGATATATTCGTTGGTCGTTGGTTGGGAAGAAGGTTATCAGCACGTAAAAGTGTACTAGTAAGGGCATTGACAATCAGTCAAACAAACATATTCGTAAAGATTAATATTTAATACTGTGCTAGTTTTCCGTGATATCTCATTTTATTCAACTATCCATTTTTTGTATAATAATTTGATTTATAAAAATGTTGAGAAACAATTAAGAGTCAAGTATATTTACCCTATAAAGAGATTAATTCTAATTCTAAGATAGTGCAATCAGTTATTATGTGGTTTTTACTCATTCCATGGTAAAAAGCTAATGAAATAGTCTCCACATATAGAAATTTAATAGTATAAATAACGCGTTTCAAACATGTAGTGTTCTTCTTCAGGCATTAGTTTAGAGTGAGTGTCTGTGGTACAACTCAGACCATTAGTTAATGGCTGAAGAAGAACACTACGTGTCGAAATGCGTTGTTTATACTATTAAATGTCTATAAGTGGAGACTATTCATTAGCTATTTACCCTAAAGGGATGAATGGCAATGTTTGTCAATGTAATTAACATAATTGAGAAACTCACGGTATTTATGATGAAATTATAACACCCGAAACAATAAACAACTAAAAAATATACCAATAAAACTGAACATGTTTACATTTTTCAGGATGCTAAAAGCAAAACACAATTTCATTTCATTTTTTTTTCAATGAAGTTGTTCATATATTGTTATGTAGATGAAAACAATTTAAACTACTTGATATTAATGTATTTAATTAATTTTGGCCACATTACATTGTATAAGATTAGCATATGATGTAACACTGGTTTAATATAAATCTTGTCCTTAAAGAATACTTGTAATGAAACAGTTATTAAGGCAGCTTAATTTTAAGGTGCTGAAAATTTAATAGTCCTCTCTTCGTTGATTAGTCTGAATGTAGGCAATTTGCCTTTGGCTAAAGAGTGAGAATCATGAACTCTAGCAATACGAAAAAAAAAATACCTTCTCAAGAGGACATTGAAACCGGTTTGTATGCTCGGTGTTACGGCAGAGGCGCAATAAATGCCATTGAAGAAAATGATCATGAATCATTTAATTTATCGGCTGATGTCGTGGCCATTGCAGTCTTGCGATTCGAGTAAGAAATATATTTCGTGTCCGTTTTCTCATTATTCATTGTTATGTCTACCTTTTATAGACTTTTTAAATTAAAGAATCAACAACTCTAAGGGATAAGCACTTTATTTTCTAATAATACTTTTTTTTTTAAATTAGATATAGAATTTTTTCAAATATTCTCCAAAAATGATACAATTATTTATTAATTTGAGCACAAATGAAGACTCTTATAAGCCGTTAAAATTTTACCCTGATTTACAAGTCGGCAGATTGTTTGCCATTGACTAAGATATCTCAAATTCAAAGGTTACTCCGACTCTGTATTTTACCGATACAGGACAAAATATGTGTGCATCTGTCCTTAGAAAAGGACAAAAACTTGTCGATACTTACTTAGTTTGGGTTAAAACAATTATTAATTATACATCTGAAATCTGAGAGAAAAAATATTTGATACATTGATACGAATATACAAATTAAAAAAAAACTAAAAAACTATTAGTTAATATCATAATCAGCTAATATAATTTATGATGAACACATTTTATTAGTGTTTTGTTCACTAGCTCATCATTTTATTGGAATTATAGAAGTTCCCACATTTATTAACAAAAACGGTTTGTATGCGGTTGTTTTGGGCACTTAGTAGTTTTTTCACCTTTATCTAGTCTTTCTGAGAAAATTTAACATATCGGGAGATTTCTAAAATATAAATAAATACAATATTTTAACAGATTAAAATACTAACCAGTCTGAGTTTTTGCACAGAAATCAGGAACAGTTTCTTATACATTTACAACTTCTACAATAATATTTAAAGAAAAGTTAAATATTCAAGTTTTCTTGTGAAAAACTTTTTATTTTTCTTATGAGATAATTTTTCACTTTTGTAAAATAATTATTAATTTAATTGAATATATATTTTATTACTAAGTTTGTAACATTGTATTTAAGTAAAACAATTCATCAAGATTACATAAATGTTATCACTGTATGTAATAAGACATATGAATTAAAAATTGAATGAAAGAATTGAAAAGAAGCCTTTTAATGTTACTGTATTTTATTTTTAGGTCATGAGCTCTGTGTGCAAGCATGCAAAAAATTTCATTATTTCTGGATGTTGATACAAAGAACAACCACAAAGATAAGTTATTACGAAAGAGAGGAACTAATATATTTTCAGGGGAAGTAATATATTTTTATATCGTTTTCATCTAATTTGGTAACATTTTCCATAAAAAAAAAATCATATTCTTCAGTAGATATAAAAGTTATCCAAATGAATTACACTATTTTTCTTTTAAACTAAATTCTCAATTTGCTGAAAAAAAATATTTATCTAATTTTATTTATTTTTACCTTCCAGTTTATAATACTGTAATAAATAAACAATATATCTCGCTAGTTAAAGTTTCAAAAAAGCTTAATAATAAATTTGCAATAGAATATTATTTTAAATTAAATTTAATGTAATGTTCAAGCTAATTCCGTAACATTTTGTATTAAGTATAAACATTCCTTATGTAGTGTCTCAAGAAGATTATTGCATTTATCTCTTCAATGTATAAAATATATTTTATCTCTATAAAAAGAAAGGGATTTTTAACTATAATTGTCACAATTAATGCATAATTAATTATAATCATAATTAATGCATACACTGCACATAATTTTCACAAATAGATAATTTCATTTTTCTAATAATACAATTTTAAATTTGGTTTGATAAACTCCATACATAATTTAGTGTATTTTATATGTATGGGTTGATATAAAGATATGAGTTTATCGAATGATTTTCTTGTATCTTTTATTCGGATAGATCATAGGATTTCTTCAAATTTTCAAAATATATAACATTATTTCTTTATTTCAAAATAATTCCTATCTCTAAATTGAACACATTATATTGTACAGAACACTTTATCGATTCATTTTTAATTTGTTAAATGAAACGTTGTTAATTAAAAAAATCGAATTTTTTTTCGTTTGTTACACTGTTGTATGCAAAAATATTTTTCCTCACAATGTTTTATTATAGTTGCATTTAAGAATACCTATAACATAAAAGATATTAGAAAAGTAAAGAGAACTATTATTGTTAATATATTTTATGTCTCTACAAACAGTAAGGCAGAGGTACTCAATACGTCCACCGCGATCTACCAGTCGATTGCGTTGAATTAAAAAAATTAACATCAGCCTATAATACATCTTGTCACTGATTAATATATAGGTTAACCAGTCAAATGAATTATGACTTTTTTTTTAATTTTGGTCACTGTGCAAAGTCAAAAGTGACTCTTAGTAAAACTAATTAGCTAGTCATTATGCTGCTTCATACTCTTTAATTTTAATTTTTTCTCTCAAAATTATAAAAGATTTAAAAATGACTTTGGAAACTGGATTTTAAATAAATATATATTTAAACTTAACTGGATTTTAAATATATATATATATATAAACTAGAATTTAAAAAGAACACATAGAAAGGAAATCACTGAACTCACTACTATATTTCGATGTCCTCGTCTTCAGGAAAAGAAGTGAATCGCTCCAAAGGCTGATAACGACTGACTTGGCGTTCGAACTGAAGCACTCAAACAGGGTAGCCAACTTTCGGAGGAAAGGTAGACAGGGAAGATAAAGAGATACAAGCCAAATAAAAATTAAAAAATGAAAACATTTAACTAAAATAAAATTAAAAGCTGATAACAACTAAAAAATAAGGAAAAAAAATCAACGATTGAGGTTAAGCCCAGGAGCCGATCTACCGCCCAGAAGACTAATAAGTGCTTCTTCTGAAGCTCTCAGAGTAACTTTCGAATTAGTCTGATCAATCTGCCTCAGGACCTGTACACGGAAACAGTCATTAAAACTGAGTCCGTGAGAACTGGCATGAGTAGCAACGGGAAGGTCACTGCGTTTGCCAACGGATGACCTGTGATTATTCATACGCAGGCTTAGCTTGGTGGAAGCCAAACCCACATAAAAAGAATCACACTGGGTGCAATCCAAACGGTAAACGCAGTTACCAGAGGTACAGGAGGTCTTGTGAGAGATAGGGTAGGTGCGTTTACTATGGACAGAGGTAAAGGAAGGAACAGGATTGATGATAGGACAAGTAAGACATCCACGACGTCCACATTGAACCATACCACCAGCAGTTTTTGGAGGCTTAGGAGAAGAGATGTGAGAGAAGATAGATTGAAGATTAGCAGGTTTGCGATAGGAAATGGAAGGTGCCTCACTAAAGACTGAAGAAGTACAGGAGGAGGAAGAAAGTATAGGGAAAAACTCCCTGACAACTGCACCCAGCCTATGAGCACCAGGAAAATAAGTGGTGATGAGGAAATTCGCGTCACTGCGATCCCTCCTAGGACTATATATATATCATTAAAATTAACCGCAGTCTCGGCATTCACGATCTTAAGACTGAGAAGCCGATATTATTTTTCACCTCTTTATTTTCTAACTAACTATACCTTCCCTATTAATTCTTACTCTCTTTCAACTCTTTATTTAATATATCTTTTCTAGTTTACTATTAATCTTAATTATTATTATTATTATTAACATTATTATTATTAATATTATTATTAATTTTCTTAATCTATTTATTCTCTATTAGTCCAGTTATACCGTTGACCTTTCAACTCTTTTATTCTAACCGCTTGTTTCTTGTTCATTATTGACCTTTGACCTTCTCTTTATATTAACCTGTACTATCCTTTTAATCTATTTATAGCAATGACTAAGCATTAGTCATCGATTTTAATTTAACATGTCACTTGGCCTTTCTTGAATTTCTTGGACTTTCAACTCTTTTATTCTAACCGCTTGTTTTTTGTTCATTATTGACCTTTGACCTTCTCTTTATATTAACCTGTACTATCCTTTTAATCTATTTATAGCAATGACTAAGCATTAGTCATCGATTTTAATTTAACATGTCACTTGGCCTTTCTTGAATTTCTTGGACTTTCAACTCTTTTATTCTAACCGCTTGTTTCTTGTTCATTATTGACCTTTGACCTTCTCTTTATATTAACCTGTACTATCCTTTTAATCTATTTATAGCAATGACTAAGCATGAGTCATCGATTTTAATTTAACATGTCACTTGACCAACTCCTTTTCCAGTTGAACCCTGTTAGCAGGAGGTTAGTTCGTAGGATAGAATATCTCAGTCTTAAGATCGTGAATGCCGAGACTGCGGTTAATTTTAATGATACTTGTTTAAAAGAATATCTGCTGCCTATTTATACTTATATATATATATATATAACAATTAAAATAAGCAGTGACACATAAACAGATCATATATAATGATCATACATAAACACATAAACATTTTTTTATGGCGAAGCTGGAACAAATGTTCCTTGCTTCTTGCCCTCTTTCTCCACTATTCTATGTTAGATTTATTGATGACATCTTCCTTGTTTGGCAGCACGGCCAACATCTTTTGGATTCTTTCATCACTTCCTTCGAACCTTTCTCCACCTCTATCTCTTTCACACACCATTCCTCCCCCTACAACATAACTTTCTTAGATGTTGACATCACTCTTAACAGTGGGACCTTCACGACGTCTGTTCACGTTAAGCCCACCAACGCCCAAAACTACCTCCATTACAAAAGTTGTCATCCTCCTCATATTAAAAAATCTATCCCGCGGTCTCTTTCAATCCGTCTTCATCGCCTCTGTAATAATATCCAAGATCGGGAAACTAATCTTCAAAAACTTAAATGCAAATTCACTCAGCGTGGTTATCCCCCCAATTTACTCAATAGCCGAATCATCCCTGCCAATGTCAACTTTTCCACTAATAACAGAAGAGACCCCACTACTACTGCTTCGCTTCTTACAAATTATTTCCCTGGTGTCCATAAATTAAGAAAATTTATTAAAGAACTTTACCCTATCCTTTCCTCTTCCCCCTCTACCGTTTCAGTTTTTAACCAGTTGCCCCGCATTTCCTTTAGAAGAGCCCCCAATCTCTCAAATATTTTTTCCCACCGGGCCGGCAAACTTATTCAGAATCCCCAAAGCAGTGGTGGCCTACAACGTTGTGGACGTCGGAGATGTCTTACCTGTCCCATTGTTGATTCTGGGTCTTCATTTGAGTCTCTTACTAATCTTAATTCTTACCCTATTCACAGTCCTTCCTCCTGTATCTCCACTGACTGCGTTTACCTCTTGAAATGCACCCAATGTGATGCTTTTTACGTTGGTTTAGCATCTACGATGCTGAACCTTCGGATGAATAATCACAGGCTTTCGGTTGGTAAACGCAGCAGTCTCCCTGTCGCCACTCACGCTAATTCCCACCATCTCAGTTTCAATGATTGTTTCACAGTCCAAGTTCTTAAACAAGTCCCCAGTGATAACAGACAAGTTACTTTAAAAGCTTCTGAGGAAGCCCACATTTGGCTCCTGGGGGCACGCTCGAAACCTGGCTTGAATTTAAATCGTTAGTTTTTTATTTATTTATTTTTTAATTTTTTTTTTTTTATTTATTTATTTTTTTTTTTTAATATTTTATTTTTTTTTTATTTTTAATTGTTCTATATATTTTCTTTATTTTTTCTTTTCTTAACCTTTTTCTACCTTTCAAAAACATTTTTTTTTTTATTTTTGCTCTCGACTTCCTAGTTCCTTTTTTATTTGTCTCCTTTGCGGCAGCACTGCTTTAGCCCTCACCCTGTGAGTTCTTCAGTTGACTGTCGTCCCTCCGTCAATTCACTTCTTCTCCTGAGGACGACCGCCATTACGGTCGAAATATTGAAAAGTGAGTCTTTGTTGTGTTTCTGTTTATGTGTCACTGCTTATTTTAATTGTTATTTGTCCTGCCGGACCGTTTTTCGTTTATCATGATATATATATATACCATGATATGAGTTAGCTTCAGCTACTCAAAGGGACTACTTCTACCCGATGACGACGACTGTCGAAATATCGTTGTGAGTCTTTTGTGTGTGTCTTTTATTTGTGTTTTCTCTTTCCTGTGTGAACTATATATATATATATATATATATATATATATATATATATATATATTATAAAGTAGGGTATCTAATCCTAGTTTATAATAAATAAATTTCACACATAATCTAAACCAAAAATTAAAAAAAAAATCAAATATTACCTAAGAAATATTTATTTAAATAAAAAAAAATAAATATAATAAGAAAATATTTAATATCACCAAATGTATAACCGTGGATGCTGGCACATCTTTAATCGGGTAGAAATTAATGTCTGATTAAAACATTGGTCAAAAAACAAAATTAAATACTGAAAAATAAACATTTATAAAAAAGCAAAAACTTACGGATAAAGAATTAATAAAATAAGAAAGCAAAGCAAGAATCAAACTTTTTTAAAAAAAGAAAAAATAGGAACATTAAAATCTAAGCTCCAGTCCCCCGCAAGACCTTAAACCCCTAATATGTATTTATATTGTATAACTACCTTATTAGTATATACACCCATCCATCCTCAGATGGACGACTAACAAGCAAGAGATAGACAGAATCTTGGAAAAGTTTCTGTACTACTACTACAGTACTACTATAGTACTCTACTCTCCGTTGTGTTTAGTAATGATAGTAATTTGTTTAATAGGCTTGTTAAAAGAAAAAGATAGTTGTGTATATAGGATACCTTGTACTGATTGCCAAATGTCTTATATTGGACAGACGAGTAAAGGTCTCGTTTTACAAGAGTAAAACAACACCAATATTCAATCAGACGTAAAGATGAAAAGAGTGCCTTGTTCTTACATGTAAGGAACAAAAATCATATGATAAATTGGAGTGAAACAAAGGAATTAATTTTTATACCTTCATAAAGGAGGAGAAATATTATTGAAAGTGCACTCATAAAGAACTTCTATGGAAATTAAATGAACAATAGTCCGGGACTTTACAAACTAGATGAAATATTAATAAAAGAAATAAGTAAGCAGATCAAGACTCTTTCAATTTTAGAAACATTAAATTCAGACAGGGATGCCAGCAATCCTGAAGACTTCAATCAACCAGGTTAACTTGTTATTATATTTTTTGTTTGGCTCATTTAGCTCTCTGATTATGTTGTAACGAAAGGCCTTAGATCATTGTAATTAATATATATTTGTTTATTAATTTGTGTTTAATTCATTTATTATGTCAACAGTTATTGTTGATTATTAATTTGTATATATATAAAGTTAGCTTCAGCTACTCAAAGGGACTACTTGTGCCTGATGACGACGAATGTCGAAATCTCGTTGTCACTCTTTTTTATGTGTGTTTTTATCTGTTTTTATCTTTCCTTTGTGAACTATATACATACAAGAGTTCAAAATTCAAGAAGAGTAACATACAGAATAAAGAAACACACTACCAACGTTTCGGTCTTTATTTAAAACCTTTTTCATAGGAGGGGTATAAATTTTTATAAAATTTTGATAAAATTTATACTTCTGCCTATCAAAAAGGTTCTAAATAAAGACCGAAACGTTGGCAATGAGAGTTTAATTTGAACCTGAAGAACTGACCGAGTCCCGAGTGAATTATGTAATCGGGATTCCGTAAATTTTCTTAAATAAAACCGAAACGTCGGCAACAAAAGTTTGGTTATGATCCTAGAATGAGCAAATTCCGATTATGTAATACATGTATTACATCAAACGGTTAATATAGAGCTGAAGTTGTGATTTAAACACATATATATATATACGTAATAATATCAAATACATCAAAAAAGGTACGCAAAAGGTTTTAATAAAAAACTGACTTCTGTATTTTTAAATCTATCGTCATCAATGATACAACTTCTTCTTCCAGAGCCTCCTGCATGCTAACCTAGCTGGATTTTACTTAAATTCATTTTTGGAACTTGTGGGTAGGCTTATTATTTGGACAGGTGGTACGGAGTATTTCTTTCTTAATTACATTGGACGGTGAAATATCTAACCGAGTTTTATTGAAGGAATTCTGTGTTTCATCTATATCCATTATATATACTGTTATTTCTGGCCATTTCAATTCATATACACGGAAAATAAAAACTGTGTGTGTAATAATTAAAAACTAGAAATAGTAAAATTGTTTAAAAAAAAGTAAATTACTTCATGGGGAAAGCTTTATATTCAGAAATAATAGAATGACAATTTTAAAGTGAAAATGTAAAAAGGTTTATTCCCAGAAGAGAAAAGTATTTATCTGCCCCTTGAGAACACTTTGAATTTAATTAAATTGCATGCAGAAGGTCAGTAAAATTATCTTCTTACATTATTAATCCAGCTGTTCTCCTCAAGGAAATATTTTTTTCCTTTGAATTTTGTTGTTTTAGATGAAAGTAAAAACCGTCATTTCTATTTTCTATGGTTTTTTTTCTAAAGAACTTGTATAATCTGCAGAAAATAATTTTACATAAATATTTCTAAATAATTATTTAATGAAGTGATTAGCCAATATCAATAAATAATTTTAGACCTAATAAGACATATTTAGAGCGATTATCATTTTTTCCTTGACATTATGACGAGGTTAGTTACTTGGACATATACTATAGATCAAATTCAAGCCGCTTCAGGATTAAGTCTAACTATTCAGGACAGTTGTAATGGGTACCTACCTTTTCTAGATGTTCTTATTAAGAGCACCACTGAAGGATTTAGTACTTCTGTTTATAGAAAGCCCACAATCACGGGTCACTGTCTCTATGGCCAAACATGTAAACATGTATAAACATTACATGTACATGAGCTAACGCAATTTTTAACTTGTTCAGGCATTTTGTAAATGGCCCATGACCAATCATATATAGGTTTAATGTATAGTTTATTTCAACAAGATTCATTCATGATCTTTTTTTGTAAACTAGGAAAATATTCCTTTGTCACATCTTTTCGTACTTTATTATCATGCACTTTATAATTCGATGGTTTATATCTCAGCAGTTACTCTGTTTGTCTGGTTTAGTGAAAAGCAATTTGAACAATGTGCTGGGCTCGATCTGAAGTTGATGACCACACGACTTTCTATTGAAATAGTTGGCTGACTAGGGTTCAGAGGCGATGCGGAATCGACTGCCCTGCAAGCAATGGCCAGCCATCAGCGTCTTTACCAGACACTCTTCAACATTAATTAGCCCTCAACAACGTCCACCTGCAATACCAGGGGCCAGTAAGCGCGAGCCTGCTCATTTACTGGCTATGCAATACTTCCACGCAATTACTACTCATTTTACTAATTACAAACACTCAACTGTCCTTCACCCACTATGTAAGTGTTCTTATACTTTCATTATAAAATATTTATTGAATGAATATTAAAAATGAAATATAACTTTATCTATTTAAATAATTTAGTGCATTTTCATCTCTATGTTAGTACTAACATTCAACAACGTCGTCACAATGAAATAACATTATAGTAATACAATGTTGTAATAGGATACACTACGATTATAACAGTAGTCAAACCATAACAATATAAGTATTAATTAAAAAAGTCACAAACAAATAAGAAATCTCATAACTTAAGTGTATAATATTTTCGTTACAAATACTGAATAATAGATATAACTGTTCACTTATACATTGTAACATTCAAGCAAACAAATAAACTCATTAAATTTATGCAACACTGTTTAGTGAAAATACTTTATTTTTCCTATAAAATAACTTTTTAATCTTTAAAGTATATTTTTAATTTTTGCTGTAACTTTAACTCTTAATTTCACAGCATTGTATTATAAAAGAAAGTTCTTTCATTTCAAATTGTTTCACTGTGTAAAATTGAAAATAAATAAATGAGAAATAAAAAAAGAGAGAAGATTTTATTGTATTAGTATTTTAATCTGGAGTATTTTTTATTTATTTAACCATGAGTGTAAAAGGGTTTAATTTCCATTCTATCTATCTAGAATAAATGGTTCATTACAAGCCACTAATATAAATGATATCTACAAACGTAATGACTCTCAGAAAGAAAAGAAGTAAATTCTTAATGTGACTTTTCTAATCATGATATTATTATCATGATTATTATGGAACTTTGTAGTGCAAAAGGTGACAAGCAAATAACATGCAAGCTCTCCAGGGGTTTATCAATATTATGTATCTTATATACACTTCACTCATGCCAATAACCTTCCAATAATTTATTGAAACATATAAATTATTATGATTCTCGATCATTTTGGCTGTCTTGCCGTCATTAGGAGAGAATAAAAAGAATATGAAGAAGGAAGGAAAGATCGGAGACGTGATTGCGTCCAGCGACTGATACAAACTGACACAGTGCAGTCACCTTACCGACGTGGACCAGTCTAAGCTGTGAGTAAATGAAATAATAAAAGTGGTATCTAAGTAAAGAAGAAGAAAAAAAGAGATAGGCAAGGAAGAAACCATAAATTAAGAATTAATAAATAAGGCTGAAGGGAGAGGTAGTCAAAATACAGCAGAAAAAAATCAAGTAAGAACTACATTCTACAGCAGGGGTGTCAAACATATAGCCCGTAGGCCAAATCTGGCCCACCTGGGGGTTATTATAAAAAAAAGGAATCACTTAATCTCTAATTTCCTTTAAAATATGTGGTTCTTATATTATCAGCTAAAGGGACACTTTGGAGGAACACAAGGAGGTGGTAGCATTGAACGTCTGTTCAGCTTCTGTTGGCGCATTATCCACTTTTTCTTTGTCTCTCTCAAAAAAGATAAAATTGGATACAAAGTGTTGGATTTTAATAAAAACTTTTATAATTAACTTATCTTTTTTGCACTAATTATTAGCATTAGTGACTAATACAAAAAAAAGGTGGACTTATTGTTAGTATTATGTAATTTTCCATTAAGCTTACTGGCCCGGCACGCTTGTGATCAAACTAGCTGTATTCGGTCCCCAAACTAAAATGAGTTTGACACTCCTGTTCTAGAGTGCCAAAGTATGAAAAAATAAAAAGCTAAATTTTTGGAGAAAGTTAAACAAAGACTTAAGAAAGATATCATAATGAAACCAAAACAGTTAACATAATAAAATCACAAATGAAAAAAAAAAACAGAAAAAAAAAAAAATAAATGCAGGAAGTCATATGATTAAATTAAGCCCAGGGGAATTTCTTGGACCCAATAACCAAATGAAGGTTTTCTCAGAAGCTTTTAAAGTGGTCTGGGTGTCATCATTGGAGAGTTGTCTCAAACCTGGAACCCTAAATCAATTATTGAAGGGTAAAATGCTATACAAGCTATATATATACATATATGCTATACATGAGTATATAATTACCTAAAAATTCTCTGTTCTAAACACAAACAAATCAATTCTATAATAACTGATAGAATCATTTAATAATAATTCATTTCACTTATAGAAACAATGTTTCAACAGGTAACTACCCCATGCTGTAGTAATTATTTTCTAGTAAAATTACCCTCAGTACTATAATTATCTATGATTGAATAATTAACTTGAAAAGTAGTTATTTATTTCATGGAATGAATATGATTAAGAAATTGAACGTAATAATATATTCTTATAATTATATATAATTAATTCAATATTGCACAGCAACTTGATTTGATGGATAATATTAATTCTATTGCGTAAAGTCAATGAATGCAAATAAAGCATGCATTCCATAGTTCAAATATTTTTTTTAATTTTTTATAATTTTGGATTAAATAAAGCTATTTTTTTAATAAATTACTTCTATTTAATTCTTTTTCTGTTTTGTTTTATGAATTGCACAAACTGTATGAGCTAAAGTTATATAAAATATGAGAAAATGATGCAATATTTATTATTACCTTTTTGTTTTATATTTCCTTTTTTTAAAGAAAACTCAAAGTAAATAAACAAAACTGAATGTTTTGTTCTCTCTCTGGGTTGCTTCACTTAAAATTTTCCTTATTCCAGAGGGTAAGACTTTCTTCCGCCGGTATAAGGTGCTTTAAAATAAGTTTCCCTTTGAAGATGTCCAAACTGAAATGAGTTGCTAATGGAAAAAAAAGGCTGAAAAGAATATAAGGAAGAAAAAAAAAAGAGAATAGGTTGCAGAGGGTATTTGTTATACTTCTTCTTTGTCTAAACAGGAAACAGCATATCCTTTTTTTTTTTTTTTAAATTCAAATCTTTCTCCAGTTCATTATAACTCGCCGGTGCGGAGACAAAGTTTTTTTTTTTTTCATCTATAAGTTAGTACTATCACTCCACAAGATAAATAAATTGCATTTGAACGTTATGTTTGTATTTATATTCATGGGGTGTCACTTTTTGAAATAATAAAAGTATTCAAAGAACTGAATCGATTCCTATTTCATTTCAATTCCGATTCTAGAATCTATTATAAAAAGAAAAAGTAAATTGAAAAAACATGTATATACAAAATTGCTGTTTATTTTTTATGATAAAATCTATATTACTCAACACTCAACTTTACTGTAAGTAAAACTGCTACAAAACAACAATTATTAATCAATTTATCAAATATATTTATTCAAATTGGGATACTAAATTTTGTCAAATATAATAGAATATAATTGTCGTGTTTTTGAGAGCAATCAATGAAAACTTGAGAGGTGTTGGCGGTGTGTGAAAGCAATTCAACTACTAAAGAATCATTGAATATTCTATAATATCCTATAATTAGAAATTTAAGTTTCCAATATTGATAATCAGACAGGTAACGATAAAATATACGTGATTATTCAACATTTAGAGCCATTAATGACGAATCAAAACATTACAGGCCATAAGTAGTTAATCCTTCTAATGAGAAGTATTATCAATTAAGAGATATATACTTCAAATGATGTTAGTTTTTAAGCAGTCTTGTGTAATTAATTATTACTTAATATAAATTAACATACTTGTTATGGTTTAAAACTATATTCTTCTTTTGGGAATTCACATCTACTAAATTATTTTTTTTTACTGTATTTTTTATTAAATATTAAATAAACAAAACTTGCGTTGTACTTTCGGTGGCACTCAATGTCATTCTTATTAGTGCTATATTGACACTTGAAATGGGCATACAAACAAAATATAAGTTATGAAACTGATATTGCTCAATAAAAAGAAAGTTGATTTGACGTAAATAGGATAAAATAAATTTCTATGTGTTGTATTAAGCAAAACCGTAGGATTTTATACATCAAAATTATATATTGTTAAATAATACATCTTTTAGTATGATTAAATATTTTGGATAAACATGTAGACATGGTACTTGGAGATAAAAATGGGATTTAGAGAAAGTCGGAATGTATAAATCATATCGGTTATTATATCCATGTTTTGATGCTTTGTGACGTTTATCAAGGATGCCACATAAAGGAGCAGTCACCTGTGCAGTAGGTGTAAAGGCATCCACAGTGGGTCACATAATCCTGAAAAACATTTGATGGTAGATGCACAGAGAATCAGCATATACACGACAAACTGCATCAGCGATATTAGTTTATTTCAGTCAAGATTAGTGTCAAATCAAATTGTGATACAACTTTGTTAACGCAAATAATTTGTTGAGCAAAAAGCGAACTACCTACTCTTGCTCAAGTAGAAGCCTGATACATTTGCTGAAATATGCTTTGGTTGTAACACAGTCGCCATTATCATATCAATATTAATCTCCTGAAATATTAAATGATAAAATATAATTGATTATTACTTTTCAATGCTTAATCTATAGTAAACAAAAATAAATAATATGAATTTAGTAAATTTTAGTTCTTATATTCAAAATATTTTAAATTTGCATTATATTTGCTCTAATAAAACTTTGACAAAACATGGAAAAACCAGAGTCTTTCAGAGGATTCTACTGGAACACTACGAGTAGTTAGCTTTATAGTAGTAGTGGTTATAGTGTTATAGTAGTAGTAGTTATAGTGTTATAGTAGTAGTGTTAGTAGTTACTGTCACCTTAAGAATCAAAAATGAATGAGTTACACATTGAATGAAAAAAAATTATATTACATACATCGTTTAATTTATATGAAATGTTTTACAATAAGATAGAAATGTTTATTTATAAAATAAATAGTAAAACTCAATAATCATACTATTATTGCTATATTGTTGCAATATTGTTAGAAGTGAAATACAATGCTTAACTGCTAGCTCGATGTACACTAGATAAATATTTAGATAAAAGAATTTATAAAAGAAATCACTTAATGTTAAATAATATTAAGTTTGATACAAACGAAATTATTATTTGAAACAAGTTTTCATTCTGTACTTTAGCCGCTTACCTACTTTGTAATGTTCTTATTTTTTGTCAGCAAAAATACTGATTTCGCCTTGCTGATTTAGACAAGTTTTAATGTCCATAAATAAACTGACGTTATTGTAAGCTTTTCACAATGTATACACCTAGTAGTAAGAGGCTTATTGTAAGGAATGGAACCAGTAATTTTTTGCAACTTTTGCAAAAGTAAACATCAAGATATCAAGAAACGTATTTGAGAGTTACCCATATTTATGAATGATGAAACAAATAACATTTTAATATCATATTATTTAACAGTGATCACTATGCTTGTAAAGTTATCAGCTCCTTGGCCTTTCATCTGAGTAGTGTCGTTAATTACTTTGCCATTATAACCTCTGAATATATTTGTATGTAATATTACTTTTCCACTAATATTACATGAAGTTTCTAACCTGTCTTATCATGTTATTTACAAGAAAGGTGTTTATTCTCATCCTGAAATGCATTATTAAACTTAAGATTTTCTCTAATCTAGCAGCAGAAACATACACTTTTACTGGGCCAGTCGTCGCTGACCAACATTCGGTGCTATTGAGTTAAATAGCTATTACTATTAAAAATGTTGGGGGTATGTGAAGATCAATAGAAACACAAAAGTACGGCAGAAAATTGGTCAGAACATGTAGAATTTGACTGTTTTGAAAAGTAATATCGAAATAAGAGTAACAATTCAAGTAATATCTGCAATGCTTTGTACTGAATGTTTTCCTTACATGTATGTAGAGATTATGATGTTAAAAATATGTGTCTTATCTACAAACTTATAATTTTAAACAGTTTTCTGTTGGGACTGGCTCCTATGTAGTTCAATGATTTAATGAACGAGCTGCAACTGTATATAACCATTAAAGAAGATACCTGTTTTGACACATGCCTGTGTAGATGTAGTGACATATTCTTCTTTAAATCTTCACATCTCGCACAATATCGTTTATTTTATTTCCTATAAAAGTAGCATAAGGTGTATGATTCAATCAAATAACAATTTGAAAGATACATCATAGCATCAAGCCAGTTGTATGTATTTATATGGGATTTGCGAGTTCAGAGCGTTGTGTTTAACGAAAAATGAGTAATCACATTACTTACACTTGAAGAGGTTTGAAATATAAAATTTGATTAAATAACTTGTAATGTTTGCTGGGAGATGCCAAGGGAATATTAAATTATTTTGATTTTATTAAAAACGTTTTTGATAGGCCTAAGAGTTATTTGATATGAGCAGCTGACACCAACATAACACATCGCGTGGGGTACCACTAATCATTAAATGGAGACCCTTCTTTTATAGGTCACACACGCAACTTTCTCTCACTCTCTATCACTCTTCCACCCTCTAACTGCTACTCTTTCACAAACACATCACTTAATTTCTCTCCCTCCCTTTCTCTCTCTCTCTCCATCTCTGGGAAAAAAGACTAATATCTTTAAACCACAACAAGTGGTCTTCGTCAGAGTCAAAAACCCAACGGACTCTGACAAAGACGGCTTATTGTGGTTGAAAGATCTTCGTCTTTATTTTCCCTCATTTCATATTGTGGTTCGATCATTGATTGTTATTTTACGCGTTTATGTGAAATCTTGTTAATAATATATATATATATATATATATATATATATATATATATATATATACAATTAAAAGAAACGGTCCAGCGGACTTTTTTAAATAAAATAAATTCAAAACGAAGGAAACACACAGAAAGACACAGACATAACTCACATCGATATTTCGACCATCGTCGTCATCAGGAGGTGTGAAGAGCGATGAGTCCCGCAGGAAGTCACCTGGGACCAGGGAAGAGTCCCTTCCTACGGGACTCTTCGCTCTTCACACCTCCTGATGACGACGATGTCGAAATATCGATGTCTGTGTCTTTCTGTGTGTTTCCTTCGTTTTGAATTTATTTTATATATATATATATATATATATATATATATAAATTCAATATATATGTATATATAGATTGACTACTTTGACCTATATAAATTCTTTGTTAACATTTACAAGTGACATTATAAATACGAGTAAATTCTAGTTTAAAAAGAAAGTTTTAAATTAACATATTGCCTAAAATATTGCGATTAGAAAAGAAATAAATATTAAGATTTGGAGCAAACCTAGGAAGTGGTAGTTCATTAGTAGGTTTTTATACACACTAAAGCGTAACTCTTTAAGTAATCCGTAGACAAGTACATTTAAGACGGGTAAACTACAATTTATTCCTTCTTCCGTTCTATATAGAATTGTTGGTACAAATGAATTAGTTTTACCACAAAAGAATCTTTTATTATAAATTTGGGACAGAAGGAAAACATTTTTTTAAATACACCTAAACTATTTATTTTTATTAGACAATATTGCTAACATTTAAGATTCAAGAAATTCGACGTGTAAATTATTCAGGAGAGATATATGCAATTACCAATTGTCATGCCAAATTTTTCTTTGTGAAAGTTTTCAAATTGAAAATGACAGTCACCATATATAACTTAATCGAGTCAAGTGAGAAAGATAGGTGGAGGGAATAATTAACTGGTTTCTCCTGGAGTAAGCTCAAGAGATCAGTTGCAGATACATTGATAATTTGTACTTGATAACAGGTAATTTACATCTAAAACAAGCAACCTATGTTCTTCCTTCATATATACACCTTTTAATGTATTCATCATATTTATCTTCTGCTTAATATGACCTCCTGAAGTTTTACAAATTAGTGGTTTTAACTAACTAACCATTTGGACAAATCATATGAAAGTGACATACTAAACTCGCACTGGGAAATTGTTTTTTGGCGTCTTGATAAACCCCCGCATATATATGAAAATGAAGAGAAGTCTGATAAAAATTTAGTTATAAATTTGTGTTGATTTTTCAAAATAGTATTTATTTATTTTCTAAACCAACTATTGACCCTTTCCAAAGGATGGAGCTTAATTTAGTACACATATTTTTGTCGTTAACATTATTATTGTCTTATACTTTTTGTGTTTAGAATTAATTGTGTTGTTAACTATATTTAACAACAAAAAACATATAGAATATGTTTCATATATGGTAAGACTATGTGATTAATAATTCATCTATGGAATTTAGTATGATGTAGATCTGTAGAAAAACTTGTTTCCTTCAACTGTTTCAATTCCCATTCTTAGTATATATTAAACTTACAGTAACACTTACACATAAAGATATAAGTTTATATACCTTTCTTACAATCTTCTAATATCTCAACAATATTGATTATGATATATATGAAACAAGATTTCGCTTAAACACGTAAATATCAATCATAACATACGATATATATAAAAAATAGGGTATTCAAAAGAACACACAGAAGTAAAATCTCTGAAACTATTTCCTTGTTGTCATAAATAGATGTGAATCGCTCGAAAGGCTGATAACGACTGGTTTTAAGAAGCACTCAAACAGGGTAGCCAACTTTCGGGGAGAGGGGAGACAAGGAAGATAAAGAAATAAAAGCCAAATTAATATTAAATGAATGAAAGCATTTAGCTAAAAATAAAATTAAAAACTATTAACAACTTTAAAAAAAGCAATCTAAAAATAAAAATAGTAATCAAAAATGAAACTGAAAAATTAAAAAAGAACTAAAAAATAAAGGAACAATTAACTATTGAGATTTAGCCTAGGAGCAAATCTACAACCCAGAAGACTAATAAGTGCTTCTTCTGAAGCTTTCAGAGTGACTTTCGAATTAGTCTGATCAATCTGCCTCAAGACCTGTACACGGAAACAGTCATTCAAACTGAGTCTGTGAGAACTGGCATGAGTAGCAACTGGAAGGTCACTGCATTTGCCAACGCATGACCTGTGATTATTCGTAATATATATTTATATATATACATGAAGGTGAAAATATTTATTTCCGCATCTAATTTTAATTTCTTCTTCTATTTCTGTCCTTTTTCTCTCTCTCTATTTATCTATCAATCTATCTCTTTTTCTCCTACAGTTTCTCCTACTTTTGATAAAACTTACGGATTGTATTCTTTATGACGTATCAGAAGCACTTTTCAAAGATATTTTACAGTTCAAGTTATCAACTTAACCAAAAAGTTGCATTGAATTCTTTGCCTAGCCATATTACTGATGATTACACCTTTTCTGGTTAAGAAATATTATAAAAATAGATTCAATTCGCAATCGGTAATATATAGTACTTTAAAATAGTTCTTTCATAACATTGAAGCAAAAAATGTTAAAAAAGAAAAAGAATCTAGAAGAAGTAATAAAGGTTCGTTAAGACAGGTTTAGGTGAAAGGCGGGCTTTGTGGTAGTAAATGAAGGCCTAATGACTGTTATTCAAATTCGCCACTTCCCCATTGTCATGTTCCACTTGTTTGTTGTTCAACTTCCTCCATAGTGTAAGATTTTCACCTTCTCTCATCTAGTAATTATATTTTTGACAATAAAGAAAGCAAAAATATTTCTTTAAAATTATTTCTTTCTTCTTTTGTATCATGTAAAGAAAATTTGCTTGATAAAAAATAAATAATATACTGGAATATTTTTTTTTTTAAATAATTAGATTTATTTTAAAATCAGGAAATAATTTGTTGTTAGACCAAAAAGGTATGAATTGTGCCAATACAAAGAAATCATTGGTGTTGAATCTCAGAACACAATTTTTCAGATAATTAGTAGTCTAAAAGTAAATTAATCTTATTATGTTTTAATAAAATAAACACTAAAAGATCAAAAAAATGAGTTCCCAGAAAGTAGGGGACTACATGATATTTATAAATAAAAAATCAATATGGAATAATGTTAATCTTATATAATAGTTGATTTATTGAATTTTTTTAGATCCCAGTTAGGACGCATCTCAAGTGTTCAAATTTAAATGTTTTTCTTCACATGATTGTTTAAACTAAAAGTGTTAAATGATTTCCTGAACTAAAGAAAATTTTTCATAGAAGCTGATTTAACCATTTCAATCTGAAATGATAGTCTTCCATTTTATTTCCAAATTGAAGAAACAAAGAAGCGTTATGATTGGTAGTTCTGCGCAATGAAAATAAATTATTTATATATTTGTACACATAAAATAATAAAGAAGAGAAATTTGTATGTATTTG
Organism: Hermatobates lingyangjiaoensis; assembly: GCA_026182355.1. NCBI lineage: Eukaryota > Metazoa > Arthropoda > Insecta > Hemiptera > Hermatobatidae > Hermatobates > Hermatobates lingyangjiaoensis. The sequence goes on from JAPFBL010000023.1 coordinate 2,535,448, forward strand.
TTTTAACTTATTTGAATCGTTGGTATTATAGGCCTATATTTCAGAGTAAGTAATCGATCTATCGGATTCAATATGGACTTTCCAAGTCAAATCATCTCAATGGGCTTGCACAAAGCCCATCTCACAGAACATTTTAATTAAATTATCTATTACATGTGCAGATTAAATTGCATATTGATTTATTTAAGCTAATATTTCTTTTACTTTGATTATGTCTATTAACTCTAAAACCATATGACTACTAACGAAATTTGAATTTAGTCACCAGACAGACCACGACAGACAATCTCTATCTGATCTGACATTGACAGTTGCAGGAATTCCCGAAGAAGGGATATGCATGAGCTGGAAATTATTATAACACACACTCTACTTCGCTGAGAAAATATTTAGTTTTAAAGAAGTATTGACCAATGTATTAGAAAAATTGAATAACTGGAAACCCTACCTGTTTTGATCTATTGCCGTGTACCTAAGCCTTTCGGCCAAACCACAGAAAATATTACACGTACTTTTTTTTCCATGTGACACTCTTGTACAGTGAGACTCAACAACTATGCCGCAAATATTACACGTACTTTTTTCCATGTGACACTCTTTAACAGTGATACTCAACAACTCTGTCGCAAATATTGCACGTACTTTTTTTTCCATGTGACACTCTTGCACAGTGAGACTCAACAACTATGCCGCAAATATTACACGTACTTTTTTTCCATGTGACACTCTTTAACAGTGATACTCAACAATTCTGCCGCAAATATTGCACGTACTTTGTTTTCCATGTGACACTCTTGCACAGTGATACTCAACAACTCTGCCACAAATATTACACGTACTTTTTTTCATGTGACACCCTTACACAGTGATACTCAACAACTGTGCCACAAATATTACAGTACTTTTTCTTCATGTGACACTCTTGCACAGTGATATTCAACAACTGTGCCACAAATATTACACGTACTTTTTTTTCATGTGACACTCTTGCACAGTGATACTCAACAACTGTGCCACAAATATTACACGTACTTTTTTTTCATGTGACACTCTTGCACAGTGATACTCAACAACTGTACCGCTGGAAGCCCTGCCTGTTTTGGTATTATTTACTGCTCTCACCTTATTCAGCCATATCACTGAAAACAACAACAAAACAGACTGATGCCTTTTTTATGTAAAGCTCTTTTGCCGCATCTCGGGAGCTACAAGCTCTAGCCTAGGATAGAGTAAACAAAACCTCCGAGATACGCCCGAGGTGGACCACGCGGAGGCGAGTTTCCACGACCCTACTTCACGAAAAAATAAAAAAATCTTATAACAATTTAATAAAGGTTATAAGGTTCCACTAAACGAAAAATATTCTTGTTAATGAAATTTAAAAGGAAGCATATTTCTTGATAACTTCTAACACTTAGTCTTATACCACAGGAAGCCCTGCCTGTCGGATTCCTGAGATTGATGATATAAAAAGTTATTGCTGATGATAAAAATCTAAAATTTGTAAGAAATATATTGTACTTCCTCCCAATCATTAGACCTGATCATATTACTGTATATTTATAATTTGATATAATATAACGAATTATAACAAAAAAATTTTATGGATGCCAAAAAATGACGGAGTCACTTTACGTACTATCATTATTCTTGGAGTCAATGATTAAAAAACTACAGTAACTTTTGAGGTTAATTATTTGAGAAGGTCGTGAATTGATTTGATTAACTGCTGCGGTGTTGGTGGCTATTGTGTCGAGTGGCGAAGACGTTTGAGTGGGCTGGGCTAAGTTGACGCCTCGCTGGAGAGGTATTTCGGCCATGAAGGCAGACAGAGTGTAAACACAGTGACTCGAGAGGAGGTCGTGAACGTCTCTTGTTGTTCCTCTCCCTCTTCTCCATTCATTCCATCATTAAGTTGTCCAGAACCAACAAACACAACTACCTTAATCACCTTTCAATCATGGCATTACTCGTCTTTTCAAACACCCCTTAAGCCTACAAAACCTTTCACTTTGCTCTTTCGACCTTTTTTTAACAGTAATAACACATTTAAGGGGACCTTATATGTATTTTTGTGATGTGATGATATCATCAATCGTTATTTGATAAACGGGAAATCGAAAAGTCTTAACCGTAATAATATTTCCCTTATACTGATATTTTGAGATTTCTCTTTATTACTGACCAATTATTTTTCTAATTTTTTTCTCTTTTCTACTATGAATTTCTGACAATTTTACTTGAATAAGTGACTTTGACCCTACACCAGTGGCTGCACTCATAAATACTTACCTCTTCTGTGCCAGTCCAATTAGTCCCTATTGTTCTGCCCATTCACAGTTGAACACCTTAAGTTAAAACAACTATAAAATAACTGACATACTACTACAAGCAGGTTTTATTAAAGACTGTGATAACTGAAATTTTACTTGACAATTTTAAGTTAAAGGCATCGTCACTAAGATCTTTCATCTTCGAATGAATTGAGTACCTAGAGAGCTTTTTTTACCAAACTTTATATGGCAGATGCTATATTATGCATGGTTTTCATATCATATCATGATGCATAGGTGACAATTCTGACATTAAGTTAGTAAGAGGAGATAAATTCAAAAAATATGTAAATTACGTGTATTTGTTCTTAATGTTGTGAATGGGCAAAATATAACACAATATTTTCAAAATAATTTACATATGATAAATTATAACAAAAGAAGCCCATAGGCACGGAAAGACGACTAGGCACAATTCACCTTGATATGTTAACAAATACATTTTAAAAGTAGAAGGGATATGATAAACATGAAATGGATATAATACTATATTCAATGTTGCGTACGGATCTATTCACCGTGGTAGCAGTACGAGTGCAGCCACCATAAACAAAAGGAATAAGGCATAAGAAATAATGTTAACTAAAAACAAAAATAAATTATGTATAAATATAGAACAAATAATAAGAAAATAATAAATGAAGAAGCCTTAAATATAATTAAAAAAGGAACTTATCGGTATAGATTGCATCCACGATGTAATCTAGAGACAAATTGGTTTCTGCATCATTAGAAGCCTTTAATTATGATATTGAGTATTAGGACACTGAAGGAGTCGATAGGACTAAATCTGTTGGAATGTGCATGAATTGCTATAGCAAGGAAGCGGCCTTAACCGATGGAAGCTGACATTGGGAAATAAATGACTGTTCGAGAGATCAGTGATAGAATTAGAAGTTGACTCTGACACTACAGATATCACACGATATCTTCTTTCAAAAGGCATTATTTCATAAGCATAATGCAAAAATCGTAAGCATGGATTCCTTTAGGACAGGGGTGTCAAAGTCAAAATGGACGGAGTGCCACATAAAAAATTTAGCAACAAGCCGAGGGCCGGACTGATCAAATGTTTATTGATTTTTTTTAAAAATAACCACATATAGTGTAGTGAACCAAATTGAACTAAAAACCTAACAAATATATTACAATATGTTAGGATAAATAAATCAATATTTTCTTATGGTATTGTCAGGCATTTTTAATTTTCAACAGCACAAAAGACAAATTTCCTTTTTATAGAAATCCCCGTAGCATGACCATTCAATGACTGAAGAGGTATTATTCAAGGCAGCATCAGTATATTTTCTCAATTAGACACACAGGTTTTTCAGCTATCTCCGTGAACATGTACTTCGACTCCCACCTTGTTTGAAACCACTGGTTCTCAGTGCCCGCCTTCCGTTTTGCCATTTTTGAAGGGTGTCTGAAAGTTAACTTTTCCTATTATGGCAATGACTGCTGATAAATTATAAAATGAAGCCACGCTCGTTGCGTCGCCTTTGCATTGTAGGAAATGTAGTATTGGTGCGTGTAAAACTTCTGCAGCCTGCGGGACAGTTTTAATAATAAACTAATATCATCCTGCGGGTCATGGAAAACCCTCTCGCGGGTCTGATTTAGCCCGCGGGTCCTGCCTCTGACATATGGATTTAGGAGAAAAGAAAACCCGTTTTGGTTTTTAGAAATTTCATAATACATAAATTCATTCATACTTTGATAAAGCAAACCTAACCAGTGTTTTGTACATAGATCTGTTTAGCCAGATCACTGGACCATGCGGATCCTACAAATGAAACTACTGAAGAAACCAAAAACTATTCACAATGATACTATGACCATCTAAAAAGGTAGGTTTTAGTCATGTACAAACACAAAAAGGTATTAATAATATTTAGAAAACGTCATTATCAATTGGCAAAAGAAGTTCATAGGCTTAGAGTGACAAAAATATGATTAATATAATTAGTAAAAAAAGGAGAAAAAATAAGCTTTTCTGTTTGGTTATAAGCCAAGAAAAAACAACTTTTGCAACTCCTGTGGTATCACTCTAAATTGTACAAGAATGAAGATATTATCAAGTCAACTTAAAGACACTCATGGGGGCCAGGTTAGTCCAGTAGCTTACGTGATCTCCTCTAGACTGGTAGGTGAGGGCACGATACCACTCTGGGCCTCGATTGAACAAAATTTGACTACAATTCCTCAGAGAGTACATTAATCTGTTGCTTCCAAGCATATATGATGTAAGGTATTCGTTAAAGATCCCTACTCTAAATACAATTAAGGTATGCAAAATTTAGGACTCCTAATGTAGAATTCCCATTGTGTTTTATCACAAAGGTTCAATTTTTGGCTTTCTCTGGTCTTGTAGCCACTGTAACCTAACCTAACAACACCGTACAGGTACCATAAAAACAGTTAACTGTAAATATTCTTTTTCCTAAAGGATATTGAGTACAGAGTTCTTTCTTTCCAGACAGGCATAAAGAAATGTATACACGAAGACATAAAATCACTCTTGTAGCCAGACAATCTGTCATAAGAAGAGTCGAATGAAGCAGTAACTCTTAAGTAACTACTATAATGGTAAAAACTGATAATTATTGCATTTACATAAAAAAATTGAATAAAATTTTCAGTGCGTCTCTTGATTTAAAATTAAAACAAAGTGGATCGAAATAAAACTGTTTTATTCAATTTTGTGCTAAACCTCAATTGTCATTCTTAGAAATACATTAGAGATGAAAAGAAACATCATGGGCCTGAAAATGGGTAAAAATAATTATCAATGTAATTCAGAAAATCAAATAAGAACAAAATTAAACTGTCATGAATAAGAATGTACAGTCTTGAAAGATTTAAGCTTAAAATGTAGTAATTCAGTAACAGCTTCAATGCTCTACATTTATTTTTACCTGCTTCCAAATGTTTTAATAAGATAACGAAAATTTTTTTTTTTAGTCAAGCAATAACATAAATTGTTTTTCCACAGGGGACCGCAATAGGCTTTTATAGTTGCAGTTTGATAAGTAATGTTGATAGTCTACTTATTCTTATAGCCGGTGTGGTGATTATATTTTATTTTTGAATCGCATCATGTTACGACAACCTAATCTTATTTTCCGGTACATAACGACTATATCATATTAAGTAGACAATTTCTACAACTCAAAACTAGTTACCCAACATACAATCTCCGCTTTTCATTAATGCACTTGAAGTATCATTACACATTTTCAAAGACACCTAGGTTGACATTACACAGTATTCCTGCTTCTATTTATTGCAGTCCGTTGATTTTTGTTATAAACTAAAGTACCTCGGTTACTTGCATACTTTCTTTTTTTAATGATTATACTAGTACTTTAGTTTACGTACCTGTGTACAGCAAAATTTTGAAACCATACTAATTTTTCTTCTATTATTGAATTATTTCTTTCAGAAGTAATCAAACGTGTTGTCAATCATTATGCCTCTGTTATAATTTGAGATAAATACTATTATAAAGCTAACTTGTTGAATAATTGACCATATTTTACTGAAGTCATTTTCTTTATAAATTTTTCAAAGGTTTATTTTAAATTTGTATATGTAAGATGGTTATGAGTTACCTAAATGGCAATATATAGTCAAATGTAATATGTATCAAAGAATTCTATCACAAATTAATTATTATGAACTTAAAAAAAATCATACATTGGTATTTAAGGAGTATATAAACGCCAGCTCGTTGACAATCGGAGAGTGCGTTAAGCCGTCGGTCCCGAGCGTGTACGTTGTCAGTTACTTGTTAAAGATACCTACTATAAATATTCTTGAGTTAGGTAAAATTGACGACTCTTAATGTAGAACGTTCATTTTGTGGTATCACAAAGGTCCAATCTTTGGGCTTCTCTTGTCTCGTAGCCACTGTAACCTAACCTAACGACATCTGTAGAGTCGGTTCTCCGTCATAAGAAGAATGAAAGTGTGAGGCAAGGGCAATGGTAATTCATAGGTGAACGAATGGGGACAAGAAGGTGAATCCTATTCAGGATGACTGAGGCACCGGCATGAAGTAATATGAAAACGGTTTCCGTGTCGGGTATTGCCAGGAAATAAGATGTGGTTTTTTAGTGGGTCGGCACCCCCAACCCCACATGCCCTAAGCAAGACGTCTTGCTAAGGGATCTGATGAACAGATTTTTGCACATCCTACGACAAAAAAAAAACAAAAAAAATAATGACATAGTACAGGTACCACAAAAACACTTAATCGTAATGATTCCTTTCCCTAAAGAATATTGAGTATAACGATCCAATCCTTGGTCTACTATATGTGTTCTCTGGTGACACCTAGCATGGCAGCCCAAACTTAGGTTATTAGGTTGTCATAATATCCTTAAAATTATCACCAAATCCGATACACAGTATAAAACAACTCACTTGCTGTTAACTCATAATCCTTTCTGTCACATTACCAATACTTTTAAAAGAATTTTTATTATTATTAATGATATATTTTATGAATATTTCAAAAGTTATGAAAATCATAATTTTACTAATATGAATCTAGATTATTATTTGTTTCTTACACAAATTTATGAATAGTAATCACTAAATTAAAATCTGAATTGATAAATCATAGGTTTGGAATTGTTGATGGGCTACTTTTCTTATTGAATTACAGTTCAGTAGTTACGGATATCTTGTGTTCACGAATTTTTCCAAACAGTCATACAAACTGATACTGCATATTCAATTATATCATTCAGTTAAATTCTATGTTCCATGTTTATGACAACTTGTTTGAAAATGGTAATATAGGATATAATAGTAAAGAAGAAGTCTGATATTTTTGTATAGAATGTAGTAAAACCTTTAGGAGGTGAGAAAACCTTTGTTCTTAAGCGTATATGATGCTTGTACTGCTAGTAATCACTTCTCTTACTATCCGAAACCGAAAGGCTATTTTGGAATATGTTCGTAGAGTAGTGATAATTATCTTAGAAGTTCATATTATTCTATATAAACACAAACAGTACAGCCTAGTATTGCATTATTCAATTTAAAAGAAATGGACCAGAACTCCAATTATGCAATTTAGCAGACCTAACATCTTTGACTTAAGGTCTCAATTCATATTTATCTCCATCATCAAAGCTCCATTTATAACTTAGCATTAAAGGTAATTTGACAAAGTAGTAACACCTTACACAAATGAATTTTTAATGGAAGCAATACATGTTTTCTGTTGTTATATTTCCAGGGATTTTTTCGTTTGTTAGGTGCAATAATGGCTGATCTATGAACTGAAATATAAAAGCCCATTCCGTTTAATCTGATCTACCAATCTATCTTGGTAAAGAGAAACGTTTGAAGTATAAATCGTTTGTTCGGGCATCAATTTTGAGTCGTTGGTGTCCATTACCTTTCACTTTATAAGGTAAAAGGGCCTGACAAAGAAGTGATGCTCTCCCAGGCCAGTAGGAAACACTGGGAAGGGTATTGTCTGAATCAATAAAGCCAAAGGAAAGAAAAAGAGGGTCGGAGTTATTGGATTAGGGACATTTTCTTTGTAGCGTTGCTACCTTGTAGACAATCTTGTTACAACAATAATGAGCAGGAGGGTGGGGATATTTACGTTTTGTGCGCCTTGCATCATTAGGGCCGAGTCCTTTGTGGTGACCTCATTAAACGTTCCCATGGCTTGGGCCTCTGCAGAAACACGCCTTGCTCCTTTTCCAACAAAAAGGAAAAAAAAACCATTCACCACTTTGCCACTCCATCCAACTTGTTAAATATTAACCATTACCCAGTTGAACTTTTAACCAAAAAAATAAATAGGTCAAATATTAGGAAGTTTATATCCATCTCTTTGTATTATCTCTACTTTGCGATTTTGTTCTGATTTAAAAACTGCTAAAATCTTAGATATTTAAAATATTGGACTAGTTAAAATACAGCACAAATTATAAAGCACTTCACCAGTTAAGTTGAACACCTAAAAAAGTTTAAAAAAACAAGGTTTTTCAAAAACACTATAACTAGTTACAATTAAAAATAGGTTTCTTGAAGATTAGGTCCAAAGATTAAATACTGCTGATTATAATCCGACGTTTTGCAGAAGATTATTCGGCATTCCCGAACTTTTTATATGAAGGATAAACTATTTATGGCTTTTATCAAACAGCCTCTATACTGAAAGGAAAATAAAGGAAAGTTACAAAGGGAGAGGTTTTCGTGTCTGTTATGATGCTGTTAGATAAATGCCGTAAATAGTTTTTTTCTACAAAAAAAAAGAAGCCTTGAGAACACCGAAAAATATTCAGCGCAACGTCTAATTTTAATCAGGAGTAGTAAACTTTGGACCTAATCCTCAAGAAACCTATTTTGTATTTTAAAAATCAATGGCTGAGAAGATATATATATATTTCTAGTAGATTCAACAAGTTAAGCACTTACACACCTCTTTCACACTCTAGTTCACACCTAGCATATTCTTTATGACAAATAGATTTAAATTCAAGAACACAACGTCTTTAAAACAGATAGTGGGGATTGAGCTAAAAACGTAATCACCTTCAGGAGAATTAAGATAAATTAAAGCATAACACCATGAAATATTTATTAATAACATAATTCGGGTTGGATAAAACTTAACTATTAAGCAAACCAAGTTAATAAGAAAATTAAACCTAAAATAGCCCTTAAAAATCATTTAGTCAACACACGTAATGGGATATATCAACCATTATAGTGACACATAATTTTTCAAACTTTAAAAATTATATGAGGTTAAAAAGAAAAATATAAAATCAACACACAAAATTAATTTGCAAAATACTGTAATATTTCTCTATATTTACGTAAATATGACTTACGTATTTTTGAAAATTACAGTAAAATAATATATACAATGGTTTTTAAAACAAGTAAAATTACTATTTGTAAATTGATAAATATTTAAAAAAATCTGGAAAGGTTTCAACTCAACAGTATATTTATTTAACACTATATTTATAATATATAACAACATATAACACTATAACAACATATATTTAACACTATTTTTCTTTCTTATCGAGGTTTGGTCTAGCTTCAATAATGCAACAACTTTAAGCCGACGTTTCGTCTATATTTGTAGACATCTTCAAGGCTACATCAATACAGAGTTTAGTTACTATAACATTAAACATAATTATATTACATTATTTCATTAATAATACATAATTACCTTGGTATTTTTCTATTATGAGGAAATAACTACATAACGGTTTCTGTTCAAATCAGCTAGTGTGCTGCAATAGTGACAGTTTTTTGAACCTTCTAATCAGACTTGATAACTCAAAACAACCCTAAAAACTCATTAAAACTATATCACACAAGAAAAAAGAACCAGGAAACTACAACTATATTTACTAATCACTATGTAATATACTATATATTTTACTTAGGTTTTCTATATTCGTTTTTTTTTTTATTTTACGCATTCTTAGTTTTCCGAATGTGAATAATTTCTTTTATACGCCTATTATATATTATTTTATTCAAATAATAAAACTAATTAAATAATGTAATATAATTATGTTCAATGTTATAGTAACTAAACTTTGTATTGATGTAGCCCTGAAGATGTCTACAAATATAGACGAAACGTCGGCTTAAAGGTGTTGCATTATTGAAACTAGACCAAACCTCGATAAGAAAGGAAAATAGTGTTATATATATATATAAATCAGAGAAATGACCAAGATTTTTCAACCGTAATAAGCGGTCTATACACAAATTAATTTCAGTAACAAGAAAAAATGTATATTATTTGGCAATTTAGTTAATTTAGAATTAAAGATAAAGAAAAAAAATTAAAGAACTTTCCATAAGTATTTTTGTCTTTAAAATAGTTGCAAAGTTCAGATATTCTTGTTATAATCATTATATGAATTTCTATTATTAATTATTTGATTATTACTGGTAACAAAACTGAGTGTAAACAACGCAGACTTTATCATATATTTTCAATCTACTTTTAAAAACATTTCTCTTTATATATATGGATCTCAATATGGAATTGTATATGATATTATCTTTTGTGATGGTCTTTATTTTTAGTAGTGTATTAGGAGCAGGTAGGGGCAAAGAGAAAGAGATAATTTGAAAAGATATAAATATGGGGATGACTTTCAAGGAATTCTATTGAAAGATGTTTGACGATTCGTGACATCGCTTTGAGGATCAATTTAGGATTTGAATAATCTTATTGAAGACAGTGACTGCAAGCGGCACCAGTTTGATCCGCTACTGAACAAAGATGAAAACTTATTCTTTAAGCGGATACTGTCAAATCGAATTTTATCTGAGAGCAGAAAGAAAAAGACCGTTTTAGAAGTAAGTAAGAAGGAAGCCTTTCTTTTACAGCTTCAATCACGGATGGTGATTATTCAGACTTCAAGAAAAATTGAAAAATATAACAAAAAAAAAACTTTATAAATATAACAAAAATAAATACTTTAAAACTGTAGATTTTTATTTTGAAATAATAGTTAACCTGAATTATTGGAAATATTAACTAATATCATATTCTTCATTTTTAATTTCTTTAGAGAAATTACTTCCTCAAAGAGAAATATTACGAGTTTCAACGAGTTAGTTGGAATGTCAAATATGTATTTCCATTTTTTCAATTCGTAAACGAAAGACATCCTTTAATTGAAAAAGTACAAAAAATCAAATTATTAAAATCGCCAATATTACAGGATATTTGAAATTCTACACAAAATGCAGAAAAGTAAATAGAGGAGATAGTAAATATTTGATGTTTTATACTAGTTAGGACTAAACATTTGCAAAAAAAAATAATAAATTCATTTTAAATGTGAAATAACATAATCTTAAAATTTCAATTGAATTGTGCACAGCAAAAAAAAATATCTAGAGTGAATAACAGTTTTACATTCAACTTGTGAAGTTTGAAATTTTCATATATATATATATATATCAATGATCAAACCACAACAAGAAATGGAAAAAACAAGACTAAGATCTTTCAACCGTAACAAGTGGTCTTCGTTGGGTTTTTGACTCTGACGAAGACGGCTTGTTACGGTTGAAAGATCTTAGTCTTGTCTTCCCATTTCTTATTGTGGTTTGATAATATATATATCTGATAAACAAAATGCGATCCAGTAGGACAGATTATAATTAAAATAAACTGTCAGCTATAGAAAAAAACATAGCAAAGACTCATTATTTCAATATTTCGACCATTATGGAGAAGAAAGCACGTTCAAATCCTGGCATCAACCTGAACCGTTAAACAGTATTCAGAGGTATATTTCTCTGAAATTAAATTTTTTCATCAATTTAATTTTCAATATATATATATTATAATTATTTATTATAATTATAATTATACACGAAAAAAAGTGTATATATATATATATATATATATATATATATATATAATATATATATATATATCAATGATCAAACCACAATAAGAAATGGGAAAACAAGACTAAGATCTTTCAACCGTAACAAGCGGTCTTCGTCAGAGTCAAAAACCCAAGTGAAGACCGCTTGTTACGGTTGAAAGATCTTAGTCTTGTTTTCCCATTTCTTATTGTGGTTTGATCATTGATTGTTGTTTCACGTGTTTATGTGAAATCTTTTTATATATATATGCATGCTTTGTTGAACACGACAGAGTAGTTCCTGTCTATAAGAAGCTTCTTTTCAAGAACTCCGCAAAGTTCTTGAGAAGAAGCATATAGACAGGAACTAAACTGTCGTGTTCAACAAAGCATGCATATATATATATATATATATATATACCAATACCAAATATACTATAATATATATATATATATATATATATATATATATATATGTTTTGTTGAACGACCTTTGTACTGTTGCATGAATCAATTTCATAGTCGATCTTTCAAGTTTTCTCACCTTTGATTTAAATCTTTCTGGTATTAAATACACCAGTTCTCCAAAAGATTTATTTTTCAATACTGACATGTTTCGGTCTCCTAGACCATCTTCAGAGTTGAACATATTTACAAAAACTTATTCCTACTAATCACAACTATATACACTATACTATACATTTCCTAAATTAACACAATAATTTTCAAAAACATCAAGAAATAATTCTATCACCAAAATAAACATTTGCTGAAAGCAGTTTTTGCCACCTGTCATAAATGTCAGGTGTACCTATTAACTTCATAAAATGCCTCTAGGTTCCATCTGTTGGGCTTTCAATCTTGATTCGTGTTCTTGCGTCGTTTTAGAATATAGTTTTAACGTCCTGTTGAAACCTGTGGTTTGGTTGTTCATATTTGGTTTCAGTTCTATTATCTTAAGTGCTTCAGCAATTTGTAGTCTATTATGATCATTTTCATGGTATAAAACTTCTGTGTTTTTCACTAGCATTTCTCGAGTCAATTTGATTTTATGTTCATTTATGGTATGTTCTTTTGGGGCTCCTGCTAACAGATGCATTGTGAGTCTTCTTGAAATTGTTGTTGTTGTTGAACCAATGTATTTTGATTTTAGGATCTCGCAGTTTCCTATTAAACAATTATATTGATAAATTACATTGGTTTTCTGAAGTTGTGGTTTTAAGTGCAGGTTGTTTTTGATTATCATATTGGATGTACAATATTTTTGTACATTGATTACAATGTATATATATATATATCGGGACTCAGCCAGTTCTTCAGGTTCAAACTAAACTCTCATTGCCAACGTTTCTGTTTTTATTTTAAACCTTTTTCATAGGCAGAAGTATACATTTTGAAACAGAAAAACTAAGTATTACATTACAAAGAAAAATAGTCTGTGGATTTCAACAACAACTATTTTTATTTGTAATGTTATACTTAGTTTTCCTGTTTCAAAATGTATACTTCTGCCATTGAAAACGGTTTTAAATAAAAACCGAAACGTTGGCAATGAGAGTTTTATTTGAACCTGAAGAACTGACCGAGTCCCGATAAACCATAGTTTTGTTTCTATTCCATGGTCGATACGTTTATCAATATATATGAGTAATGCCGGCCCGCGAGAGACGCCGGCCCGCGAGAGACTAGAGGGTTGAAGTCCGTATCAACATTGCCTCTCCTATAAACAGAAGGAGCTGACTAATAAAACTCGATTCTTGTCTTCAATCACGTGCGAGCTAGTTTATTTAAATTCCTTTTTTTTAAAAACCTACTCATTACCCGGACACGCGTAACTGGTGCCGAAACCCGGGATCATTCGCCAACTGTTTAATAGTGTAGTGTTGTGTCCAGTGTAGAAACCAACATGACGAGTAAACAGACAACAGGAGCCGATGTTAGGCTCGCAGTGAAAATAGAACAAGCGAGAGTAGCAAAAGCAGGGTACCTGATGAACCTATTAGATTCGATAAAGAGGTTCGAGGGTGATGCTCGAGAGTTGGACTTGTTCATAGAGAGAATGGACTGCATCAACGAGCAGTTAGTCACAACTCAACTAGACCCAGCTACAGACAAGAACATCAAGACCTACTTCCTCGCCAGGGTCAGCCTTACGGTGATGCTGGAGTTAGGACTTACGTTTTGTGCGGAGTGGAGTGCGGTGCGAGCAGCCCTTAAGGACAGATATGCTGGAGCCGCAAAGCCTGTAGCTAGAAGTGCGCTAAAAATTTTTGAAATGCGGAAGGAGAATGGTGAGACCTGCGCTGAGTTCGGGCGCAGATTGGGGGATGCGACAAGGAAATTAACTATGAAGATAAATGAAAAGTGCACAGACAGTCAAGAAGCGAAATGGAGAACGACGATATATGAAGAGATAGCCAGTGAAATTCTCCTCAAGGCAGCTCCAGAACGAGTGAGAATGGCCCTCCGTATCATGAAGACCACTAGTCTCGAGGAGACAATTAATGCCATCCGGGAGGAAGAAATGGACCGAGAAGATAACGGTGTTATATACAGAGGGAAGTCAGAAGGAGGATGGGCAGTTGTGACCAGGAGGAGAGTACCTCAGGATAGGCAATTCAGAGCAAGAGCCTATGAGGATCGAGGACAAGGGAGGTATTCACAGGAGAGGAAGCCACGGGGACGTTTTGAAGAGAGAAGATCTCAAGCCAGGAGGAACAGCTATGAGGCAGTGGGAGGCTACACGCGAAGAGAGAAGCCAGTAAGAAGAGGATGTTGGGAGTGTGGTGAACTCGGTCACTTCGCGCGAGAGTGTCCGTATTTATATCGCAAGGAGAGACCACGAACGAAACAGTATAGACCAACACCAAGAGATGAGCCCATGGAAGTTAACACAACCCGGCGGGAGAAGATGTGGGGCAGGAGAAGACAAAAAGGGGAAGGCTCTTCAGAGGACGGGAGCTCATCAGAGTCAACAGGGTCGGAGCAAGAGACATCGATAGAACGACACGAGCGCTGGTACGAGCGAGGGAAGTGGCCTTCACTGGAAGAGACTCGTGGTGGGAGGATCGCTATTCGAGAGAAGAGGAAGAAGGATTGAAGGTTAGGCGAGAGGTATATAGGCGAGCAACAGAGGAATAGCATAAGAGGTAAGCTCCCTATATTTTTTTTTCCCAAATGGAAGACTAAGTGTTTGGTAGATACAGGGTCAGATAGCACAATTATGGACAATGAAGTGGCAAAAAGGATGGACAATTATTCAGGGCTGACACCGTGCAACTGCACCTTGGTCACCATGGCAGGAAGGAAGAGCCTGGTAGGCGAATTACAGGTAGAGATGGGAGAATTAATAGGAGAGACCTTGGAGATGAAAGTGCATGTGACCCACTTAGAGACCCAGAAATATGGAGTTATTCTAGGGTGCGACTTTTTGGAGAGAATCAATGCAAAACCTGAGTGTAAAAGAGGGAAGTGGGACATTAAACTAGGAAAAAGGAAATACTTCGTGGAAGGGAGAGTTAAACCAGGGAAGAGAATAACGGTAAACTGTGGAAAAGTGATACCAGGAGAACGATCTATATGGACAGAGGACGAGAGTTCAACAACGTTAAAATAAAAACCCTGTTAAAAGAATTCAATATAAACCCCCATTGGTGTACACCGGGTCATCCAAGGTCCCACGGAGCAATAGAGAGACTACATAACACTCTAACGGAACACTTGCAGTTATTGGCTGATGCAAAAAACATAAAGGGTCATGTGGCAATGGCCAGAGCGGTCCTAGCATACAACAGTAGTATTCACTCGACCACAGAGGCAACACCATTTGAATTGCGGAAAAAGGAAGCGGATCCACAAAGGTTACATAATAGAGTCAAAGCAGCAAAAGAAAGATGGACCAAGCAATATAATCAAAGGAAAGCAGAAGAAACAGTAGGGTTGATACAAGAAGGGGACTTCGTATATAAACTGAATAGGCAGAAGCGAAGGAAATCGGACCCGAGATACGTAGGGCCATACGAAGTACTCGCAACGTTACCACGGTACAGAGCACAGATATGGAGGATAGGAACGGACACCCTGAAACAAGAAATAGTTCATTTTCAGGAACTGCGACGGGTGAGAAGGAAAATCCCACCAATGGTGCGAACGATATAGTGTAGTTATGTGTGTTTACCTTTGTTAATTTTGTTATTTTTGTTTTGTACAAATAATCATAGAAGTTCATCTTTTGTTATTTCTGTAATTTCTATAAACAATGTTAATTCAGTTACTTGTGTGGACGTCATTTTATTTTTGAATGTTAAAACATTATATTCATTTCTTATGTTTAGAGTCAAGTTTTGTTTTGTTATTTTATGATATAACTCAGACACTTGTACGGAGAGCATTGTTGATAAGGACTGGGAGGGGGCAGTAATGCCGGCCCGCGAGAGACTAGAGGGTTGAAGTCCGTATCAACATTGCCTCTCCTATAAACAGAAGGAGCTGACTAATAAAACTCGATTCTTGTCTTCAATCACGTGCGAGCTAGTTTATTTAAATTCCTTTTTTTTAAAAACCTATTCATTACCCGGACACGCGTAACTTATGTATATATATATGAGTGTGTGTGTGTGTGTGTGATGTATTGGTTACATTGCTTCAACAGTTAGCTAACATGGTCTTAACGCTCCACAGACAGCCAGATTTCATTGCTTTGAGGTGCAATGGGCAGGTCAGGATTACATTAACCTATAGCCGACGTTAGCAGGCAACCACCCTGTCATCAACTTATTCATTTCATTTGTAAACATAAGTCATGGGTGGGAAAAACACACCTAAACTTTATTATACTATGTTTAATGTTTGTAATGATGGGCGTGCCATCACTTGTAATATACTCTTCTATTTACAGTACTCATATTTGTTCTATAAAAAGAATTCCAGAACCTTGAGTGTATTACATAACCATAAGAAGTCAATAGACCACTTACTATTCACATACTGGTTTTAACCTGAGCATCGTAAAATCATTTTAAATGATGGGGAATACATATTAAAAAAATTATATTAACGCGAAGAAACAAAAAATGACAGTATATTACAAACCTAAATATACAATATATAGCTTAGGTTGATACATTGAATTCCAGTGAATGATTTAGCAAATTCTGTTTTTAGCAGTAACATTAAATGTTTTCATTTTACCAGCAGAATATGCATCTGATATATTAGAAGCTCTTGAGAATAAATTTCTTAAAGTACACAACAAATTTTTGTTATGCAAAGTGAGTTCACTGAAGTTTTAGCTAAAGAGCTATAAGGTTAAACGTCATTCAAATTCGCTATTTCATTGAATATTGTTATAACAAGTGTAACAAATTTAGTCCATTTCTAGTGTAAAACATGTTTCTTCACTATATCTTTATTAGAAAAAAGAAAATACAGAAAACAAACTTAAAATATGCTCTAAAAATTCAATACTGTTTAAATTTTACAGGAAAACTATTTTTTTTATATTAGAATAAAACACAAAGAAAATAAATTCTAATTATCAGCATAATAGCAGTAATTCTGAACTTTTTTATGTGGTTGTTTTAAAATTACCACTTTTAAATCAATCATATCTTGCAGAATTAATGCTTAGATGTTAGGTTTAAAATCCTAAAACCAAACATTTTAGTTTTAGATGAATAATTTATGTTTTCTAGTTGCTATTCTGTAGTTCTTTTCTTTTCGTCGGATAGTTCTACATTAAGAGTTTTTAAAGCTATTTTGCTTCAGATAATGACCCCATTTAATGCTAGTCTCATATCTAAAACATAAATGCTAAATTTTAAATATTCATTTCTCTTTCTTTTCTTAATAGATTTAAAGAAAATTTTCCAGTAGCTGCATTTTTAATTAAGCTTTTAAAATTAAAAGCCCTTGATTAATTCACATAGGAGGTGATTAAATATGGGCACGTCATCCCTCGGAGAGGTCGTTAAGACATCAGTAACGAGCATGTACGATGTCAGGTACACGTTAAAGATCCCTACATTAAATATACAGTAGTACCTCGAGATACGACTGCTTCTTCTTATGAATTATTCGAGATAAGGCCAAAAATTTCGTGAAAATCCTGTTCTAAATACGACGTAATGTTCATCTTACGATGTAAAATCTGAGGCGCCGAGAAAGAATTTTCTTGAAACTTCTGGAACCTTCTAGAAGCTTCTGAGACCGTTCGGGACAGTCAGTCGTGTGTGTTGCAGGAACGACCCAATGTGTTCACGTGAACTGCGCGTAGCGATGCGTATACGACGCTGCAGCATCCCACAAGGCGTCCTTTCTTCAGAAAGCCGGTAAATTTCGTATCGTTCGGGTCCCTGTATTTGTGCTCCGACTTTCTCGTATCTCCCGCGTCTCCTTTGTCCTATTTATCTTAATTGTATTAACAATGGGACCTAAGAAGAAGTCCCACCCACGAAAACCACCCACGTACCAAAATCATGCACCTGAAACTCTGTTTTTGCATATTAATTCATTATTTATTCAATTCTTTTGTATTTGTATGGTTAAATGCTTGTTTTTTAGTGTATGTTGTTAGTTTTATAACATAAAATAGGAAATTATATACGGGTTTTGGGCCGTGGAACCAATTAATTTTTTTGCATTAATTCTTATGGTAATTATATGTTCATTATACGAATTTTTTAAGATACGACGGGGGTTCTGGAACCAATTAAATTCGTATCTCGAGGTACTACTGTACTTGAGTTAAGAAAAACTTAAGGCTCCCAATTTTCAATGTTCATTGTGTGGTATCATGGAGGGCTAATGTTCAGCTTATCTGTAATTCTTTGTGGAAATGCCACTGCAGCCTAACCAAACCTACTCCTGTCTTCTTACTCGCATAATACACCGTGCTCACCTTGACGAATATTTTACAAACATTCCGATATGGTATAACAAAATATTATTTGAAATTTTAGAATAGTTGAAAATAGTGTGCCAAATAATTGGCATTAGACCTGAAGTTTTTTTACGTTCTTCAGCTTCAGATACTGATATCAAATTTCTATTTATTTTAGTTTTACATCATATTTAGTACGCGTGTAGGTAGGAATCATTTTTTTTAAACTGAGTAAATTATGATAAATGGAAACGAAATTAAAAACAACTAACAATCCTTACTTTTTACAGAATCAGGCACCTAAAAGCACTTGTATATTTTCAAAATAAAAATATCTTTGTGCCTAGCAAAACACAGCTTACAAGCACATAACTTGGTTTCTGAGCTGAATTTCCACTCCATTTAAGTTTTAGATTTTAAGTTAGCCATATACAAACCATTTGATAATTTTCAGCTTGCTATGATTTATGGTGGCTGAGTTTACTTGTGACTAAATTTTATGGAAAAAAAAATAAACAAGTAAACAGACAGATATTTGTCTAAGGTAGATATGGTTTCTTTTTTACAGTCTAATGTATAAAATGTATAAATAACTTTAAAATAACGTTTACTTGAAATGAGTCAATTTTAATCAATTTAAAGATAAAACCTCTCTTTTATTTACATGGGTATCATAAAAATCAAAAGTAGTTGGCGAATACGTACGCTGGAGACTTATATATAACTGGAGCAGTATAAAGTATAGAATCATAAATTTAATGTTTTAGTATTAAGAGTTCTTGCAATATTTTATAGAGATATCATAAAATAATACTAACTGAGTGAATGTGTCTCTTGTGTTCTTGAAATTTAAGATTCTTTAACAGGACAAGTGAGATACTTGCAATAAGAGCCGTTGAAAAAAGTGATAAATTAAAATAGTGACATAATTTGTCACTCCTAAATAGTTATTAAAAGAGTGACATATCAAAAGAGTGACAATTCAAACGAGTACTTCAAATAAGGAAAAATTGAACATGCCATAAAAAAATCAAGAACTGTAATAACATTAAAAAAATATATTTTTAAAAAAGTAGAAAAAATTTATTAATTGAAGATAAAAATTGAACACGCAATAAAAAAAAATCAGTAAATTCAATAACATTAAAATATTTTTAAAAGATTCTAAAATTTTATTAATTGAACATAGAAATTAATTAAAAAGAACAAAATAATTTTAATCTTTAATTTTTATCACTTGTAACATCTCCATCACTAATATACTCAATGACATTGGCTGCACCCAAATGATGGTTGTATGTCACTCTTTTGATAATAACCCGCTAAATAATAAGACGTCAACAACCTCTGATGTACACATACAACATTATAAAGTGTGCTTACACATTTATAATTACATCACAAAACTATGTTTTATTTGATAAAGATGAAAAATAATAAAATCTTGTTGAAACATTATCAGAAAAGTCTGATACACTGGGATAGTTTTATTTTGACTCTGAACATATATGCAGACATTTATCACAATTATACCACAAACTGTTGAACAAATCTATATACAACACAATATTTTTAACGAAACTTCATCATTTTTTGATTTTAAATAAATAATCTAACATTATCACGAAATGTTTTAAATTAAACCCGAAAAAAATACTAGTATTACTTTTAACGAAGTAATAATTTATTAAATTAGTGCTTTGACTCCTTTTAATGAGGAATAATAATTAAACATCTTTAATTAAAAGGGATTTAGATTAGATAAACTAAGAATTCAGTTTGGTATGATTTTATTTGAAAAGGAAGAAAATCGTGAAATTTATTTGTTCAATGATGTCTTTCTGTGGACGAGGAGTACCGAGTCTCTTGGAGCATAATATTTCTTCCTGAGTAACATCATTGCTTTATTTATTCAGCCGAGCCTTCCTCCTTTTACAAACACCTAATATTTACCAGAGATTTAATTCTATCTCTTATAAACAACCTAGTATTCCGTTCAACATCTTTAACTCTAAACACTTATTTTCTTTTAATATTTTATTTCTTGTTCTTTTGTACTAAACTTGTAATATTAAATAGCAATTCTGTTGAAATAAAAAAAAAAATTCAATTCATTAATTAGCCAGAAGTTTATTTTATTTTCTGTGGTTTTTTTTTTCAATGATGATCCATTATATTGAAATTAATAAAAAAAAATATAACTTTCTCAGAAATTGGCAAACTTATCTTGTCTTTTTTATATAATTACAGTGAACTACATTTTATCATGATTAAAAAAATTCCCTGAAGTTAATAATACAAAAATTATTATTTACTCCTTTTTTTATAATAATTTAAAAGAAAACCTTTTAGACTAGCTGCCATAGCTTTACTTTAACCTTCTTGACTAGGTATGATGGCAACTTAAAGAAATTTAATAAAGAAGTTTCAACATTACTTGGTATTTGCTACTTTTAATATTAATTGGAACATTTAACTAAAATTATTTATTAAATAAATTACACGGTATGACTTTCATTTAAACAGTATTGAAGAATAGTCTATTATATTACCATCTTAAATATTATTTTTCTATAAAATCTAAAACTTCAGAGCGAGGAACACGACAACGTTTATTATGTGACAAAATTTTTAAATAAAAATTTTTATATATTAAAACAATGTAATCGAATCAATATTATTACTATTATTGTTTAATTTTTTTTTGTTTTTATAAAATGTGTTCTTAACGTTAAATGGCTCATTAAAGAAAAATAAAATTTTTCAAAAAAATTCCTTCTGGTTTCCATGAAAATGAAGTAAATATGCATTTACATTTACAACCTCAGCTAATGAATTTAATTCCTTCCGGGACTTACTTCGTGTATAGACTGGCTAGTTGAATTTCCATACCTATTTTCTCATAAGAATGCATTATAATTCAATTAATCTGTTTCACAACCCAAGAACTTATAATAAATCATGAATAAATACAGCATTTACTGGGTATAACTGAAATTCAGGAAATTACCTCAATAAATAATAATTACACATAGACATAAACAGAAATCAGTTAAATTAGACAGATATAAAACAAACATATAAATAAGGAAGATATAAAGCGTAGAAGCATTAGAGGGCTTATCTTAGAGACTGCGGATGAAGGTCGGAGGTCATGGGAGAGTGTGGAGGAAGAGGAGGTAGAGGATACGATGAAACGTCGAACTTACACTCTAATTTACGCTAAGTAGCATAGGTTATTTATTTTTCTTTTCTTAAATTGTGTACTTTACCTAAAGGAAAACATAACCTAGCTTACTATGTTTATATTCAGAGAAAAAAATTTTTTTTTATTTATTCTACTTTCTTTTATTTTTTTCTAATTTTCACCTATGATTCTTCAATTTTCTTGAAAATGTTGAAAAACAGTGGCTTAGTGTATAGTTGCTTGTTGGAAAATTGAATTTGTTGAGTTACGAACGTAAAATATGGTACGGCAAAAGATTATATGCCTTGGGTATATGGAAAAAACTTATAATGAAAGACTCATTGTCTTTCTGAGCCATGTCATTACTGGGGTAGGAGCGTCAAAAGGTCCTACTTTCTATCTTTATATAAACACATGAGTCTGTTTTCAGTCTTTCTGAAGTAGTGCCTGTATAACTGGACGACTATTCAGTTTCCCATTGTAGTACCTCTTGCAGTAAAGTTTGGATATTGTGCATATACGGATGTTCAACATTCTACAGATATCTTGTAATACAATAATGCAGCTTGTGCTGCAGCACACAAAGGGAGTCGAACTCTCAACCGCACTTAGTGCAAGAGCAATGACTGATTTCCCTAATAAATGTAGGGAAATTATGTGTATTAGCCACATATATGCCCACAGTAGCATTAAAAAATTTGAATTTGAAGCTGAAACAAGTGTAAATATGATTTCATTCGGATTTAGGGCATCTCTAAGCAATGGTTTACTAAGCGATGGTTTTAAAAATAGCTGTACAGTCGAAGGCTTGTTATTCAAAGTAAATGGAGGACTATAATCAGCCGTGGGTAAGGCAAGGCTTGGGATATGTCTTGGCACCACTCTCTATTGCTTCCATTCTTACAGCAAGGTGACTTTTCGCTTTAATATACCTCTGGTGTACATATAATTATCGCAATATTCTAATAATTTTAAAACTCGAGACAGAGAGTGAGAGAGAGAGAGAGAGAGAGAGAGAGAGAGAGAAGAAAGAGAGAGAGAGAGAAAGAGAGCGAGAGAGAGAGAGAAAGAGAGATAACATGGACAACATTTTAACCCAAAATTTTCATTAAAGAAAAACTACTCTTTCTTCCACTAGATTATACTTTAAACTCTTCAATTAATTAGTGCTAAATACTAATAATACCAATAAATATAACAAACACTAAGAAAAAGTTTGCTTCCTTCATGTTAAGCTCCAGATGACTTTAATAGATTTAGAATTGTTTAAACTGATGTTAAATGAATGACAAAACTGTTTTCAAGTGGTCAGGCTATATGGTTTGGTATAATAAGCGTGGTAGAAAAATGTTTGGGAGGAAGTTATTTAATGCTGTTAATGAAAGCCTATCAAGTGCCCCCAAATTAACTGACACCAGGCTCATAGCATTCAAACAGATGGTCAGGGAGAAGCCGTCCAGCACCCAATAATAAATACTACCACACATGTGTACTCTCGATAATCATTATAGTCTCTAAATTAAAAACAATAAAATACGATTTTTTTATGTTATTTAATTATTTTAGAGATGTTTAAAGACCAGTATTTATTCATCAACATATTTGGTCAAATACAAGTTTTGAATCATCATTTTTCTTCGTAGTTACCATTTAGACCAAGAAAAACTTAAAAAGCAAGAAGAAATGTTTGCAATTTGAAAAAAAGTATGCAATACTGATTGAATGAATAAAAATCTGTAGTGGTCTACACTCAACTTTACTATAAGTTGAAACTTCTTGACAACCAATTGATTATTTTTTTCCTTTATTTACCCAACACAATAAATTAGATTATATATTTTCGTAAAGTATTATTGACTTATACATAATTAATTTAATGATTTCATTTGTTTTATTATCGCTATAAACTTTAAGTCAATTCAAACATATTACATGTGGCTATATATCAGTTTTAGTAAAAATATAAATTGTCATGTTGTTTAGAGCAACAAACCGAGTGGTTGAAAATTATGCTTCTTTTACTGAATATCAGTGAAAATAAAATAAATTAATTAAAAACTGTGTTTTAGCAAATTGTTATCCATAAAATTGGCACAAACTGCAGCTAAGATTAGATTTGTACCCAATTGTAAATATATTGATAAAAAAGTTATTAAATTAATTAATAGTGGCAATAAATGTAATTAGATGCGTTATCAATTTGGCGTAGCACTTCTTGCTCATATAGTCGTATTGCGAATTTATTATTTTATAATTTTCAAGAGTTTATATATTTATAATATGTAAATGTTAAATTTTATAATGAATACCTGCTGACATTACTTTACATGGACTGTTTTCAATTTCCTTTTGTTTTAATTTCATTTCATTTAATTTCAAAATTAATTTAAAAAAAGCACCGATTAGTTCAATAATAATAATAATAATAATAATAATAAAAACATTAAAAATACTGGTATTAATTTAAGTTGATATATTCTTCTCGATAATTTAGCTCCACTAGAATAAAAAAAAATTCATTTGTTACATATTTCCTGCAGGATAATTTACTATAAATTCTGAGTTAAAATGGGTAAATCAACAAAAGTCTCCACACAAATTGTGCAAACAGTGCTATAAAGTACTATAAATTGTGCAAACAGTGACAATTATTGTGATATAATAAATTTGATATATGAATACATTTTGATTATAATTTATATTGATTTACATAACATTTTTAAGGTTATTTTTTTTAATGATTACTATGTACATGAAATTAATCATAAATATACAATTAAATATTATTAAATAATTTCAGTAACTTCTGGAAGAACTTAGTATTATTATATTATCTTTCATTAGCGGGTTGCTTACCATTGCGTATAGGATAAGCATGACTGGTCATCCTCCCTCTTTTCTCCTGAAGACAGATTCCCCGAAAATTTGGGTTTGTAAGTGTGTTTCTTTACTCTTCTTCGATTTTGAACTCATTTTTGTGTCCATTTTGGATTATCTTTCCGATTTCATAGTATATTTTCTTTCATAGTTATGAAAAACATGAAATTTTTATGATAAAATACTCTTATTAATTCAAACCTTAAGATAAATTGTTATACTTGAAAATTTTTTAGAAAAACATTGAAGCAATAGCAATAATTTTAGCATAAATAAACATTGAAAATCTTCTCTTATAATACAAAATCGATGCAAACAATTTGGAAAATGTAAAAGTTTAGATTAATCAAATTGCATTAAAAACCAATAAACTGTGAAACTTGAAGAGAAATTGCAAAAGCAAATGTTTTGTATACACACAATCTTCTAAGTAACAAAATAATTTGGTGTAAGATTGTACGCAGCTTTCATTACTTTATTATAAATAGAGATTTTTCTCAGAAAATAAATAAAATATCTTAAGAAAGTGAATAAATAAAAATAAGAAATATGTGAAAAATTGAAACCTGTAAATGTGGCGATAAAGTATTAATGCTTATTTATATTATTAATATGGCAAACCGTCATACCTCGTACGATGATCTTGGAGTTGTTGGAGCGCTTTCCAACAAACCTACTGAGCTGTTATAAAGGGGGTTGGTTTTCTATCAAGTCCACTGCTATCTTGATATTATCACTTTGATTTTATTTAGTTACTTTTAATTTTTGGTTTTTAGCTGTTAGCTAGTTTGATTTTTTTTTTTATATATTCTAACTTCGTCAAACTGTCTGTCCAGTCGCCTTTTTATTTTTATTAACGGTTTACATGAAATATCGGTTTGGTGATTTATTTGTTCATTTATTAATTTACCCGCATTTTTATGTTTATATAGTTTATCTGTTCAGTTATGTTGAGTCTCTGTCCTTAGTAAGTAGTAAGGACTACTTACTAAGTCCTTAGTAACAGGTCTATCCTGTCTGTAGTAAGTCCATTGTGTTTTCTAAGCTGTCAGGTGTATGTCCGTGTTTAGTTAGGTGGTTTGCAAAATTGGATTTATTTGTATTATTTAAATAGTTCTTAAGATGTTCTTTGAATCTTTCTTTTAGGGTTCTTCCCTATATTTTATGTAAACCATTAATACAAATAAAAAGATGACTGGACGGACAGTATAAAGAAGTTAGAAAGTATAAACAAATCAAACTAGATAATAGTTAAAAACTAAAAATCAAAAATAACTAAATAAAATAAAAGTAATAATATCAAGATGGCAGTGGACTTGACAGAAAACCAACCCCCTTTATAACAGCTCAATAGATTAGTTGGTTGCTATTGAAGATGGACAACGTCCGAAAGCGCTCCAACTCCAGGATCATCTTACCAGTTATGACGGTTTGCCATATTAATAATATAAATCATACTAACCTCAGTGGTAATAATAATATGCATGTATTAATACTTATGTTAATTATAATCTTAATACTATCAATACTTAGTAATAGTCATTTTAAATAATAAACCCTTGACTTGCATAATCAGATATTCTTAAAAACTTTTAGTATATAAATATTTGAGGTTATACAAAAAAAAGAGGTCACTTTACTGGTTTTGTATTTACAAAACCAAACTTTGATGGTTTTATCTTTCAGTTTTATCAATTTTACTCCATTTTAATATTGTTCATCTACATTAGCTTTTAAAAGAGTTTTTTGTATTCCTGCTCGGTTGTCAGAACTGTCAAACAAAAAGAATAATATCTATGAAAGCTCAACTTATGCATTGCAGTTAATGTGCTACAATGCTGGGTAGCATTGTAAATTGAAAAAAAAATTTTTAGAATAATCAAGTTTATGGGAGCTGGATTTCATGTAAACATGTAAGATCCTACGAAATCAAACCATTAATTTTGCGCTCCCTAGGATGGAAGATGCATTCACCGAGATTGACCTTCTCCAGCAGTGTAAAGGTTTTAGTCAGAACCAGCTGGAATTTTTGATTCTCCTTAACCTCTCACTGTCTGGTGCAGGGTCTTCACCTACTTTGATATTGTTTCTATTAGATTGGAAATACGAAAGGTATACGAAAGTATAATGACAGTTATAATTGAGAAGCTGGTGTGAGTATTTCTTTGTTTTGGTGAAAGCGAGAGGAAGTTCTGCTGGATTGCGTTTTGTCCTAGAAGGGTTGTTTGTTCTCAAGTTATGCATATTCATTTTTTCGTGTCTTGGAGTTTTACAGTTGCGTTGAAGTGTTTGTCATCAGCCTGCAATTGGGTTCATCTTTGTGCCTCTAGTCTCAACTACTTGACTGTATTTGTTCTTTCATCTCTTACATATTTCCATTCTCTTCTGTTCCTCTAAACTGTTTTACTCTTTTGCGATTTGCTTCTTTTTTTTTAACATATTCATTTAGTTTCTTTTAAATACAGCTATTTACTTTTACTATCCTCCATAATTGTTTTAATAATTCTGGATTTATTGTTTCTTTGATGAAGTTTGTCATCAGAATATCCATTCTCCACACCTAATGGATACTGTATTTCATCATCATTCTTTACAGGTGGTTTATAAAGTGATGTAGAGAAGAACTTACACAAAAGAGTGTAAGCAAAAACTTCGTATGCCAGATCATGGCATAACCCAAAGGCTAATTTACAAAACTTTAACCAAAACACGACGTAAAAAACTAACCAAATTACTTGATGCCTAATTGAAAAACTCTGAGGCACTTTTCACCTCAAGAACGGAACTAAGAACAAATTCTACAATCCTGTTGTATTTTTGAACAATTTATAACCGGTACTTTTTTTCAAAGTACAATGAATTATTCAATAAAAATAGTATAAATTATAATATAAAACATTAAATATTCTTTAAATAAATTAAATTCAAGATAAATATACCAATCAAAAATCATTTATAATTTCCTTTCAATCATTTCATAACTCTTACGTTCAAAGTATCTGAATTGAATGTTGGCTTGTCCGTTCTTCCTTATGTTGAAAAAATACAATAATATACCAAATAATTTACCATGCTTTGAGTTTTTGGTTGTACTTGATGATACAAGGTGCTTTATAAATATAATATCAGCATTAATTTTTAGGCTTAGCCCATTCTGCAAGAGCACTTAATCCAGATTAATAGTTATATAACTGTTATAACACAAAATAAAAAATATAATAAAAAGTGCAAAACTGTATTTATAATATTTTTTATAATATTCCTGTTGACATTACAGACCATATTTTCTAAACAATGAAGTATTTTTTTGTTTTATTTATTTACAGAAGAACATTGGTTCTTTTTTTCCCTTAGAAATTCTGTCGAAATTAATTCAAATAAAAAATACATGTTTTCTGCATTAATTAATAATTTCAAAGCCATTCCATTACTAAAACAAAATTTTTGAATAAAGCTCTCTCCTGGAGAAAAATTGAGGTGATTCATTGCTCTTTCCGTCTTGTTCGTGTCCAACAGGTATAAAGCATATTTTCTTATAAATTATCTAGATCTCTGTTTCGAGTGAACACTACAAATTAATGTCGTTTCTCTTTCTGGTTCCTTTTTCTTTTCCAGTCATTTTTATTTAGCCTAATGGATGACAAAATTCTTTTTTTTTAAATTCATGAGAATTCAGATTTATTTCAAAATAACATTTATTTTTGAAAAAATGAATACACTCTCTGAATTTATTAAATTAACTTTCTAAATTGTAACCAATGATAATGGCCTAAGCTAAAATTTTACATTGCTATATACATGCAGAATAATCACAATAACACTTGACATAATATATAGATTAATTTACCACAGTCAAAATATATTAGAAACAATGCTTTAAGGCCTTTTGTTATAGGCGACCAAGTGAATTAAAAATAAAATTAAAAATCATTATTCCTTAGTTCGCTTGCTCTCGGATAATGTATTAAGAATAAAACATAGAGTACTGTTCCCAAAATATTTCATTTTAGTACATTAATGCATATATATATAAAACATTGCACATACACGCATGAAATAACAATCAATGATCAAACCACAATATGAAATGGGGAAATAGGACTAAGATCAACCGTAACAAGCAGTCTTCGTCAGAGTTATTGGACATACACGCATGAAATAACAATCAATGATCAAACCACAATATAAAATGGGGAAATAGGACTAAGATCTTTCAACCGTAACAAGCAGTCTTCGTCAGAGTCAAAAACTCAACTGCGTTGAAAGATCTTATTCCCCCCCCCCCCAAATTTCATATTGTCGTTTCATCATTGATATATATATATATATATTTCACTTAGTAAAACCTAACACCATCAAAACTGGACACGATACGAGTTAAAAATTCAAGAATAGTAACACACTGGGTAAGGAAACACACTTACAGACTCAAATGTTTGGGTAGCCTGTCTTCAGCAGAAAAAAGAAAGGGAGACCAAGCACGTTGCAGACGCATTGTTGCGTCTACAACGTGCTTGGTCTCTCTTTCTCTTTTCTGCTGAAGACAGGCTACCCAAAAATTTGAGTCTGTAAGTGTGTTTCCTTACCCAGTGTGTTACTATTCTTGAATTTTTAACTCGTATATATATATATAAATGAAAAAAGACAACAAATAGAAGAAGCGAGAAAACTTACTGGGTTGATATTTCGAACTGAAGTTCGTCGTCAGGGAGAAGAAGGGAAGAGGAAGAGGCACGTGCGTCCACTCACACAAGCAGAGTCGCTCTCTGCTTGTGCGAGTGGACGCACGTGCCTCTTCCTCTTCCCTTCTTCTCCCTGACGGCGAACTTCAGTTCGAAATATCAACCCAGTAAGTTTTCTCGCTTCTTCTATTTGTTGTCTTTTTTTATTTATATATCTGTCCGGTTTGGACCGTTTTAATATTTTGATTTATATATATATACAATTAAAAGAAACGGTTTAGCGGACTTTTTTAAAATAAAATAAATTCAAAACAAAGGAAACACACAGAAAGACACAGACATAACTCACATCGATATTTCGACCATCGTCGTCATCAGGAGGTGCAAAGAGCGAATAGTCCCGCAGGAAGACAGGGCGGTACTGAACTCGGAGACCGCAGCCAGTACCCCACCACTTACCACCAAGCGGGAAGGGAGGGAAGGAAATGAAGAGCCAAATTAAGACGTAAAAGGAACGAGTAAAAATTATATCTATAAAAAATTATAAAAAAGTAGATAAACAAATTAAAATTAATAAAGAAAAAAATAAAAAATAAATAAATAAATAAATAAATTATCGGTTGAGGTTGAGTCCAGGGGAAGAGCGACCATCAAGTAAGCATATGTATGCCTCCTCTGAAGCTCTTAGGGTAACTTTATTGTTGGATTCGGGGATCTGTTTCAGGATCTGAACCCTGAAACAGTCATTGAAACTGAGCCCATGCGAGTTCGCATGGATGGCTACAGGATAGTTACTGCGTTGACCGACTGAAGCCCTATGACCATTCATACGAAGGCTCAACTTATTGGAAGTTAAGCCAACGTAAAAAGAGTCACACTGAGTGCAATCCAGTCGGTAAACACAGTTGCACGAGGTATAGGAAGAATTGACTTGAACCGGGTAGGAACGATGGTGGAGAGGGGAATCGAAGGAAGGATTAGGATTTACAATCAGGCAAGTTTGACAGCCACGGCGTCCACATTGTTTCATTCCAAGAACAGGATTGGAAGGCTGAGGGGAAATATGAGAAAAAATGCTTTTTAGATTGGCAGGTTTACGGTAGGAAATAGAAGGGGGATGATTAAAGATGGAAAAAGTAGAAGTAGAAGTAGACAGAATCGGAAAAGACTCCTTAATAACATTACGAAGCTTATAAGCGCCAGGGAAGTAGGTCGTCAAGAAGAAGGAAGTATTATTTCTATCCCTCTTGGGTCTGGGTTGGAGGGAATATATATATTAATTGTGTCAAACTGAATAGCCTTAATCAAACATACCTTTCTGTTGAGCAGTATGGTTATAGCAGTACCAGGTTATAGAAGAATATATTAAACAGAAATATTTTAAAATGAAAATAAAGGCTCTCTAAACGGATAAAGCATAACTCGAAAATCTAAGCATATCAAACAACTTTCAGTAATTCTGATTATGATGTTTTATAATATTTTAAAATTAACATATGGAATAAATCTCAACGTCTAAACCAGAGGGAAAAATAAAGTTGGGTTAAGTCGATTCGGACAAGAAATTTATCTTCGTCAGAGTCACAAAATAAATTGATCGTGCGACTGTAATTCATTGTGACATCAGTTCCTCCAGTGACTTTGACCAAAATCAGTTATCTTGTGGAATGATCTCAGAACTATTTCAGAATTTTTAAATAAACTTTGTACATATAAATTATGTTATTTATATCATTAATGTATAATTTAAAATATATTAAAACCATCTAAGTTTAAATAAATAATACATTTAATTTAAATAAGTATATGTATATATCAACATCAAACACACATTATGACACTCAGAAATGTCACTAAAATATTTCAACCAAAAGAAGAGGTCTTCGTCACAGTCACACTCGTACAGAATGATTGTTTTGGTTCAAAGATCTTAGGCACATTTCTAAAATTTCTACTGTGGAATTCGCTGTGGTTATTTCATTTATACTTCTCGCATTTACAGTAAAGTCTCGTAACTTAGAAAATATTTTTAATGATATATCAGATATTTTTTTATTGTTAAAAGGAGAAAAACGGGAGCAGTTCATAAAATAATGAACACTAAAGCCTTAATTAAAATAATTCTTTTACTATATCCTTAGCAAATGTTTAATAATGTTAATAGTTAATGGAGGCCAGGTTAGCCTAGTGGGTCGCCTCTAGACTGGTAGCTCTCGGGGTTCAAAATCCACTCTGGCCTTCAATTTATTCACGTGAAAGGTGAATAAATCTGAGCAAGTCGTCACTCAGAAAGAATATTAAGCCGTCGGTCACGAGCCTGTAAGATATCACATCTGCCAGATCTGTCCTTCTTAACTTTTCTCTACTCTAAATACAATTGAGTTAGGCAAAATTTATAGCTTATAGTGTCGTATCACAAATGTTCATTGTTTGGTGTCACAAAGGGTCAGTATTCGGCCTATGTTTGTTCTCCTTGTGAAACTGCCACTGCAGCCTAACCTAAGCTGACATATACTGTTGAAAACACAGACCACCGTTATGAAGATATATAATTTCATATACATATAAAACAAGCAGAAAGGGGAATGAAAGCACTACACTACCGCTGTTAATATTTTGATTCTTTAATGATCGCATTAAGGAGGCAAGTGGCACTTATGAAAATGACAGTCAAGTTACCTATAAATATACTGATCTATAATGACAAATTGAAGTCATTATTTACATGACAAGAGTATAAACTCATCGCTAATTATCTTATATTTTTAAGGGATAGCTGCAGCTTTGTAAAAAAAATCTAAGTTCAGAGGGTGAGACAGTTTTATTTACGCAGAGTGTTGGGTTTTGGTAAATCACTATGCAGATTTGGGGTGGTAGATATAATTTTATTATTTGGGCCGAAGGCAGGGAGTGTGGTGTGAAGGGATGATTTCTGGGGGACGTGCTGTGTGTGACTGGGGTATATTAGAGCTCAGTGTTGCCATTGTGCTGGCTCAGGTTGGCAACCCTGCCAACCCTACAGATTGGACTCTGGAGTCCGTGATGTGGGTACAGATCAGGTTAAAACGAGGCCCTATTCACACATACTCCTCCTCTTTCCCCTGTATCGACAAATACA
The DNA here is from genome assembly GCA_026182355.1 of Hermatobates lingyangjiaoensis. Classification (NCBI taxonomy): domain Eukaryota; kingdom Metazoa; phylum Arthropoda; class Insecta; order Hemiptera; family Hermatobatidae; genus Hermatobates; species Hermatobates lingyangjiaoensis. The sequence continues at coordinate 2,567,920 of JAPFBL010000023.1, forward strand.
AAAATATTCTAATGCATTAGTCAAGACAAAAGAAGGCTCTGAAAAATGGTTATCCTTTCCTAAAATATTAATTCAGAAAGCTTGAATAATTTTGGTGGATTTTAAGAATTCATGTTTTATAGTGATGTGCTAACAGAAAAAATAAGTTTTATTACTCTTTTAACGGAGGTTTGTTTTTCAGGAACATAAGATTTACAAGTGAAGGTGGAAAAGAATTAATTTAAATTGTACTTTTGATAAGGAAAATTATGAACATATGCATTTTTCCTGGTATTTACAATTGAAGTTGGCTACAAAAATGTATATATTTGAACTATTTTTTTTTGCAACTTATTTGGACCCTATATATTATAATTAGAAATTTAAGACAAAGGTTTTGATGTCATAAGTTCATAATTACTGATGGGAGCATTTTAAAACTATAATCTTTGGCTTAATATACATGAAATTTAAGAATAACTGCTATTATTCCATATCTCTCACTTCCTTGATCAGTTCTTAGACTATGTTGATAAGGTACACCAAATTCTTCAACTGTCTTATTATTACTGAAATTAATTTTTAGTAATAATTAAAAAAAAAAGTATTTTAATAATTTGACGGATTTATTCACTTTGGGGTGGACTGAATACATGTTGAATATATTTAGTTTGTATATGGGTGTGTTTGTGTGATATTCTGATGGTTATTTATCTTAAATTATGTATTCACTATACAACTTGCACCATTCGACATACATGTTTTAGTAGTTATATCTATGGTCATTTGCATGCAAATATAGAAATATATTTTCATTACTCCAAACACAATGGACAAAAAATTACTTTCTTCTCTTCAGTTCTCTGGTTATATTCAAAAAAATTTTAATTATAGTATTTTAGCTAAAATGGTTTGTGCGTGTTTGTTCGTTTTTTGCTAAATTCAATGAATATTGCTCTATAATGAAAAGTAATATGCCACTAGAAGACATAGATTTTATGATGCATTGGTAGCCCCTTTGTTTTAAAAATGATAAATGTTAACGTACCTAGTAGGCCCTTTATTTCTCGCTACTGTACCTGCTAACCCCTTGTTACGACTAGCAAACTAGGCATCATACCTGGTTTAAATATTAATATTTAAATAAATATCAAGGTATCATAGCAATTAACACTTATTCATTCTTTTTAACAATGCAGCTAGTATTTTTATGTCATCTTAATCAAATAAATAAAAAATGTTATTCTCAGATGTATAATTCTTGTTTGATGTAATATACATATATACATTTGTATATTTAGGAAGCAAACCTCCGTCAAAGCATACACCATTAAGTTTCTTATTTATTTCCTTTCTTGCACATTTTTTGGACAGCTTTTCCAACGTTCATATCACTTTTTTTCCATTTTTCAGTTGTTAAATGTAGAAGTTCACCAAAAGATCTACTAGTAAACTTCATGTATTTTAACAATTATAAACCAACGTTTCGGTCATCCTAGACCATTTTCGGGGTGTAAACAATCGTAAAATTTCTTAAATAAACTTACTAAATAAAATTACATTGACTAAAACTTCAATATCCTCAAAACACAAGTAATAACATCATTCAGTGGCAGGTTGCATGGGTGTAAACAATTGTTAAATTTGAAAAAAATAAACTTACTAAATAAAATTACATTAACTAAAGTTCAAGAACCGCAAAACACGAGCATTAACATCATTCACTGGAAGGTTGCATAAGGTTTTAGTGATTCAGTCTGTGCCTGCAGAGTCATCCGATGTCCTGAAACTCTACTTGTTTGGGTGTGGTGTATTTGTCCTATATGTAGTTTCAACACATTGGAGAAGTTAGCTACCTAGTTATTCATGCTAGGCCGTTTATCACTGTTATTAAGAGCTTCCAATATAATTAGCCTGTTGTTGTCGTTTTCCAGGTATAGCACCTCTGTATTTCGTGCTACCATTTCTCGGGTTAGTTGGACATTGAGCTCGTTGTGAGTATTGTCTTTAGGCCTTCCTGCTGTCAAATGCATTGTGAGACGTCGAGATAAAGTTGTAATTGTTACACCAATGTATGCAGATTTTAGGGATTCACAGTTCCCTATCGTGCAATTCTACTTTTACACTACATTGGTGCGCTGTAACAGTGGTTTTGATTGTATGTTGTTACGTATTAATAAATTTATTGTGTCAAAGCTTCGGTAGTATATAATAATTTTAGTCTCCCCTGGGGGCTTGCACAAGACGTATTTGGTTTGATGATGGTTTTTTAAAACGCGCTCATCCGTTTTGTATGATTTTGAAAACTTATTCCGGTAAAATAATATCTTTGTTAGCTCTTACTGCTCCAAGGGAGGCTTTCTACTACTATTCACATTGTACAAATACGTCTCCAGAATGTCTTTCCCAACTTGAATTTTAATTCAAAGTAAAATATATACTTTATAAGTAAAGTGAAACTTTATGCTGTTACGGTAGGATCGATGAGGACAAATACATCGGTATCTATAAATTCATATTTAGGGTAACCAAATAAGCTTTCATAACTACAAATACATGTCTATCTACAGATAATCGAAGCAATAACCACCTTCCGTCCATGCAAGATAGAACTATTATTAATCCTCACATTATTGATATTTTAATCAAAAAAACAAGCCATCGTCTGTCGACGGTGACTGACTGGAAATGAAAACGCGCCTATGGGAGATCAAATGATCAATGATCTAATAAAACTAAACAATTATTGATTCACTTATATGTAGCAGATTAATTTTTTGCCAACAAAAATTTGATAATGGGATTACAGCTAACTATAGTCAACTGAATATCAAAAAAAGTGCTCTACCTAGGTATATTTGAGTTTCATAAATAAATAATAAAAACCACTTTGAATATTTTTTTAACAAATTTCGACAATTCTAAATCTCTGATAGAAATATTTACAGTTTTTAAGTTTGAAATGATTTCGATGAATATTTTTATTTAGCTTACATAAAAAACACTAAAATTGTTGAGTACATAAATTTTATGTTGATAAAATAAATAGCTTTGCAATTCATGGTTATTATTTCAAATTTAGTTTAATAATTACTGATCTATCATCATATTTTTGTTCACTGACCAGTGAACAAAAATTAACTTCTACCTCTGTTGATTCACACATGAAAATAAACGGGAATAGGGAATTAGACCGGACGGGTAAGGTAAAAAAACCTGTGCAGTTTCCTAACTGTTACAGAACATTTACTAGCATCCTTATGAATGCATTTACAAACGGATAAAAATGAGGTGGTAAAAGTTGTCTAGAACAACCAGGTTTAATTTATCCTAATAAGCTTATTTCAGCTGAATATAAATTATGAAATAAAATAATAAATATCAAAAAAAGGATTTAGACATATATGTAGAATATCCAACCGGACAATTTTTTCTTGACTGCTACTCATACAAGCTGGAGGTAATGTCATACAAAGATGCTGATTTGAAGAGGCAGATATTTTTAAACACAGAGTTTATACCTTTCTTAGATACTGACGAGAAAGACTTCTCCAACGGCAATTCATAAGTTCACTAAAAAACTTTAGCTTTGATGGTTATTTTAAAAATGGTACGTGAAGCACCGTATTACAGATATAGCCAAGATGGCCTCCACTTTAATAATAATAGTAATACTAATGATATTTATATATCATACATTTTTAAATGAATGATTACAAGTTTGTAATAACTAATGAAATGGACGCACATTAAAGCAAATGAAACATTAAACTGATTTTTTATTGCTTTGATTATACTTTTTCAGAGAGATCGATATTACCTCTGAACGATAGCCACATAAATTTAAACCAAACCTAAATGCATTATTAATGAGTTTGTCATTATGTTTACATATTGAAAATTAAGTGAAGGTCACTAAAAATTGTTTAATAAAAATATAAGTGTTTCTGCTTAAAACCCAACTAATTATACAAATATAAACATCTGTAAAAAGCAAAAATGTAAAATTATGGTACTGAATATTAAACTACTTAGCCTCTGATTGTTATAAGTCATTTCACAAAAACTTTTCCTCTCACCCAAATCCATTTGTACGAATCCTTGCTTCCTCCTCACCTTCCCAGAATCCCCCAAGACGACTCAAGAGAAAATTGCCCAGGGATCTACTATTACAATAATATACTAAAAAAACTAAGTGAAAAGTTGAACCAGTGGGTTTCACTCTTTGCTCATGTGCATGGATGTCATTGTGTAATCTATACTACATATGCCTGTAACGCAGAATATGCGTAGTTGTATATTTGGAAATAAAGATGTTAAAACAAAAAGAGATTATTAAACTATGAGTCCAAGATAAGAGCAACCTCGGCAACATGGTTCAGTATTTTTCTCACTGGACTGGGGTGATGAGAAGTTCAGAATGGAGTGATAGCACTGTTCACATTTGATCACTACTACTCTAATGATTAATTTTGCCCTCCTTATTTGGATAACAACAAATTATAAAAAGCTAATTTTCTAATTCTTAAGCAATTTTTGCACATTTAAAAGGCTTTGTTTGATATATTATCAAATTATTTGAGAAGTACTGTTTTGAAATCGAACCAAAGACTTGTTAGCCGAGGTAACAAGATGAAATGCACTAACTTGCACAACAAACTGCTCCTTTCTTTAGATATCTGCAATGTACCTAGGAATCTTAAACACCAGCGTATTTCAATAATAATTTAAATAGTTTACTTTCAACATTTTGAAATATTCAAGTAAAACTGTTGATAATTAGATCAGTGATTAGATAACTACTGTCTACTCTATTTAAATAGATTACTCTGAAGATCTCTAATTTTTATCTTCAGGGCACTCACCAGATTTTAAGCTAAATTAACCTATGACCTCTGGCACATTAGTTATTATTTGTTACATAAGAGTAATATAATTCATAAATAAAAATAAAAAACCACAGAAAAATAATAATATGAATCTAATTACAGAAGAGATCGTTTCTGAATGCTCATAAGTTAAACAAATTGGTATGGAAACCGTATTTAATGATCATAAAAGAGATGTATTTGGCTGTTTCGGGTATGATGTATTATCAATAAACGATGAGTCTGCAAACAATTTTCACCATTTTGAAGGTCTTGGACCTCGCCCAAGAGGGCATTAGAATGATGAAACCCTTTCCCGACACATAATGCGTTCTATATTGGATACTTACAAACAGAAATACTGCGTCATTTGTTAAATATATGTTTTAAAAAAATCAAATGTTTAAATAATAGTTTTATAGTAAATGAATATTTGTCTAACGTTCTTGTATAATCTATGCTAAATATAAATTGATATATGCAAATAAGAAGCCGGAGCAAACTTCGAGTACACTAAACAAGCAATTTACTTTTTACCCAAAAGAGATTAGAATGTTCTTTTTTCACCACAAAAGTAGTCATATTCATACAACAAATTACCATTGAGTCATTATTTTTATTTTCAATATATTAAGCTATTTGGTTGTTGATTTATTTTCAATGACATATAAACTTTAACTTCCTCAGCTTTACTACTGTTAAACTTATCCCGCTGATAAATATGCTTATTAGTTCAGTTTTCTTATAGAGACAAAATTGAGATCCAGCAAGAGTCCATCACAAACTGTGGAGTTATAATTGATGAATGTGATATTTGAATCACCCCTCTTCCTCAGTCAAACTCTCTCTTTTTCTCTACTCACTCTTTCCTCTTTCTGCTTTATCTTTCTCTTCTACTCTTTCCCTTCGTATCTGTCTTTTTCTCCTTCCCCAGTCCACTTTTCCTCGGTGTTTCTTTTATTCTTCATTACCTTTTCAAGATTTAATATTAAACAAATAATATACCGTCTTTTCTCGTACACTGCTGCCGTAGCTCTCGGACTGGTTTCGGGTGTCACCCATCTTCAAGAAGCTACGGCAGCAGTGTACGAAGTAAGACGGTATATTATTTGTTTAATATTAATAATACTAACCTCTGTGGTGATGACGAAATGCATGAATTTTTCAAGATTTGCTCTCATTTTCGTTCATATCTTCATCTTCTACACTCTCACCTTCTATCTCTTTCTTCTGTCTGTCCTCTAACCACCTCTAACCATACTCTCTCATAACATATCTCTCATTACTCCAATATTTCTCTCCTCACCTATCTATTTTTCTCAACTTACTTGTTGTAAGTTCATGAAACTTAAGTTCCGTACAGCTAGAAATCAGCTATTCCGTTTCAAATTATTAAGGCATTCATTAATTTCTACAATATTATAATTAAATAACACTGGTTTTAAATTAATGAAATTATACAAAAAAAACGTATTTGATTCAAAAACATTAACCAAAGTTTTACTTTTTTTTAAAAAAAAAATACAAACTTAGTAATCAAATGGAACACAAAAAAATTCAATTGAAAAAAAAACATCAGTGAAATCACAGGTAATTCGGTATAGGCCAAAGCCGTTATTGTGTGGTATTTACTCATGATTGTTCGGAAAACGTATTAAGTCTTCACTACCAGGATTTTGTGTTTATATTTTAGAAGAATCTGATGATAAAGATGAAGTGCTCAAAACGCGTTGAAAAATAAAACCCTTTTGATGATGACAAAATATATTTTTCTTCTCAATCAAAAGTGATAAACGATTACTATTTATGTCATCACGATCTGACATAAAAGTTATAATTCACATCCACACATGGATGTTATAAAAAAAAAAACTATATGTGGTAATGAAAACAATGAACCGTGAGAAGTATAATGTATTTCGATCTTCATTTTTTAATTTTTATACACATTACTGTAAAATAATACATATGAAAGAAAAATAAAAGAAAACAGTTCAATGTAATTATGTTAGTATGGGCCTAGACTAAGGATAAAATCGACGAAATTTACAAGTATTGGTAATAACAAACTACAAAAGACTGGATGCAATCATAATTCCACAGATAAAACTTCAAGAAAAAAAATGATCATTAATACTTTAAAATTACTTATCTTATGCTCTAAGTGACGTAATCAGATTATCTTTTAAATGAGATTACAGTAAAAGTTACAAAACTTTCATAATGGACTTTTAATTATAGACAAAAGTCATGGAGATAATGTTGAGGGAAATGTTTTTATATTTAGCTGCTTGATACAAGAGATGCCTAGTACCACTTCATATCCCCCTAATTCTCTCTTCACTGTTTCTTTGTTAAATTAACAAATTTTAATAATAAATAATTATTATTTTATTATTTAAAACAATTATAAATACCGATTTGGAAAACAAATGTTTCTACAGGATTATATAAGAAATAGATTGGTAACTAATATTTTTCATGCTTTGAGCGATTCATTATTAAAAGTAAACATTTTCTTACTTTGGTTCAGAATATACGTACTTATATAGTTTTATTCTTAACAATTTTTTTTTTAGAAGTGACAAGCATTGGTAATGTTTTTTAGTACATGAACATAAGGATGAAATTTTCAATCATACTTGAATACTCACTTATTTGAATTTATAATTGACTATAAGATATCTATTAATTATTTTTTATAGTATTGGAATTTAATTTACTTAAGAAGCTGAAAAAATAACATACAATTTTTTTTTTAAAAAATGTACTTCAGTCTGTAAGATGAAAACTATACAAGAAATTTATAGTTCAAAGGAAATACACAATTTTTTTAAATTTTTATGACATTTGGAATATCGTATTTTCAGTAATCGGGTTTGACTCTGGAAATATGCATTATTTCTATTGTATAGGCAGTTCAAACTTTCTACTGAACGACCATGTTTAACGTCGTAGACGCTGCTGGAATTGACTTTCGATAAGCTGATTTATGTACGTCATTCGTCTGGCTCATTGGCTTCATTGACTCTGAATATTGCTGTTATCACAGATCACCAGATTATAAGTACCATTTTCATAGCTCACTCCCCAGTAAAAAGAATCATCCTACTCACAGTATTCTGGTTCGCCACTTCATATTCTCAGGGAGCACGGGACAAGGCGGTACTTCTTATTCAGTGACAGTTTCCAACAAGGTGGATAATCACAGAAGCGTTTACTTTTCAGTGTGTTTGAAAATATCACAGTCACGATGCACACTGATTCGAAGGAATCGTTTGTAATATGCTTTCAAGTAACACACTAACATTTCTCACTATGGAATAGAAAGCCTTTACAATATTCTGCTAGGGGGAGCAATAACTATTGACGTCCAGACCTATGCTTTCTCCTCAGCTAGCCTCAGGGACTTCTCAGAAAGATAACCCATTACCATTGTCAACAGCACGGTGAGAACGTGGTACACAGACACCAGCAAATACAAAAATAGAACATTTAAAGAAAAAAGTAAATTTAGTCAATTATTTAGCCTTAGAATTATCTTTAAGTGGAAAAGTCTAGTATTTATAAAAAAAAGAATCCCTTAAAAACCCTAACTTAATTAAATAAAACATTATCTACATACTATATATAAAAAAAATAGTATAAAATTGTAATTTTCATTTGCTCAATTTTTATGCTTAATATATTTATTGTATGCATTTTGTAATAAAATTTTTAATTTTGTAATTATAATCTTAAATTTTACATCCTTTTGTTAGATGAAAGACTATATATTTTACCAATTCAAAGCATGAGAAAAGATTTCGGACCAATTTATTGGCAGTATGGAAGAAAATATATGATCGATGGGAATGTGTTACTAAAAGGTAAAACTTTTGAAATATACTTTTGTTTTGATATTACATCAACTGCAGGTGTTAGCCACCAAGAAATATATATACCTTTTTTGAAAAGTTTAAGGGTTTTCTACAATAAATATCTTTTTCTCCAATGTTTTGTATTATTTTGAGAGATACAATATCAGTGTATGGTTTTTGTCATGTAAAGCACTGATGCCAGCTCAAATAAATGCTTTTAGTTCAACGTCACAATTTCAATTTAAAGGTAATGACTTGGTGGTGCGTTTGATTCTAAAGAAAGCACTTTTAAAGTTTTCTTTTTATTTTTTTCTAGCAGACTAAGTGTGACTACTCATTTGCTTGCTTACACAATCAGTTTATGAAGTGTGAGTCACATTTCTGTTCATTAGACGCGCTCCTTTTATGGATACTTCTAGAGGATCAACAAATCATACGAACGTCTTTAAAAACACTTTTAGTATTTGAAAAATGACCCTGGGCACAATTGTGCATATGCTTATTCTTTGTTTTGATTTATGGTAGTTGTAGATGCGTGCTAAAAAAAGTGTAGTTTAATTCTCCTAGTGAAGTAGAAGACTCCATGAATAGTGTTGGGCATAGGCAAACATTTTCGTCGACGAGGAAAAGATCATGTGGTGAGAAGGTTGACGAGAAGCGAGATGTTGTAAGGCAACCGAAACCTGGTTCATCATATCCCCATTCTAATAGACGGTAGATAAATCATTTTACATAAACATTATTGAAAAAACTCCAAACTTAGCTGATATCTGTTTCTCAACTAGATTATCATTGTTCGTAAACAACACTCTCGTTTCTTTGTCTACTCAGTACATCATATTTACTATAGTGAATATTCTGAGGTAAAATGGATAAACAAACAAAATCTTCACACAAGGGAAGTTTTAAATAGGATAGTCCTTTAGGAGATAAGGTGACAAAGGTGTTGGGTATGCTTGAAAACCGTTAACTGAAATACAGAAGGCCAGAAACACGAATTTAGTTTATTCTTTGTGATTCTAGGAACAGTTTAAGAAATTTTGGACACCCTGGAATTTGATCATGAAGCATAGAGAGACATTCGAAATAAACGAAGCCTTCATTAATAATCCTTCTGCCTCTCTATGTCTAAATGGTCAAATTCCAGGGTGTCCAAAATTTCATAAACTGTTCCTAGAATCACAAAGAATAAATTAAAAAAAAAAAGGTTTCTTTCCTCTAAATTAGTGTTTCTGGCCTTCTGTAATTCAGTTAACGGTCTTCAAGCATACCAGACACCTTTGTCACCTTATCTTCTAAATGCCTATGCCCACACTTTCGCAGCGGTCTATTTCCTACTTGTTGTTTTCATTGGACCAACCCGTCAGCACGGGTTTATATTCCAGCACTGGAATAAGAATTCTTAATAAATAGGAATTATCAGTAGAAATCAAATTACTGTCACAACCTTAAAACTTAAGATTTGCAATATCCGAAAGTTTTTCAACATTTGTCATTATTATTTACGAAATAAAATTATATACATACATTACTTAAGTTTAGTGTAGCTTTTTAAAGTAAATGAATGTAAATATTTGAAAAAAGTTCCGTTTGCTTTAAAGATCTTTAGTATTTGAAACAGTCATAAACCCAGATCAAAAATATATAGTGAATTTAATTGTTTTATGTGTTAATAGTTAAACAATTAATTAATGGTGAAATATTAATTGTCTTAATAAAAATGGATAAAATTAATTAAATTTATGAATAAAAAATAATTTTTAATCGTTAAGAAACAATTCAAATAAGAAAACAATTGTTTTAATTGGTTTTTAACTATGAGTTATAGAAATATATATTTTGAAATGTTGAATAAATAATCATGATTTGACTATCAAGAAAATTACTAAAATATTGAACACATAGATCTTTGGCACTGAATTAGCGTGTTATCTCATTTCAATGTTACAGTTCCGTAATCACCAGTATAAGATGTTCGAATCAAGAAATATTTGCTAGAATAATGGGTACACCAATATTAATTTTGATCACCAGCTGTACATATAACGTCAGGAATTGCTGTGGTAATATTGTGAGGTGGTCAGTTAGTGATGTTCACTTTTACATAGACTGGGTCTAATTTCCAGTCTTCTAGTGTTATTGGTCAACACTAACACTAAACTGGTCTTCGTTACGAGTAGTCTGATGGTCTACTAAGAGAGATACTAAGAGTTAGGGAAGATTGACTCTTTCATTAAGTGTTTAAGGTAATTAGTGTGAACAGGTCAGTTTTTGTCTTCTTCAGTGGTCAGTTCAGTGATGCTGAGATGAATAAACTCTCATCTTAAATGATGTACATTCACATTTCTGTCGGATAAAGAGCATTGCTAACTAGCAGATTTTTTTCTAGATGATATGGATCTTCAATGCAGTAATGAGTCAGATAAAACACATATGTGTAACCGTAAAATAAATGACCACCTCATAGACAATATCGGAATGCAGACCGGACAACAAATAAATTTGGGATTTATATTTACCATAAAAGTAAAAATGAAATGTTAATTGTGAATCCAGGATAACCTGCAACTATTAATTAATGTTTGGTCTTTGTTGACTAATAAAAAATTGAAGTAAACATTGAGAACATGATTGAGAAAATAAATGTAGATATTTTTTTTAAAATATAAGTTAAATTTTCAAAATGTAAACCTATGTAAAGCCCATCAAAGAAATGTTATTGTTTCCTTGTGATGTAGCAAACATAGAAGATACCACAATGTCATCTATGCAACTAAGTAAATTAGGGGTAATTAAAGAAGGGGGTTTGGAATGGTATAAGTATAAAGAAATACTGGATGGAACAAAGGTCACAAACAAAAACCATTGCACTGTTTTGATATGTTATGAAAGGTATTCATGGTTAGTGATTTCTTTCAATCGAATCATGGTTTCTTTCTCTCTTGAGAACGTAGATTTTAACATAATGTGGTGTCATGTGGTACTTACAGACTGTAAGAATTCAATATAAATACTGTAAGGTAGCAAGTATAGGTTAGGTTAGGTTGCAGTGGCAGTTTCACAAGGGAACACACGTAGGCCGAGAATTGGCCATTTGTGATACCACACAATGAAGATTGATTCTACAATGGGAGTCCTAAATTTTGCCTAACTCAAATGTATTTAGAGTAGGGATCTTTAACGAGTACCTGACATCGTACAGGCTCGGGACCGACGGTTTAACGTCCTTCTCCGAGGGACGACGTGCTCAGATTTATTCACCTCCCGCGTGAATAAATCGAGGGCCAGGTGAGGATCGAACCCCGGTCCTATCAGTTCAGAGGCAGCACCTAACCACTGAGCTAGCCTGGCCCCCTTAGCAAGTATAATAAAACCAAAATGCGGAAAATTTATACGTACTCATAGTTTTATAAACAAAAAAAAGTATACCAAAAAGTATATCCCTAAAGAGAGAAGAAATGCTTTAAGAACAAACATTAATAATATTCTGGAATCATCTGCAATACTCTGGCTCAGAGTAATGCGAATGAAAGAAAAAAAATAATTATTATACATTAGTCAACTCTCCATGCTTGAACAAAACTTTGAAAAATGAAATATCCGTTTTATTTAAAATCATATTCATAGGCCTAAAATACTAAGTACTTGGATATTTTCATTTAAAATAGTTGTGTTTCAAAATGAAAAATTGCTTAAAAGTATATATTTTGGATTAAGGAGTAAGAAATTTTACAGAAATACAAAAAAAAAATTAAATTATGAAACAGTGAAATATTAGTCTAGAGACCAATAAATTAATTTTAATATTAATAAATTCTGAAACTGAAATTTTTAATGGAATGACATAATTAAAAAGGAGGAATTAGCAGTAATTTTGTGTAAAAATAACTTATAACATTGGACTTTATTTCGTCCAATCTAACAATTTTTATTTCGTGAAACTAGAACATGCTATTTTATTCTTTTTCAAATAAAATTCTAAGGTTGTTTAGTAAAAAATTACAGACCTTAAACACATAGTGTTCTTCCTATCAATAATTTAAATAACCTAGAGCGTACAGTTCAATGATTTTTCCTTTATTACATAAAACAGTATTTCAATACCTCTGTAATTCAATCATGACTAACTGGTGATATCTAAGTGACACAGGACACATCATCCGTAAACGAATTATCTGTCTATATAGAATTTCACCAAATTTGACATATCATTATGGCATATTACATTTATATTTAAGTTGAAATGTCAACGTGTTATTAAAATTTATTCTAATTTTTATCTATTATTTCAAAAGATCAACTTAATGGTACTTTAATAAGAAGTGATTGCACATGAAGTGAAAACCTTATTACGTATTCATAGAATATTTGATTATTTAAGGCTTCTTCAAATTGAAATGAATTTTTTACATTCAGTTCCTTGTTTCATACGATATTACTAAAATTTAATCAAAATTAACAGTTTAATACAATAGAAAACAATATAAACAATTCATTACTTGTGCAATTTGTTATAGTATGGTATTTACTCATATTGGAGAAATTAAAAAACTACGTCTCAACACAAAAAAAAGTTTAATATGAAAACTAACAATTCGTTTTGAACACTTAGTATTCTTCATTAGGTTTACATCTGTTAAATAAGATATAAATCGATTTGCAGATACAAGCCTGAAGAAGAACTTCTTATATTCACCCAATGTGAATATAAACAATTTTATATTGTTGATAAAAGTAGCTCCTTTGTTAATACCATTGTTATCATTAACGTTTCACTTAATGACGAGGGTTGCTTAAACGTTTTCATTCCTAAACGTCTTCGTCTTAAACTTGTATTATGATACTACCTTGGTACCAAATGCCCATACTTATATTAGCTTTTCTTTTATATATATATATATCCAATAGCCTCTTCAAAGAGGGTTGACAGCTAGCGGATAGTTTTTTACTTTTTCTTACTGTACTCCTTTGTTTCCCCAAACATCCCTTTCTGGACATTAGTCCTTTCCTGTGCTTTCACCCTTTTAAAATACCACTCTTCCCTCCCACTCTTCTCAACTCCTCACCAGATGTTTTCTGCATCTAGTGTTCAGTTGGGTTTTTGACTCTGACGAAGACCGCTTGTTACGGTTGAAAGATCTTAGTCTTGTTTTCCCATTTCTTATTGTGGTTTGATCATATATATATAGTTCACCTTTATTTTGATATTAGCGATAAGTAAGATTTATGTTAAAAATGAAACTATTGCATAATTTTATAAAAGATGATTTTTTCACAATCCAAATGTGCTGATAACAGTATGTTTCACGAAAACAAATGATATATAAGAGTTAACAAACAAAATGTACTAGAACTAACCCTCTCTTGGTTGGAGTAAAAAGGTATTTTGCTTGTTATTCCACTTGCAATGTATACAATTTAAAAAAATAAAACTATTTAAAAACTATCTGGGCTTATGAAAATAGTTTTAATGAAATTAATAGACATAAGAGAATGCAATATAATATGTTGGTTTTTAATTACATAAACGTTTGACTGTAGCCTAAATGGTCAAGAATCGTTAGGGTTTGTCATTTTTGTATTTCCAAGTGTAGTTGTAACTAAGAAACTAATATATATATATATATATAATTTTATTTTGTTTCTAATAGTCGTGGATGTTCTAAAATCTGTCCAACCTCCTAGCCTTCACAATGTTGTTTTTCCTTAGTATGACAATACATTATTTAGTATTTATAATAATTATTGTTACGGTTTTTGCTTTATTTAATTTTTAATTAGTTATAATTTCATATCTCTCAAGATGGTCTATGAGGACTGAAACGTAAGAACTATTTATGTGTAGCCTATGTTAGATTTATAGTTAAGTATCATAATTTGTATTACTGTTATCGACTTCAGTAATAAATCATTTGAAGAATTGATGTAATATTACCAGAAAGGTTGGTAACCATGTTAAGAAAACTGAAAAAAATAAACAGAAAAAGAACAAAAATTAAAATCGGCGCACTATTTTATAATGAAACATTTTTAAATGGAGGCCCAGTCCAAAAATATACTAATAATATTTATATACATGAAATTGGCCACATGAATTTAGTTAATGATGATCCTTTATTAATAATTAGCTGTAACAACATATTTCCGTGACCATTTAGTCATAATTGGATTTTCAATATGCACATAATAATTTTTTAAATGTCTCACATAGTGGTGGTCCCATTTTTTTCTCCGTTTGTTCCTTAAAATATATTCCGTTCACATATACCTATCTCCGATAAGTAAATCGGAGAAAATGAATTATTAACAATTCATTAATTAATACATTTCTTTCCTACAACTCAAACTACTTACTGTACTTTTGAGTACTACAGATATATAATAGCTTTCTCATAATATTATATTAGCTTCTGACTAGTTTATATCATAATTCTGTTCATCCATATAAGACTCTACACCCAATTACTGAGTATTTATGTTATTTGGCATCCAATTTTAATGATTTAAATGACTTATGTATATTTTCTGAAATACCAACGTGTATTTTGTCAATGATACTCTACCTATACTTCTCTATGAGAATTTTAACTAACGAAAAACTCGCAGTTTTACTATTTGGTCAACTATTTTAACCTCAAGTTTACGAGAGCCTGGAATGGGTGTCAAGTGACTGACATAGTAAAATAGTTAGTGTGATTATATTGAAAAAATGCTTTATGTAAATATCGTATATATATTATTACAATAATTATGGTAATGTAATGTTAAAAAGTAATATTAATTTTAATAAATTAAATTTGAGAGTTAAATCATAGAAAAATTAGTAATCGTTTATCCAAGCTATTATATATATATATATATATATATATATATATATAACAATTAAAATAAGCAGTGACACATAAACAGAAACACAACAAAGACTCACTTTTCAATATTTCGACCGCCATTACGGTCGAAATATTGAAAAGTGAGTCTTTGTTGTGTTTCTGTTTATGTGTCACTGCTTATTTTAATTGTTATTTGTCCTGCCGGACCGTTTTTCGTTTATCATGGTATATATATATATATACACTATTAGAACAGTATTAACAAAAGCAATGTCTATATTTACCTTTATTTATATATGTGACAATTACTAGTTGGTTATAGGATTCTTCTGTCAGTTTTGTACGAATCAACCATAGGAAAACTTGAGAATTCATAGAAAAATGTCCTTTCATAATAGTAAATCCCTAGACGGTTGGAGACCCAATCTCTGTACCAGTGCGCTTGGTTTCTCTCTCTCTTATCTCTCCTGAAGACAGTTCAACCAAAAATTAGACACTGTAATTGTGTGACCTTAATTTCTCTATGTTTCTTTATGTACATTGAACTGTATTTGTCCATTTCGGCCTATTTTCATCGAAAAGGTATATATATATATAATTTCCAAATCATAATAATTGATTTATAATTTTTTTTAATAATTTATACATATATCCTCATTTTCTGTTTTTACTAGTCGTATAAAACTAGACTTGATTTTATGTTAAGGTACAATATTACAAATGTAACACACCAATTTATAATAACACTTTTTTCATTGATATCATTTTAAGAGAAGGGTTTATAATTTTAATTTTTTAAGATTATTAACTTTTTTTGACTTCATTAAGAGGCATATTGTTTTTATTGTACTTTCATAATAACAATGGGTTAAAATGAGAAAGATGGAGTTGTTGGACAATTATAAAAAAAAAACATTCTTTAAATGACTGTTTTACATACAAAATTCAGAGTCAGCATTTGAATACAGATGACTTGCCATCAACATAGAGAATGAGAGTCACTACGAGACTTCCAAAATTCACCCATATTATGCTTAATATAATTCAGTCAAATGATCTTTATATTTAAATTTTTACCAGAAATATTTTCAGTCAAGTTTGAGAACTGTATTCGCTTAAGAAATTTACATTTCAAGTTGTTACGAATGCTAATTTCAGGTAATTTTGCCGGTTTATAGCAAGCAGTAAGGCACTGGTAATTGTTTTAGAAAAATGTTACCACATTTTTGTTGAAAACTAGCTTATTGATTTGGATGGAAAAAAAAATTGAATACCGGTTATACAGAATAAGAATATAAGGCAACAGTAAATAAGTTTTAACTGAATATTAAAAATATCATATTCTTAATAAAAAACGCCCTGTTATTAGAAGTATATACAGTTATACATCAGTTCTCGAACCATTCAAAACTCCTATAATTTACAATTCAAACCAAAAATTCTAAATGATTTAGTGTCGGTTGCGTACGAATTTCGTTATTAAAACACGTGCGAGACAAGTCAAAAAAATACATTGGACGCTTATTCGCCCAAATGAAACAAACTAAAGAACTTTGTGAAACTTTATTACCCATATATTACCCATATATATAGGAGCTGCCCTCCTAATATATTGTTGAAAATTAATTATAAAATACTTTAATTAAAGTGGTTTTCTAGTTTTGGAGCGGATTAAATTTACTTACAATATTTTCAATGGAAATTTTTTTTTTCAGAACTCGTACAATTTCGTTTTTGAAAGTTTCTGGAAAGGATTATGGTCGAGAACTGAAGTGTGTCTGCTGCACCTGTTACCACAATGATATTTAGGCATTTTACCTCGACTAGTAAGACATTCTTTTAGACTTTTAAATTTACACAACGGAGTGTATGAGTCTATACTCAACACCAATATAAATAAATGATACTTATACGGAAAGTACCTGTTTTCATTTTAAAAGGAGAGGCAGGAATCTTATATACTGAGATTATTCTATTTGAGGCTTTTAAATTCAGTAACATGCCTCGGTTTGCTCACTTGCAATCTAAATTCCAGTTAGCTAGAGTGAGAGAGATAGAGAGAGTATGAGAATCAAATAAAAGACAGATATAACCATTCTTGTCAATTTCAGTCAACGTGCAAAGACTTGACCTCTCGTTTATATTGAGGATTCACCTTTTAACAAATTACAAAGAAAATGTTTAATTCTTTCTTAATTGTTATAATAACTGAAGAACCATGATCCCATTGGTATTTCAGTGTTCAGAAATAATAGCATCAATTAATACAATACAATCACTGACCATGATAGATAAGAATAAAGTTTTTACGCTTTTTTTTTGTTATTGAATCAAACATGTGGCTAAAAATGATACAACATTGGATGCTGATGTACATTTCAAAAAAAAAGAACGTAATTATTTATTGAGTCTTATTACATCTTTTGTTAGTTTAGACCTCCTTTCTTTTAAATAAATAGATTTATTTAAGCACCATGAAAGGTGAATATCAATTAGAACTATCATTTCTTTATATCAAAAACAAAATAAAAATTTGCACAACAATAAAGTAAAAGGATGCTACTGCATCTTATTATTAAGATGGGTACTACAACAGTTGCTGTAAAACTCATGTAAAATTAATAAAAATGAACGACATATACGTTTCAAACATCTTTGTGTTGATGAAGGAAGATATTGTTTGGAAAAGTTTTTTTTTTTGGAAAAAATGTTTTTACCTATCTAGTCTAGTGCGTCTATTATTTTTTATTGCTAGAAATATCAATTTGTATTTTAAAAACTGTTTCCATGACTATACATGGTTGAAAGATCTTAGTCTTGTTTTCCCATTTTCATATTGTTGGGTTTTTCAGAGTTCTGTTCGTCTTCAACTCAGTTTGGGGTTTTGACTCTGACAAAGAGCGCTTGTTACGGTTGAAAGATCTTAGTCTTGTTTTCCCATTTTCATATTGTGGTTTGATCATATATATATATATATATATATATATATATTGTTGAATTGTACCGCAGCTTCGGTATTAACGACTTTCAAACTAAGCTGTTCCAGTCTCCTGACAGTCTTACGAATATAATAAAAATTACGAATATAATATGACATGACTGTATATTGTATGATTAAATCAACAGCTAAATATGTTGTTGCTAAATATCACCGTCAACTCATGTAAATATATTCTTAACAAACCTGACACTACAATGCACGGCGGCCTCACTGCTTTTAGAAAGGCCGGAAGTTGAAACAACCTCAGGCCAGGTTGTTGCTCCCTGAAGAGGAGACACCTGTCTGCTTTTAACACGGTAACGTTTATTTGCTTAAAATGCTATTAGCCATATAACAGTATTTTGTAGCAAATCGAATAAATGATTTACAAAAATGTAAACTTCAGTTAAACATATGTTACTGTAAATTGAAACAATATGAATTTATTGATACATCTTTGAGTACTATAATTCTTCTTTCAATGAAACCACAATATGAAATGGGAAAATAAGACTAAGATCTTTCTACTATAACAAGCGGTCTTCGTCAGAGTCAAAAACCCAACTCGACTCTGACGAAGACCGCTCGTTATAGTTGAAAGATCTTAGTCTTGTTTTCCCATTTCATATTATGGTAAATCATTGATTGTTATTTCACATGATTATGTGACATCTTTTTAACACTATATATAGATAGATAGGTAGATAGATTGTTCTAATATAAATATGTATAGAATATATATTATATGGATATTTATTTGTCCTAAATCAATTATCATCAAATAATTTGAAGTTTGATGCTATATTCTTGACTTTATAGTAAAGGACACAAATTTTTGTGTTAAAAATATTCCAAATATGAATTAAGAAATAATTGTTATATTCATAATTTTGTTATTTATTAGAAATATATATAAATATATATTCTTTATAATGATAATTGCAGCATTTACTTAAGATTATGACAATTTCATGTTATTGTTTAGGCCATCAAGACACCTCTAAAATTTTACTATGTGCCATCATTTGCTTTTTTTTTATAAAAAAATTTAATTTCGTATCAACTTTAAATTATTTTTTAAAAAAAAATCTTTTTTTTTGGAAACTAAATCTTTTTGAGGACGCTTGACAAATGAATAACTAACAACCAAACACTCACTAACGATCTTAAGGTTGTAGATGTGCTAATGTGAGCTATGCCACCAGGAAATTGCAATGTTTCCTCGATAGGGCTTTTCATTGGTTCACAAAGTGGAAACTAGCATTGAACCCAACAAAGAGCTCCCATATTCGATTCTGCAAGGGTGTCTCTCCCCGTCCTCCTCCTGTCTTCATTGGTAACCAGATAATTACCTACCAAACCCATGTAAAATATCTGGGTCTTATTTTAGACTCTAGATTAACTTTCAAGCAACACCTCCATAATAAATCCAAGCTTGGAATTTACTTGATGTGCAATCTATATTCTCTTTTCAAATCAAGGAATTCTCCCGATTCGGTCAAGGACCTTGTCTATAAGGGGGTTCTTCGTTCAGCGATGACTTATGGATGCTCCGTCTGGTTTAGAGCTGCACCAACGAACAAGGCGTGTATCCAGATTGTTCAAAATAAGTGTGCCCGCCTTATAGCCAGGGCTCCTTGGTACTCCCGTAATGTTGATATTTACCATGATTTGAAAATGGAATCCATAGATAGTTACATCACCCGACTTACTACCAATGAAGACAACAAACTATCTACTCATCCAAACCTCCTTGTACAAACTCTAAATCCTGCCACCATCCTTCCTCAACCTCACTGAACAATTACTTCATCCACTGACTATCTGACTACTTTTCCAACTGATGACTAAAAAAATTGAAAACCATGACCTCAACAAGACAACATGGCCGCGAATACGACATCATTACTGTACAGACTAACTAAATATCGGACATGAACTACTGACATTCCAAGTTATAGTAGCACAGTAAGCAAGCAGTAGAAGGCCTCTGGTCTGGAACTGCTAGTTACGACGTGCACGATAGTGCGCGGATATATTCGTTAGTAACGATCTTAGAGGTGGAAGCTCTGTGAGAAGGAGTTTGATAATACCAGAATATCACTGAAAATGGGAAAATTAGGATGAACCGATTACAAATAAGTGATGCTTTGAACACCTAGGATTCTACTTGAAAAGAAATTACCTTCCCATCAACAGAGTAATTATTAAAGAAAGAAATAGTTAACAGTATTCGCCTAGTGTCCGTAGAAGAGTATAAAATCCGTAAATGTACGATTTTCAGTCCTTTCATTCAAAGAAATTTAGCTCGAAGAACAAAAGAACGTGTTCTAATAAAGTGGACCTTCATTAAATATTTGTTATTGGAGTAGTTTTTCTTCAGTAGTTTCTGTGCTAGCACAACCGGAATTCTAAAGTTCTCACACACTGCTATTATAAATTTCTTTTTCCTTTTTTTTTTTAACTCCTACATACAACTAAAAGACCCCAGTCCTTGATTTAATCAATTAAAAGACCATTTTTAGTGCTGGTATGTAATACGTCAGGTTATAAATATCCTACAATTTGCATAAAAGAAGGATTAAAATAAACGGCAATGCTATATCTGATTCCCATTTAATTAAATTATTGTTTTATGCAAATAAAGAGTATAAAATTATGAAAGTGGTGATTAAAAGACAGGGTTGCATTCAATTAGTTTTAAACTTGAGTTCTATTATCTATCACGTTGTCAATCAATTAACCAGATATGTGACATAGCAAATGAAGCTATTTTAACTATTAGAGTTTTTAATTTCTTTGTCGTAATTCAAAGTCATGACGTTTTTATTACTGGTTTCACTTCAATGTGCGAGATATATCATTTACTTGAATCACACGGGCATGTTTATATTTGATAAGCAAGTATCTGTGCGTTTTAATGCTAATTTTAACTGAAGAAAAGCCCAATTGAAAACTTATTTAAAAGAAGGGCGTGTCATTTATTGATATGTTAAATTTGGTGAAAACAGAAGGGCCAGCGTAGCTTAGTGGTTTTCATGATTACCTTTGGACTGGTAGATCCAGGGTCCGATAACCACTCAGGCCACCGATCAAATCATGCAAAAGGTGAAAAAAAAAATCTGACTTTTTCCCTAGGAGAGTACGTTAATCCACCAGTTTCAAGTATGTACGATCTCATTTATTCGTTAAAGATTTACTAAAAATACACTTGAGTTTAGCAAAATTTAGGACATCTATTGTAGAATGTTCATTGTTCTTTGTGTGGTACACTAAAAACCAACTTTAGCCTATTTGTGTTCACTCGTGATATAGCCACTGCAATCTAGACTTGGCGAAAACAAATGTAAATATCAATGATTTTTAGAATGTGGCTTCTTTAAATCTTTAATTTGACATAAGCGGTAAAATACATTCAAGACGGTAGAAAAATATTCATCTTATTATATTTTAAAAAAATCTAGAATAATCATATGAGATTTTCTTCGATTTCAATGTTTCTATCGTGTTGAAATATTGAAATCGGTTGTAAAATATTAACTAAGTGCAGTAATGCTTATACCCCTTTCTTGTATTTATATATATTTTTTAAGTTAAAACACATTCAAATTCATTTATCTTGAAAAATATGAGACTTTTTTTATTACTAAACTGATAAGAATAGAAAATAATAAAAAACTGGCCTTTGCCAATAATATATTACATGACTTTTCCAGTTTAGCCTTTGTTGTCAGCATATTACAATGTGTTTGAGCACCTCTCAGAGTCTAGTTTAGTATTTTGAATGAAATGGTCTTTGTGACGTTGTTTCTTTCTTTTTGTGAAACAAATAAGGACTGATTTAGCTGGATTTATATCCAGATATTTCTTCTTTACCCATATTTTGCCAATTACCGCCTGAATTGCAGTACTATCAATAATTCATCTTCTTAAAGTAAAAAGACTGTATATATATATATAATATATATATATATATATATATAAACGAGGACATCAAAATATAGTAGTGAGTTCAGTGGTTTCCTTTCTATGTGTTCATTTTTAAATTCTAGTTATATATATATATATATATATATATATATATATACTATATATACTATATATATACCTATATATACCTATATATATATATATATATATATATATATATATATATATATATATAGTATAGTAATTAAATGAAACGGTTCAACGGATTTTTAAATAAAAACCAATTAAAAAGAAGATAACACACAGATAGACACAGGAATAACTTACTTCTATATTTCGACCATCGTCGTCATTAGGAGACGATGGTCGAAATATAGAAGTCAGTTATTCCTGTGTCTATCTGTGTGATATCTTCTTTTTAATTAGTTTATATATATATATATGAGCCGCTTATTTTGAAAGTGGCCTAATTCCATTTATGTTAAAATCGAAATATTTAAGGGTTTGCGTTTTACAAAATTTAAAAATATTGTCATTTTATTTATCAACTAATTTTTGTTATAAAAAAACTTAGTAATTTTAAATAAATTTTGTACAATTTGCTGCAAAAGGTACAGATAACGTAAAAATGTAATTATTTAAATAGCTAGCTAAATTTTTTTGGAAAATGGAATTAGGCCACTTTCAAAATAAACGGCTAATATATATATATATATATATATATAAAGATTTCACATAAACACGTGAAATAACAATCAATGATCAAACCACAATAAGAAATTGGAAAACAAGACTAAGATCTTTCAACTTAAGATCTTTCTTTTACGGTTGAAAGATCTTCGTCTTGTTTTCTCATTTTATTGTGGTTTGATTAGATATATATATATATATATATATACTAACTCTATTGTTCATGTATTTTCAATAATAAATATTACGCTCATCTTTTCAAAAAGGCGCTTTGTTTTGTCCAACATTATAGTGATCAGTCTAATAGTATTGTGTCCATAAGATTTCGAAAACACTCATAAGTAAACAATTTTCGATTTTCTGAAAAGTAATATCGTTTTGTTTCTTTAAAAAAATTACATGTTTATTCAGTTAATGATCTCATTAATTTGATAATAATTTCGAAGTTTCAACACTCTTGAATTTGTTGTTGAGGAGGAAAAAATGATCTTTCAAAAATACAATTGGCAAAATAAAGTGCTCTTCCTTGATTCAATTTTGTATAAAAATGGAAATGCATTATGCACATCTATTTTTGCAAGTACAGAGCGGATCTTATGATAATATATACGTTTGAAGCATTAAGCAGTATGGCTTGTATCATGCCAGAACTCTTTGGATACACAAACCAAAGAATACATGTCATGGGTTAATAGAAAAAAAATGTAAAATTTACCATCCTAAGTAAAAAAAATATACACTGAACTTCCATTGGAATCAGAGTGATGCCTTAATATAAGACAATGATGAATATTTTATTATTCTTAAAACATTACTTATCATTGTCACCATATACTCAGTGAGTATTAGTATTTAACCATTTTTATGAGCTGCCTTTACAACTTTGATATACTGTTTAAATGATACCTTTGCTCCAAGAAAAGAAAGTCCCCACACCACATTAGTTTTCCAGTTAACTCAATCAAGTACCTAAAACAGAATAAACATTCATTTAGTTCATATATTCAACAATTGAATTTTATAGTTAGAAATACAAACAAACCTTGAAGTAAATTGGTAGAAGTGTACCAACATATAATAATAAGAAAAAGTTGAGAGATTATTCTCTGTTTAAAATAATGGTATGTATACTTTACCATTTTATTATTATACAATTTTGAGGAAAACAATCAAATTCATTATGACTCGAATTCAGATCAAAGTAGAAACGAATTTGGATTAGATAATAGAATAAGTGACAAATGTTATAAAATAGCTTGTATTTTCTGACCTTCAACTTTGTCGCAAAAATGTCAATATGTGAAACACAACAAATGCCATTTTATCATGTTACACAATTTTAATATTTCTAGGATCTAGATGATGTCACATAGATGAATAATATTACTCATAAAAGTTGTAGAAAATAGAGTTCGTCATCAAGTCTATGTTGTCAGATTTTATCTAAAGTTACTATTACTGTAACTATTATGAGTATGGTATTAATAGTAAATAATTAACAGGAAAAAAATAGCTTTTCAAGGTTTTGGCGGATTTCAATAGTTTGAGGTTTCCAAAGATTTTGCCATTTTTCTCTTATGATGACGATGATGGTGTGTATGTGTAATTGCGCATGCTAGTGTGGATGTGTGTTTGGTACAATAGGGTCTAAATTTTTTTAGGTGTACTGAGGACCAAACCGTTTGATGAAACAACTTTATATTATACCAAAAACTGTACCCTATTATGTAGCTGTGTATTTTTGTTTTTGGCTAATATTGCATAGCAGAATAGTTTTTTTTTTTGTGAAAATGCAAAAATTTGGGTCTTATGATGTATGTTCAAAAATTGTGAATGGTACGCATTTTACTTTATTGCCTTTTTTTTTTTTTTGAAAATCATGGGTTTTAAAACTAAAACCCATGATTTTCAAAAGCTTACGTGTCAAATTCTTTATACATGAACATTTTGACAAAATTTATGATTTAGTTAATTCTAACATTACCTTTCAAATTGATTACTTTAATTTTAAAAATGAATATGTTTTAACTATCATTGTTAACTGTTGTTTGAAGCTAAACGCTTCTTTATTTATCTACTATAAGTGATTTAAAGCATTTGTTTTTCTATGTGAATGTGTGTGTGTGTGTGTGTGTGTGTGTGTGTGTGTGTGTGTGTGTGTGTGTGTGTGTGTGTGTGTGTGTGTGTGTGTGTGTGTGTGTGTGTGTGTGTGTGTGTGAATGTGTGTGTGTGTGTGTGTGTGTGTGTGTGTGTGTGTGTGTGATGTGTGTGTGAATGTGTGTGTGAATGTGTGTGTGAATGTGTGTGTGAATGTGTGTGTGAATGTGTGTGTGAATGTGTGTGTGAATGTGTGTGTGAATGTGTGTGTGAATGTGTGTGTGAATGTGTGTGTGAATGTTGTGTGAATGTGTGTGTGAATGTGTGTGTGAATGTGTGTGTGAATGTGTGTGTGAATGTGTGTGTGAATGTGTGTGTGAATGTGTGTGTGAATGTGTGTGTGAATGTGTGTGTGAATGTGTGTGTGAATGTGTGTGTGAATGTGTGTGTGAATGTGTGTGTGAATGTGTGTGTGCGTGTGTGCGTGTGTGCGTGTGTGCGTGTGTGCGTGCGTGTGTGTGTGTGTGTGTGTGTGTGTGTGTGTTGTGTGTGTGTGTGTGTGTGCCATAATTTATATTCAAATATCACCAAACAAACTGTTGTTTGTAACAAAAAGAGGAAAAAAAATCAAATAATAAACGAATTTTCGAATTTACTTCAATATTTGTTAAATAAAAGAGTAAAATATTTGGAGATTGTTTCAATAAGATTAAATAAATTATTTTAACGATATTGGTAAGACCCGAGTTGGTGACTCTTAAAGCATACATGTGATACTAAAATTATTCAGTATTCAGTAGATTTGTTTTACAATAACCATTTGTCTCATTTTCAAGCTATATATTTTGAATTAGAAGCAATAGAGAAGTTAACTTTTAACGTCTAAAGTTACTTAATGTAAAATAATCTGTGCGTGTATGTGTGTGTGTACGTAGCATCATTAATATTCCTTTCTAATTCATTTGTTTGTTCAATTTTATATGTAATAATATTTCTTCAATTTGTAACTCGTTTAATTTGAGTAAATAGGGAGAACATCAAATAATTTCGTAACAAGTTATTTTTGCTAAATATTTACAACATATAATCTAATCTAAATAAAATGTAAATCCTTATTAATTTTAATGTGTTTATTTCCAATTGATATCTTTAAACTGTATAATTAATATAATTTTTAATAGTGTTTAACTTCACTAAATATATATATATTTGTATAACCAACCCCTTATATGAATCATAGATTAACACAATACAAGTCTTATATTTCAAAGTGATAAGGACCTCATAAAAAATGTTTTCATTATAATTAAAAACGTCATGTAACAAACATTTAATAAAATAAGATACGGCATCATATTCATAAATGAATATATAAATGGTTCGAGAACTAAAGAAAAGTTTGAAAACGAGTTTTTAGAAATACGATTTTAGGGCGTTAAAGTTCCCCTGAATTCTTTAATGCAAAGATTAATAACATAGGTCAAGTGCCCTATAATTAAAGTACCCCTTCTCTTATATCGACTTAGCCTTAAAGGGTGTTAAAAAAAATCTCTGCAATATTTTTACAGAGCCCCGTCATTGTCAAATTCTATAGTTTTAGCGTATCATGAGTCATTGGACCGTCTTCCTAGCCCTGCGCGTAAACTTGATTTCAATATCAAGTAACAAGTAATATCAAGTTTTAAATGATATTAACATTTTAAAAAACTCCCCCAGGAAACTGAAGTCCAGTGGTATTTATAAAAACCCGTGCAAAAATAGTCATAAAATTTATATTGGTTAAACTGGTAAATCATTAAGGACACGTGTAAAACAACACAACTACAACTTAAGTAGATAAGAGAAAAGTACTACCTTATGCATGCATATAAACAAAAAAAAATATCACACTGATTGGACCGGAGCTAAATTTATTGCCTATGCAAAATCGGAGTTGATAAGAAATATTGAATCTTCTCTGATTAAATTTAATAGATCAAATATTATAAACATTAGTACCGGCTTTTCAAACTTTACTCAGTCTTGACGAGAGTAATAGCCTCTTCTAAGAGGGTTGAGGGCTAGGTGATAGTTCTTTTACCTTTTTTATTCCCTAGACTATTACTCTTTTCTGCACTTTGCACCCTTTGAAATACTTCGCTTTCCCCCCAGTCCTTTCAATCCCTTACCATGATGTTTCTACATTTTGTGTTTTAGTTAGGTTGTGAGTGTGATGAAGACTGCTTGTTTCGGTTGGAAGATCTTTTCAATCTTTTTTTCCCATTTCTTATTGTCTTCTGAACATTTATTCTAATTTCACTTGACTATTTTGAAATCTTGATATATATATATATATATATATATATATATATAATATAAAGATTTCACATAAACAAGTGAAATAACAATCAATGATCAAACCACATTAAGAAATGGGGGAACAGGACTAAGATCTTTCAACCGTAACAAGCGGTCTTCGTCAGAGTCAAAAACCCAACTCAGACCAGCTCGTGACCTCGAACTTTCGGGCAATTTTTCTGTCTTACGGTTGGAGTTTCCTCATTAATTGTCCAAGGGAAATCAATTCATGCATCATTTGACCATATTTTCATTGGTCATCGTCAGGTAAAATTTTGTTTGTGGACGAATGCTTATATATATATATATATATATATATATATATATATATACGAGTTCAAAATTCATAAGAGTAACACACATCTGACACATTTTCGGATTACCCGAAGATTTGAGTCTCTAAGTGTGTTTCCTTACTCTGCGTGTTACTCTTCTTGAATTTTGAACTCGTATTGTTTCCAGCTTGGATCGTGTTTCGTTTTATTAAGTGAAGATATATATATATATATATATATATATATATATAGGTAGCTACATATTTTAGAGGCTTTATACGTTAAAAAAAAGAAAACCATCAATTAATCTTCAGGTGAAAGAAATGTTCGTCATTCCAACAAACAGGGATATAGAGTCTATCATGAAGTGCAATAAGAACGAAAATTAAAACCTTTACTCTGATTGCCCAATAAGGTAAGTCCATTGGATCAATCATAACAACGCACCCACTAAGGAAGTCTATCTAAGCGTCCGTCTACTAGCAAAATTTTATTTGACGATGTTCAAGGGAAATATGGTGGGAAACTCGCATGAATTGATGTCTCTTGGACAATTAATGTGGCAACTCAAACCGCTGGACAGAAAAATTGCCCACAAGATGAAGGCCACCAGCTCAAAACTCGTGAAGGCAGAAGCCTCTGCTACTTTTAACCATATATATATATATATATATATATATATATATATATTATATATATATATATATATATATATATAATGGATCAGAGACATGTCAATGTGACAAACAAAACTATTAAGAAAGCAGGTGTAAAACAAAGACTTTAATAAATGCTCACATGTTCAAGAACAGACAAGCTTTTGACCATCATAAGTCATCTTCGGGTCTTATACTTTGTCAAAATCCTATTAAGTGAATATAACAATTCTCAAATGAAAAAGGAAAAAACTGAACATAACTATTTTAACGTAAATAAAACAGGAAACAATACAACATGTGAATGCAAAACCAAAAGCAGGTTCTAGTAGGGTTGCGACAACGTTCAGGTTAGACCCTCAATTGTTGCAAACACTACTACAGATTCTGGCTTTCTAACAAGTTTGAAATATTATCAAAAGTGGTGGTACTTGGAATAATATTAAGGTTATAATTTTGGATATTGAGGGTAGGATTAGTATCTTTGATATAGAGGGCTTCCAGGATAGCTAATCTATCCTTGTCATTATTTTATTGCAGGGTGGAAGTTCCTTCAACTAACATTTCATTGAAATTATGGTGTAAAAGATTTATTTAACGGTCTTAGTATTAGTAAAATAAGTAAACTTAGTAAAATTAGTAAATTAATAAACTATTAGTAACATTTTAAAATTATTTATCGTTTTCTTATTAGTTATCTTTTGTGTTGATGGTTGTATGATAAAGCGGCACTGCTGATCAGTATGCAAAATCTCGTTGCTGTGAGCAGCAGGATGAGCAGACGACTTGTGTGGCCTGTCGTTACGAAGCCAAGGACGTCCACATGTCATGAGCTCCTGACTTGCTTTCCTAAAGAAATGCCTAATAGTCTAATGTTTTAAAGACATTGTGCACAACATAAAAAAAATTCTTACTGCAAAAAAAACATGCCTTTAAAGTCTTTATTTAAAAAAGAAATGCTTGTGGATCTTCTGTAACTTTTTCTTGAAAAAACAATGTTGAGTAAAAATGTAAATTGATGTTTACAAACTAACTTCAGTTGTCTTAAATTCTGTATTTAATAATAGTCTTTTTTTTGTAGCAACAGTAAGTATTGTGATTACAACCATAGTAGAGGACTTTTAAGTCAAAGGGACAATGATTCTCATGCAATGACTTACAAATTCTTCTCCTCTACCCTTAGAGTAGAGGAGTTCTCTAGTCTTTTCTATTTACTATCCATTCTATTCTATTTACCATTCTATTTTGTTTGAATGGTAAATTTGTGTTGAAAAACAATCTGTTCATTGACAATGTGTTGTTTTTGCCACGTTAACGAATGTAACAAAGTCGACAAACAAAACTATTAAGAAAGCATGTGTAAAACAAAGACTTGCTTTGTGTAAATGCTCACATGTTCAAGAACAGACAAGCTTTTGACCATCATAAGTCTTCTTCGGGTCTTATACTTTGTCAAAATCCTATTAAGTGAATATAACAATTCTCAAATGAAAAAGGAAAAAATCTGAACATAACTATTTTAACGTAAATAAAACAGGAAACAATACAACAAGTGAATACAAAATCAAAAGCAGGTTCTAGCAGGGTTGCGACAACGTTCAGGTTAGACCCTCAATTGTTGCAAACACTACTAGAGCAAACAAAGTCGTTAACGTTTCAGTTATTTAAAATACCAAATATCAGATCTACCTACCTTCATACAATTTATCAAATAGTGAAGATCATTGCCGATGTATAATTTCTTTTGTAGCATTCTATTTGTTATATGACATATCACAGTCATCACAATAAATTTCTATTTCTGATGAATAGTTTTGATAATGCCGTCTGACTGAGAGGATGCAAAGCTCTTTGACCCCAAACGACACAATATATGAACCTGTTACTGATACTTCAATACAGGCAGACCTTTCAACTTACTCTATCCTATCGTCATCCCACAAGGCTAAAAATGTGTTTCCATCAACGAATAATCCTCACTCACTTTTTCTTTTACATCTTTAAAGTTGAAAACCAATAATTTTTGAAAAAACCATAATTTGATGTATCTGAAGTAATTTAACAACAAAAAATATTATAATGGTAACATATTTAATGAACAGAAATAAAATGTTTTTAATTTTTGATAATGTATCATAAAATTCTTTCTTATCTTATTTATAGTAACGCAAATGAATGTATCAAGTGAACAAGTAAATGTAAGAGAAGCATGCATAATTTTTTTGTAAAAACTATCTATTATTATAAAGATAGCAGATACAAAATTTAACTTTACATAATTGGTATTTAATAAACATATAATAATTGATATAAATTACATTGATGTTAAATTTACAACCATCTTCTGAAAACCACCGAAACTCATAATAGTTCTGGGAGCGTTAAAAAATTTAACACCGATTTAGTAAATGCTATATGGGATTGAGTGACAGAAATAAAAGATAATATGAGAGTTAAAGACTGTTAGAGAAAAAAACACATATCAAAAAATACAAAGAAGAAAAGTTATTCATTTCATTATTTTATAGTATGATGTTGAAAGACAGATTGATAATAAAAAGGGTGAAATGCTAAACAAAGAGAGAATGAAGCTGAAGTTGGAAATAGATATAGTAAGTTATATATATAGATATAGTAAGTTAGTAATTTCTCCTATTTCAGGTAGAAATAAGAGAAATGGGGAAAGATAAAATTTTGAGAAAAAGAAAGATGAAGAATCGCAGATGAGAGGTAAAGAAAGAGAGAGAGAGAGAAACAGTTAGATAGACAAACAGAGATAGACAGTAAAAAAGAGTACAAGAGAGTAGAAGAAATTAAAATTGTTCATAAGGCTAATGTGAAAGGGGGGGGGGGGGGAAGTAGAGAGTAAACTACAGAAACTGATAGACATAGATGGATTGATTTCATATAAAATAAAAATTATTGTAAAAGCATAAAAAAGATTATGAGGGAGAGGGAAAAAGAAAAGAATGGGAATAAGGACAGAAAGTTTGAGCTAGATAGAAACAGAAGAACAAAGGATTTGAATGAAATTTGGTATGATGAACATAAAGCGAGGAAAAAATGGATTTCGTGGAGACTACGTGAAGAATTAAGAGAGTTGTGAGAGTGCACGATTGTGGGAAAATCAAGATTTGTTGAGAAAGACAAAGTATTGAAGAGAAAGATAGAAATTGATCGAGAGACTATTACAATTCAGCTTTTGTGATTACTAGTAAAAAAAAAAACCGACTGAAAATGATCATTATTTATTTTTGCAGAGGTCATTATACGACGCATTGCTGCAGCTCTTTTAACCAATAACGTTCAGGACAACATGAATATTTTTTAATAAAAGCATATTGTAACCCCAGTTGCAATTTCCACCAATAAGGAGTTATTACCTGTACAATACGTTTCAATCAACATAAATCCAAGCAGTCCTTAATTCCTAGTTCAATTACCGGATCGCATTCTAATTTAACTCAGTGAAATAAATCAATCCCTCCCTTTTTGATCAATAACAAATGTGTCATTTGTAAATGCTATTTTCAAGTTTTTTAGCATAAGTCCAAACCTTTTGAAAATAAATGTTGAGAGTACTTAAGTGATCTGTAGGATTCTAACAGCAAGTAATCAATAAATTATACGTATAAATATAAAATAATGTACACATTAAGTAAGTATAGTTGATTACAATCGCTTAAACGTTATTATTCTTCAAGAATTTTATACTAAAATGAATTCTTTATTAGAAATGAATATGGTAGAAACACTCTTTGGCCCAGTGGTTTGGCTGACTAATACGGTCAGGTATAAGCGTGTGCTTCTTTCTTGTTTCCAAGACGCTCCGGGTTACAATTAGTTCGTGAATTATTGAGCCAGTCATTTTTAGAGCAGCAGGCCGTCAGAGCTTCACAGCTCTCAATGGAATTTAATTTTCTTATTATCCCAAAACAGTTCAGCCACTACTACTGATTTTGTTAGACGCTATTGTTATATACAATATTAATGGTTCTCAGTAATATGCATAACTGAATTTCTAAAATCACCATAAAATGAAAACTTCTTTACATATTTATAACCAATTACTAAGAAAATTACTTTCGACTACTCAGTAAATATTATTGATACATAAAATAAAAATGTGAAAGCTTATTGATTTTTTATTAGAATGTATTACGAATTATTTCATTACATAAAATATTGAAGCAACCTAAACACAAAATAATATTATATATATCACTCTTTTACCTTTCTATGGAGGTTTGGTCTAGCGTTAACGTTTGGTCAGAAAATCTAACGCTAGACCAAACCTTGATAAAGAAACAATAGTGTTCATTATATGTGGTCCCAACCAACTCAGTCCCAACTCAGTTGGGTTTTTGACTCTGACGAAGACCGCTTGTTACGGTTGAAAGATATTAGTCATGTTTTCCCATTTCATATTGTGGTTTGATCATTAATTGTTATTTCACGTGTTTATATGAAATCTTTATATATATATATATATCACGATGAATTACAAACACAGAACTAAGGAACAAACACACTACTGTCTCTAATTTTCGGTTGAACCGTCATCAGGAGAGTTGAGATAGGGACACCAAGCCCACTTGTGAAGCGACGGTTGGAGACCCTTAGCTCTGTGTTTGTGATTCAACCTTAGTTCTATCTTTGTGATTCACGAAAATAAAAACAGTAAGTGTGTTTATTCCTTAGTTCTGTGTTTGTGATTCATCGTGAAACGTTTGTTGTCCTTTTGGATCGCTTTCCTGTTTACATTATATATATGTATATATGTTTGGGGGGGGGGGGGGGTGTATTAATATGTATGATAGAAATAACCACTCATCTTGTATCTTTGGTGGTTTCCGTGATAATGTCTTTTATATTTATCAGGTAACCAGAACTGACATACTATCCTTTTCGTAATCATTATAAAATTTGTAGGATTACTTGATATTATTAAACAGAACAACAGTTATTGAAATGCTACTTGAAGAAAAATAATAATGATTATTTATAAATAGACAGTTTATGTGTTTCTTTTGCAAATGATGATAATCATTTGAATGTATTAGTTAAACACCGTATCAAATATAAATTAATTTATCAAATAAATAACAGATATGGAGTTTGTGGTAGTGTATCACATTACTTGCGTAAATGATTCATTTAGAGATTCACATATTCTATTTATTCTATTAACATTCCACTACTGTGGAATAATATAAAAGATGATATAATTAATATAAAGATTAAACTACTGTAAAATGAAATTTATGATAGAGTAAATAATTTAAAGAAGCTGATATTGTGCAACAGGTAGTAGAATAGAACGATTCAGGTAATTTAAATTCTATTATTGTCTCTTGGTTGCTGTGTTTTCTGTTTCATGAATTCTAATATTTATGCACCTGTTTATTACTTTATAATGATACTACATGATGATATCCTAAATACAATCACTTGTGAATGGAAACTGAAAGAGTCATATGTTCTAGAGTACCCGTGACCCGTTGGGTCATCCAACACCTTCCTTTTTACTGCAATCAAGCACACATAAATACAGATAAATTCTAAATTAATTCATTTCTATTAAAGAGGGAAGTGAAGATATTTTTAAGACATTTCTCTTTATTTACATTTTTTTGTAGAATTTGAATTTTGCAAAAAAAAAAAAACTTTAATGCTTTTTGTCTGTAGAACCTACTGAAAGCAACATGTAGTTGACTCATTGAGACATATGAATAGTCATGGCGTACGCTAACTGAATTGGAACTTGAATCCTTAAAAAAGGAATGTTGACTTCTTTAGATAAAACGATTATGGGAAACAGTAAGAATTTGGTTATATTAATCACGCGATCTGACTTGCTGATATGTGGAAGCAGTTTGGAAATAGCTTATAAAGTTTACTATAAACATCTAGATTCATTGAGTGTTTTAAAAAAGCATTCAATCAAAGATTATATTTTAAGGAATGTTTACTTAAAAAAATAGTAAAAAAAAAGTATTCTTGTAAAAAAGAGACAGAAATTATTAGTAAATAGTCAAAAAAAAATAAAAAAAAATCGGTGAAAACTTTTTATTGAAAAATAATATAAAAGATAAAATGAATTTATTGATGAAAAAATACGAATATATTATTGATATTGGAGTGAATGTGAGAAAATGAGAAAGTGACGTATATGACAAAATAGCAAATGAGTATTCAAGAAATAAGAGTTGATGTGAGACATAACTGTGAGAACCTCTAGGAAAGAGAGAAAGGAAAATTATCAAGAAAACAGTCGGCCCTTTTGGAAGAGACCACACGGCAATAATGAGGGGTTTTATTTCTTCATATGGGAAGACAAAATGAACTTAGAAAAATCTACATAGTAATTAGTATAAGTGTACTGCACTTGTGTTAAGAACTTCATTATTATCTTAAGTAATTAACTGATAATTAGTCACGAGAAATCTGCATGAATAATAACTGTTTTATCTTCAAGGATGTATAAAATTCCATCGCTGTTTGTGTACACTGTTGAAGTTTTGAAGCAATAAAATCTTCATGAATGTTATTTTATTTCTAAAATGTATATAATACAATTAATGCGTTGCACTTGCATATGGTCTATTTTACACATGTTAGCGGATTAAATAAGTACACGCAAGAATGAAGATATTTTATGTACTCTATTAAAAAAGGTTATTTTCGTAAAATTATTTAACAAATTATTTCACAATAGTCATTTGATATAATAATCAATGTATACAATATTGGCTAAATTATAGTTGGTTGATATCACTTATCATGTTTTCTTATTGTGCCGTTAAACCTGTATTTCGAAATTTTTCATCTTGAAGTAATATGAAAAGTGGTATAAAGACTAAAAACAACTTTGTTAGTGTTTGATACCAACAACTGATGTTGTTTATTGGCCACCAGTTGCATGAGGTATACTGGAATGAGTAACAATTATCTATCATATACTAATCTCTGTGAGAACAAGTATTCATTCCAAATAGAAAGGCATTTTTAAGGGAGACTTATTTCATAAACTTTCTATATTTTATAAAAAGGGTCCTATAAACATATAGAATATAGGACTACAGTAAACGGCTCGCGTAACACAACTCAAAAACTACTAACGTTTTGTTCCAACAAATGGGTTGTGTGCTTGCCTCTGTATTGTAGATCTGAGTTCTATTCTTAACTGTAGTTCCTAATTTTTTCACGCAATAAGTGAACAAATCTAAACATGTTGTCACTTCAAACAGTTAAACCTAAGGTTTTGAGCATCTACATACCGGATACTGGTCAGAGATCCTTACTCTAAATATACTTGAATTACTAAATGGTTAGGACTCCCAGTGTAGAGTTCACGCATTACTAACCCGAGGGATATCACTGTCAAAGGTGTAGCTTTCTACAAAACCCTTAATCCTACAGAAAAAAAAACTGATACCCAATTATTAATACAAATAACAATATATGATTAAACCACAATAAGAATGGGAAAACAAGACTAAGATCTTTCAACCGTAACAATTTTTACAAATAACAATATATATGATCTTGATAATTAATTAATTAATAACAATATATACTTGACTCCGCTGTGAAGCACTACTTTGTTTCCAAAATTTATATTTACTGAGGGTGGTATTGAGAGATTTGTAATGTTTGGCACGAGGATAGCTGCTTCACTGTTTAGAAAACGAACTCAACAGAACTTCAGAAAGAGACAATGGTAGTTTAAAGTAAATTTCTAATAAAACAGTCTCCATAGCAGATATCTACGAGCTAAAAAAGGCGTTTTAAGCACTTTTTTTTCATCGTGAGGTAAGTTTGCTCTAGTAGAAGGGTAACAAGAACTGGCCGGTCACAATTCTTTTTCCTGAAGAAAAACATCACGTGTTCAAAACGCGTCGTCTAGCTCATTAAAAATGTTATGTGAAGACTGTTTTATTAACTTTTTACCACATAATGAGTAATTATCACATTAAAACTGATTGCACTACCTTTGAACAGGAAAGAGTTAACAGTTAAGCAATAGTATTTTAGAGCCAACTTCTTAATATCGCATTTCAACACTTCTCATTGTGAACCCTCCAACAATATTGAAAAATAAATTAGACTTTTATAAAATCCTTTTGAATCACGGATTTTCCTCAACAATATGATGAAAAAAGTATTACTTTAATAACTCATAGATCGATTGATAGAGTCTAGTTCAATCTACTTTCCACTAGGTGCATTATATTATCTCATAATAGGACATAACCAATTATTTTCAATATTTTATAACATGGAAAGTAAATGTTTTAATTGAAATATTGTCACCATTACTGAAATTTGGATAAGATAAATCACTATTTTAGAAACAGTGTTAGGTGTGGTTTAACGGGTGGCAGCTAGCTCTTTTTTAGCACTGCAGAGTGGAGGTCTAAATCCTCACTAAGAATTTTAAAGTGAGAGATTGATTTTTTTTACAGGCTGTACCTCAGAAAGAACATAAAGATATCAGTCCTAAGTCAGCTTAATCTCAAGCACTCATTAATGATCTCTGCGCAAATAAACTTCAATGAGATAAGTTGTTACTGAATAAAATGTTTTAGTCCACCCAAAACTAAAATGGCTGTCAAAGAAAAAAATGAACCAAACTCCTGGTACAACACTCAATTAAAAGCGTATTTATGTGGATTGAAAACAAAGAAAGTACAACCTGGAAACGAAATAACATTTGACCCTGTAGTATTTCAAAAAGGAATACAGTGTTATTTTGAACATTTTCGAAAAGCTGTTTTCCAGGTATATAAACAATTCAATCACCCGAAAAAATTATAGTTGTTAAACAAAGTGCTGTTAGTAGCGTTATATTTGAAAAAATGTGAGGGTATAAATAGTGACATGGGAGGAATATGGGTGAGAGAGCTTGAGGATACTGGGGTGAATAAAGTGTCAATCTAGATAGGGTTAGAATATATACGTTTAGTGAAATATTGAATTAAAAAGACTGATATCGCTAATTGAGTTGTGGACTGAATAATGATACCCTCTTTGAGTAATAAATAACAATGAAAAGCAGTATCGTCAGATCACGCCGACGTCTTCTTGGTCGAATTGAATCCTTTGAGTATCAGCCAAGCAAGATATATTGGGCGAGTTGTAGGTTGGAACGACTATAACTATTTCATTGTCTACTCGAAATATAAATGAATTCCTCGATATGGTTTCTTGTTGTGAAGCGAGCACCTCTAATAACAGAGGCTGCGTCGCTTGGGGCTACATTAGAAAGCCTTATTTCTACTTCTGACGACTTATGCTGCCTGAAGGCGGGCTTGTTTTCATTTACCTGAGGAGTATCTCGGCCGTTACACACGCCACAATCTCAACCAAATCTATCTCACCAGACCAAACTGACCATTCCCCTCTCCCTTCACTAAATCCTACACCATTTCTACAACAATATATGTCAAATATGTTCCACTAAATTAGAATATATTCCTCCATACAACTTGTTTACTTTCAGTAACCTCTGAAACAGCTTAAAACCAATTTATTAAACCAGAAAGACTATATTAACTCTGAATATTCTTCAAAAAAAATGTTGTGTACCCTTACCTAAAATATGATATACCAATTTTCAATTAAATATTCTACTTCGTACGCTTGTTTACATGCAGTAAGTTCCCGAATCATATCATTCTTAACAATCCTTTTGAATTATAACGAGAAAAAAGGTCTTAGAAATTTGCAGTTAATTATAATTTCATAAATATAAATTTTCATAAAATCAATTAAATAATAACGTATTGGTAAACACGTTTAGGTCATCCAGACAAAGTTCTTCATGACTTACCCGGAGTATTAAAAAAAGATGGCTAATTTTTTTTACCAGTTGGTTATATCAAGATAATGAACTGATTTCGAATACGTTTTTAAAATCTTTCAGTAAAAATAAAGATCAATCTATCTTTCAGTATTCTACTATCAGTAAACATTAATAATATTTATAATCCATATTTTACTTCCTTTTGTATTCCAGACGCTGTCTGGACAGTTTGCAACCTTAAAGAAAAATTAAATCAGTCCGAATAAACAAAAAAATCATCAAGCAAATGATTAATTTCCATCAGGATATAGTAAGTAATTTTTACAAAACACAAGAAATTAATTATTTTCAGAGAAAGTATTATCTTCAATCACATGTATTTTATTCTTATTATTGACTAATAATCACTAATAGGTTAGTTATATATATTGTTATTAATATTATTGATACTCATATTAAATTAACACCAGTCAAATGGTTAAGAAAATGTCCGTATTGTTAACCATATTAAAAGTCAATTTTACTATATTTAAGTTTATTTACTTAGATTTTTTTTAACAAGTACTCGATAATATAAAAACTGACAGCTTTTACATTATTGGTGCCTACATTCCTTTACACTTTTAAGGCTAACAATGTATTAAATATGAACTTTGATGATTTAAATTCTTTTGAGTTTTATAATTTTTGATTCTCTGAGATAAGCACACACCAAGGAACTTAGTCTTGAACCTTTTTCATAAAACACTGAAACATACACAGGGTGACCAATTTTGAAAACTATTTGGTAGTACACTGGGATTTTGAAATACACATTTACATTGTGAACGCGATAGTAATCTTTAAGATTGAGAATAATTTCAAAAATCATCATTTATATTGATGTTAAAAAGAACATGGCAATGTTCTTAGCATGTTTGAAGATAGTCACTTTGAAGATTTTTACAAGTTGATGATACGTCGTAAGTTTCATTAAAAATAATTAACCTTTAGTTGTGCAATTCGTAATTGGTTTTTACTCATACTGGGGTAAATAAATAATAAAAAGTCTCCATACAAAAGAAGATTCTATTCAAACCATGCATTTCGAACACTTCGTGATCATCGTCAGGTATTATTACCTGACGGTGAATACGTTTGAATAAAAAACTTCTTTTGTTTGGAGATTTTGTATTATTCATTTACTGCAGTATGAAGAATCAATAACATTTGCAAAGACATAATGGGATTTTTTTTTTTTGAATATACTTACAAGTTCGTGTGATAATACCATAATTCTACTGTAAGCAATAAATGCAGAGAATACGAGTATAATGATGATTTTGTTGAAGCAGTAATACTAGACATTAGACTCGAGGTTAGCTCAGAGGATCAGGCATTGATTAATACTTACATCTGCTGTTTAAAAGACTCTAGTAAACACACATTTATCATTTTAGTTATTTAAAAATGCCTTGAAAGCTCTAATTACCGAATAACACTAATTGACATTTCTGTTTCCTATATGATTTTGATTCATGGATATAGCAATTACAGTGAATTCAACTTCTCAAAACAACTGTTCAGTATTTAATACATTAATCAGCATTCAAAATACTCGTCTCTTTGGAGTGACAAACTTCATATCAAATCTAACAAGGAGGTACTTGCAGTTTGTGCTATAGATTTTGTGCTTGGCTCTTTGCAATTAACGTAGTTGTTTCTTTTAAGCGACAGTCATATGAAAATCATATGAAATATAAAAAGACGTAAAACTGTCAGTTTTTATATCATCTAGGACTCGTTAAAAACCATAAGTAAATAAACGTGTTTAAGGTAAAATTGACATTTAATATGGTTGACAATATCGACATTTTCTTAATCATTTGACGTTTATTAACTTATTATTATTACCATCAATAATAATAATATACTAACAATAATAATAATAATATAACAATAATAATAATTATAGTATAACAATATACATATCATTGATTACTGGACAATAATAAGAATAAAATACATGTTCTCTATGCTTTTTAATATGTTTGGGGCTTGAAGAATAATTTATACGTGTATCGTAGACCTGGATCGTATCATTCCTAAAAAACTAAACGGCATCAGGCAAATGAGTTAATTCAATAAAAATATAGTTAGGCTTTTGTACATACACAAAAAGCTATTCTTTACATTATTTAATTATGAAATGTTTTTTAACCCTAAACGGCAAACTAAAGAAAAGTAAAATTTTGTTCAATAAATTTTCCAGGAAAGCTTAATGAGTGAAGATATGGCTAAAATTATGGTATTTGTCTTTAAACAGATTTCATTACAGCATTTGAGAATTTTTTTTCCTTGATTTAAAGCTTTCTCCATACCAGAAGGCTAGTTATACCAATGAGTGAGCAATAGAAGTAATGTTATAAGTTACATCATTACGATATTCAGAGGAGCAAATTCTAAAAAAACATATAATTACAAAAAAAATTTTTAACATTTTTGTGATGGAAAGTATAAAAATGGACAACCATGTACACTAAATACTATAGTACATGTATGGTGTACATGGTTTTCCTATATACACTAACACTGTACTTTTTAAGCAATCTAAGGTTAATGGCATCTAGGAAGAACAGTTTTACATATAATAACACTCGAAGATTTAACTTCAAGTACAGTTTTCATGTACAAATACTTAAGCAGATCACTGATTCGAACACCACAGTCACGTGAAGACTCCTGCAGTGACACGAATGACTTGGTACTCGATTAACTCTTGGCTTCCATCTCAAATAGTCTATTGTTTTAATATCTTTTAATACTAATGTAGTCTGACTTTGATTGGGAACACTGTTCTACTATCTGGCAACACTGTTTTTACTATTTTTTAAGATAAATTATTTTACTGTCCGTTGAGAGACCATGTGAATTATTACAGGTGATACTTAGATTATTTTACTGTTCCGTTGAGAGACCATGTGAATTATTACAGGTGATACTTGTGTTTTGTAAAGAGATAGATGTTGAGTTACAATTATTATTGAAGATTATAATTGCGTTCTATAGAGAGAGGGGCGTTCAATTTTATTAATATGATACCAGATTACATTATTTTGATTATTTTATCTCCATTATTTATATCTGGATTCAATTTCTGTTTCTTTTTTTATTTATTTGTTTTTCTATTGTTTTATTTTTCCAATTATTTCACTTTATTATTTTTTCTATTTATATTGTTTAATCATAACAATTAGTTCCTTTATTATTCTCTCATCCTGTACCTCTGTCTGTTGGAAGCACTTTTACTGTAAGTACCAAGAATGGAGTCTTCTGTGTGGTTTGCAGAGTCGAATTATGATTTTATAAACTTTTGCAGAAAATGCTGATTTGGGTCGTGATCAATGAACTAGGTAACGGCCTACGTCAAGCTCAGCCACCTCAACTTATAATTCTGTCAGGGACAGTTACTTAGTCCACACAATTTAGCCTTATTTCATAAATTCTTCAAAGTCAAAAAAAAGAAAACTCAGTTCCTGACATAACATTTTTAAGCTACTAATTTATAATTATTTTTTCAATCAGATGAAGATGCTGTTTGCTTTTTAAAAGTGTTGAATTTTATACTCAATGGCTTAAAGTTTTCAGGAGAATCCGGTTTCATGTCATTTCTGTATTTTGATTGTATCTAACAATGCTGTTCTGAGGATTCCGTATCACATGAATATGTAGTAGGAAAAGCTACAAGAGATGTATCTTCGTCCATTGTAACCAAGTTTAATTTTTTTTCTTAATTCTGCCAATGTTGATAGGCTGAATTTTTTTAAATGTGACATTCTTTAAGTGGGTAGTTGAATGTTAAGCTAGATTAAATTATTATGTTGTTTATAAGTTTGGCACATAAAACGGAATGTTTCTTTACTTAGAAATAAAACTAATCAACCGATAAAACCTAATAAGGAAACCTTGTTATTAGACTTAATATATATGAATAAAGTATTGATTTCTTGACCACAATTCCTAATAAAAACTAGTTCTTCTTCTCAGAATTTAGCCAGAGTTAATATTAAGAATTACCTTTTCACCTTTTGGATGTCTTAAAATAAAGACAAAACGTTGGCAAAAAGATTAAAAAAATTTAAAAACTATCCGCTAACTGTCAACCCTCTTAGAGGAGGCTATTGTCTTCGTCAAGAGTGTATCAAACTTGAAGAGCCCTTTACTAATGTTTATAATATTTGATCTATTAAAATAAATTACACGGATTAAATTTATTGATCATATTCATATTCATCATATTGATTGGACAGGAGCTAAGAAATATCAAATCCACTCTAATTAAATTTAATAAATCAAATATTGTAAACATTAGTAAACATCAAACCCGAATATTTATTTTGGTGACTCCAGTAATAAATTACCTGACTGCAAATTCACTTACAGTCTGTAACTTACACCCACTTAACGAGAAGGTAAAGTTTGTGTCTTTGCTGCACATTGTATGAAAACACTAATATTATCTATATTTTCAGTAATAATTTACAAATGAATATAATTTGTTACATTGATGCCTAGTGAGAATATTCCTAATGATAGCAGGTGTTATCAGTATCAGGCAATCAATACATATCATTAATGATATGCCAGAATGAATAATATATCTGTGACAAGAAAAAGTTTTTGAGATATGTGATGATTGAATTCAGTGTAGAACAAACCATCATAGGTTCTCGTTATGGTAAAAAAAATGAGTCATTATTTTACATTATTCTATCTACAAGCTATTCGTGAGTTTACAAAAAAAAAAAGTTGGATAAAGGAAAATTACTGGAAAGCGTGCCCTGTGTAGAAATATGAGTGTTCAGCCTTCAGTAGGAACAATTTTTTAGCCTTGAGGTTTGGTTAGAAGTCGTGATTAGATGATTGGTCGTTAGTGAGTCGCCCGATTGCCTCCCTCTCACACAAACC
This sequence comes from Hermatobates lingyangjiaoensis, assembly GCA_026182355.1. Classification (NCBI taxonomy): domain Eukaryota; kingdom Metazoa; phylum Arthropoda; class Insecta; order Hemiptera; family Hermatobatidae; genus Hermatobates; species Hermatobates lingyangjiaoensis. The sequence goes on from JAPFBL010000023.1 coordinate 2,611,177, forward strand.
CCCCCCCCCCCCCCCCTGAAACCCGAATATTTATTTTGGTGACTCCAGTTTCCAAGTTTTAGCCTTCTCTCGACCCCCCCCCCCCCCAGAAACCTACCACCAATTTGTAACAAAGTCGCCGACTATTTTTCTTGTTTCGAAGCCGACTTTGTCTTAAGCCCCTTTTGTAAAGACATTATCCTCAATTTATGGACCGATTTGGTTTGTTCCAAGTTTTCACCTCATTACTAGATTTTAGGTTATTGTCAGACTAGTGGCTTAGTAAATCATATTTCAATACCTTCCTCAACTTCACATGCTGTCACTATAATCAACTAATGTTAAAACTATGCTTCAGCCAGCAATAAATTATTAAATGCAAAAATTTACACTGTGACTTACTTTGCGTTTAAATTAAAAAATATCTATTTGAAATAAGTTAATTCTTACTTTTTACCAAATTAAAAGTATTTTAATATATTAAGTTCAACTTATAATATGTATTCAATTCTAGGATAATGATGGTAATGATAATGATGATTATTAATTTTTAATAATATAATTAATAAATAATTAACGATTCCAGGATAGTGTCCTAGAAGAAAAGAGAAGCTTTAGTTAGTGTTCTCGCTTAAACTGAGAGCCCAGCATTATGTGCGTAAGTGCATTTCACCTTCTTCCACCACCCTCCCTCCCAAAACGAGAAAAAAATATCTATAATTTATATTGTTATTAATAACATAATATACAATCTCTTGTTCTATAAGATATAAACAGTTAGTTATTATAAAAACAGATGAATTTTGGGATATTCAACTGTACAACAATCTAAGTGTCACGTATTCATTCAGGCTACAGTTGTTGTTAAAATCCATTGCTCTCATTGGATTTTAGCTCTCATTGCCAACGTTTTAGTTTTTTTTTTAAAACGTTCTTCATAAGCAGAAGTATAAATTTTGAAACAGAAAAACTAAGTATTACATTAGAAATTATTTTTCTTTCTAAAATAATTTGTAATGTAATACTTAGTTTTTCTGATTCAAAATTTATACTTCTGCCTATGAAAAAGGTTTTAAATAAAGACCGAAACGTTGGTAATGAGAGTTTAATTTGAACCTGAAGAACTGTCCAAGTCCTGATAAACTTTAGTTTTGTTTCTATTCCACGGTCGATACGTTTATCAATATTTATACAATTTGGTAGTGTCACGCGTTCATTCAGACTACAGTTGTTGTTAAAATCCATATACTATTTTTCTTTGTGAAATTATTTGTAATGTAATATTTAGTTTTTCTGTTTCAAAATCTATACTTCTGCCTATGAAAAAGGTTTTATATAAAGAATGAAACGTTAGCAATGAGAGTTTAATTTGAACCTGAAGAACTAACCGAGTCCGATAAACTTTAGTTTTGTATATATGAGCCGTTTATTTTGAAAGTGGCCTAATTCCATTTTCCAAAAAAATTTAGCTAGCTATTTAAATAATTACATTTTTACGTTATCTTTACCTTTGCAGCAAATTGTACAAAATTTATTTAAAATTACTAAGTTTTTTTATAACAAAAATTAGTTGATAAATAAAATGACAATATTTTTAAATTTTGTAAAACGCAAACCCTTAAATATCTCGATTTTAACATAAATGGAATTAGGCCACTTTCAAAATAAGCGGCTCATATATATATATATATATATATATAATATATATATTGTTGAAATGTACCGCAGCTTCGGTATTAACGATTTTTAAACTAAGCTGTTCCAGTCTCCTGACTATGAAAAAAGTCTCCAGTCAGGAGACTGGAACAGCTTAATTTAAAAGTCGTTAATTTCGAAGCTGCAGTACATTTCAACAAAGTATGCCTCCAAGAAGATTTGCTGCCAACCTATACTAATATATATATATATATATATATATATATATATATATATATATATATATAACAGCAGAAACATGAAATCATTTAACATGTCGACGATTGGTAATACAGTGTATATTGTGCATGTGAATAAAAACGTTATATATACATGAGAAATAGGACTCAGTCCATTAAACCAAAATGACTACTGTTTGTCTGAACTAAGGAATCTTAGAGATTTCTTTGCGAAATCTAACAGATTTGGTTGAAAAATATTAGTCCCATTACTGAATTTATTTCAGTGGTTTAATAATTTCCAAGATTATTGTAAAACGCTGTTACATATAAACAGGAATCAAACAAGATTATTGATTATAAGCTGTTGGAAATTAGAGCAGTAAAATATATCAGAGTGTGAAGCAGTCGACTAGTGCTGAGTTGGAAATATATTTTAAACAACTAAAACAGTTGTGGACGTCATAACGACTCTGATCTGTTTGATTCAACATATACGGTAATATTAACAAAAAAATTATCATTATTATTGTTTTCTTACTGTTTATACCATTATTATTAATATTATTAATTAAGAAATTTTGAAACTAAATTTCTGGATTATCGTTTTCTCTCCAACCTATAAATTTAGATGAAATGCGTTTCCAATTTTATTTAGAAGGAAATTGATTTACGCATAGAAATATGTTCACTGTCTTTGATCCATGAAGCGAGACATTTGCTGGAGTGCTTGAGGAACTGTGAAAGTGAAAGGATTTATTGCCCATATGAATATTGGAAAATACATAAATTGTCTACAGGAATTTCTATAAAAGAGATCCATTAATATTCCAACTCACACTGATCCTTTGCACTTTATTTGAACATCAATAATATATATATATATATATATATATATATATACTTAAAATAAAGAGTAACACATAGACTGAAACATAACAAAAGACTCACTTTTCAATATTTCGACTGTAATGGCGGTCGTCCTCAGGAGAAGAAGTGAATTGACGGAGGGACGACAGTCAACTTCAGTCGTCCCTCAACAACTTCAGTTGACTGTCGTCCCTCCGTCTCCTGAGGACGACCGCCATTACGGTCGAAATATTGAAAAGTGAGTCTTTTGTTATGTTTCAGTTTATGTGTTACTGTTTATTTTAAGTGTTATCTGTCCTGCCGGACCGTTTTTCGTTTATCATGGTATATATATATCATGCTGTTTGTTTCTTGACCACGCTTTATTCACAGTTTTTTCAGATTTTTTTTGAGGATTTTGGTCTAGATATTAAAAAACGCTTCTTCCCCAACGTTTCAACATATATTTATGTCCTCCTCAGGTCTAAAACGTTAATACATTGTAACCAAGGACACATAAGACTTCCCAGGTAATTAAATTCTTATCAATATAATACAAAACCAGACTGGAATACGTAAATCCATAGTTTATCTTTTTTGTTAAATATTACTTTAATAGTACAGGAACACTTTAGAGAAATATTATCACTTAATATATTAACATACTTATATATATATATATCATGATCTGTTTTCTTGACTCAATATATATATAATGTAATTTTTTTGAGGGTTGAGGCCTAACCGTAAAGAAACCTCCAAACAAATATAGACAAGAGCCTACATGTGTTAATCAAGTAATTGAGTAAAGGAAGGTATGCTGCAACAGAAACAGATTTTAAATGTAATCAAATATTGATCTTTATACTTATGAAATAATTGTAAAAGCAATAGAATAATAATAACAACCTACTTATGTCAATGTAAAAAAAATCATAGTCGAAATAACTGATTTATCAATCAATTCTTCTTTGTTACTGTACATGTAAAATGTAACAAATAACCAAAATAGTAGCAATAGTAGTGCTAATTGTAAAAAAACATGTTTTAGCCCTGAAGATGGCATAAATACATGTCGAAACGTCGGGAAAAGGACTAGTTTCAAATCATAAGACCTCAACACTCAAAAATAACGTCATATATAGATATATATTTTGTATGTTTATATACCTATTTCATATATACTCTTTTCAAAAATAATATAAAAAAGAATATAATAAAAATTCTGCCATTTATTTTGTTTGTTATTAAGCTAGAGGCTTGTGATTATAACCTGTTTGGAGACTATCAGTAGCATTTTTTATATTCTTAAAAAAATCTTCAAAGTCAGAAAGAAGCTTTATAACCACCAACGTAAAGAGTTAAAAAAATCTCTTGTAAAGGTAACTGGATTGTTCTCCCTTATTTTTTTTACAAAGGCTTGCATTATTTTTTGATAAACTTGCAAGAAATATAAAGATTAATATTTATTAAAAATATAAAACTATATTTAGATTCAACAATATATTGAAACAAATTTTGTGGCAATAACATTAAAACAAGATGATGTTTGTCACTTATCTGTATTTATCGAGTCATGGATGTCAATAAAAATTATAAATATTATTATGCATCTTTTATTAAATATATATACCATCATAAAATTATATTCTAATAAGTTTATATTCTAATAATTATATAATAATTATATATAATCATATCATAAATATGATAATTACAAAAAATTTTTTGTAATGTTATCTTATTAGTCTAGTCGAAGGTTTTGTCCGGCTAACATTGTTGTTCCTTTAAATAATGTAAATTTCATTTTCTTAGTTAAAAAATTCTTACTTCTGCCTATGAAAAAGGTTTTAAATAAAACCGAAACGTTGGCAACGAGAGTTTGATTTTTTATCCTGGAAAATTGACCGAACCCCGATTAGAGAACACACCTATATATATATATATATATATATATATAAAGATTTCACTTAATCACGTGAAATAACAATCAATGATTAAACCACAATATGAAATGTAAAAACACAAATTTTTTCCCATTTTATATTGTGGTTTGATCATTTATATATATATATACATATATATACAATTAAAAAACAAGTGACACCTACAAAGAAGCGTAACAATAGGACTCACTTTTAAATGTAAAATATATTCATATACTTATATAGATATATTTGTTTATGTATATATATTTATTTCATATATTTTCTTTCCATAAATAATATAAAAATAATGTAATACAATAATTGGCAATTTATTCTGTTAGTTGGTTGTCACGTTTGTGATATCACTGTTGGTCTCCAACCATCGCTTCGTTAGTGCGCTTGGTGTCCGTATCTCAACTGTCCTGATTACGGTTCAACCGAAAATTAAAGACAGTAAGTGTGTTCGTTTCTTTGTTGTGTGTTCGTGGTTTACTGAGAAACGTATATATATCTATATATTTTCGGTTGAACCGTCATCAGGGAGTTGACATATGTATCAATTCCTCTGTTCACCCCTCAGTTTTTTTCTTTTATTTATATATTATTTTTTTCTAATTTAATTTAATTATAGATTGATTCCTGTCCACCTTATTTTCTGTGACCGGTCTCCAATCGTCACAGGTTGGTCTCCAACCATTTCTGAACCTGTTTGCTTGGGGTCTCTGTGTCTTATCTCTCCTTAAGACGTTCAAAACAAAAATTTGAGACTTTAAGTGTGTGCGTTTAATTTGAACAGCTTAGTTTAAAAGTCGCAAATAAGACTTTCGGTTTATAAATAAGAGAATAAAAAATCGCCAATATTTCCTTCAAGATAAAATTTCAAAACAACAATTTCAAATCATTCAAAACAAATAACAAAAGAGTTTATTAAATAATATAGTTATTACCACATGTAAATATAATTAACTCTTATGCACTTAATAACATGTTTAAAAATTGTACGTAGACTCTTAGAAAAAATCACTTTTTGATAGTTCAAGTTTACCCGTTTTATTGATTAATATTATCAACAAGATCTAATAGATGTTAATAGAGTTCTGACTGCTGCTTGGAAACTGTTTTAATCAGAGGACGAGAAGTCATTTTGCTTGGAAGCATTGTAATAATAATTCGGTTGACTTGAAATAACGACAAGTTACTGATGAGAAAACTTAGGAGAGGACTGCTGAAGATGGGGAAGCAATCTTGATGAATACTACTGGCCTTGTTTTCAACACTGACATTGGATTAAGTCTTTCTAACGAGTTCATCATTGTTGTATGTCAATTTGAAAAACAAAGCATATAACAATAAGATTTCTAAAAACAATAGAATGAAGTTTTTACTTAGAATGATTCTTGGTAACTTATTTAAAACAAAGCATATTGTTGAAGGAATACTGACGGAAAATAATCAAACTATGTACCAGCGCAGCTTGATAGTATTGAAAGCTATGAATAAGACAACAGGACTATTAATAATGAAATATAATTGCTATTATTAGTAAAATGAACTCATTAAAACATCTAGTAAACTATAAAAAATCAAACAAATACATTTTATCGTCAGCAGTTTTAATTATTATACTACAAATAGAAGTTATGAAAGTAATTATAGACGAATATACATGGTCAATGAATTATACCACATTTTCATAGAATTCAAAATAGAGCATATAATAATGAGTCAATTAAAGCTATTGTATAGCTCCTGTAATACAAGCACTGCTGATACTATTACAAAAAAAAATAAATATTTGATCTCTCAGACAAAATTTTTGTTTCAGTATGTAATATTATGCAGTTGTACTTTTTACCTACCTATGCATTGTTTGGTTTAACAAAATCTACTGTTTCTTATGGGATCTGAAAATATCAGCTATACAATGTTTAAAGAACAAAAACAATCAAGGATCAAAATATTCAAATTTATGCTTTTATAGGTGTGGTAAAGGACTATAGGAAATAAGCGTTCAGACACCTTCTAATGTGTTTAATATAAACAAATATTGATGAATATAATGATGGTACGTGTGTTGATATATGTGAACCAAGAATATGAGGTACTCACACACTGAGATAAACTCCTTAATTCTCATTCTGGATAAGTCCACGTAGGGCATTTGAGTAACAAACGTATAGTCTTGTAATGAGGAACTCCTTTTTGAAGAAGTGGTAGGGCTTCTGTAAATAAAGGAGAAGCTTTTCTAACTACTATTTCTTGCAATATGTATGTTCACTCAAAAACACAATAATAACAATCTATTTAGCTAAACGTACTTAGCTAGAGGAGTTTCGGTAGCTTGAAGCCGTTGTGTAAGGAAGACTTCATAGTGGTTGTGGTTTCAAACCCAATGTTTAGTAGTGGTCTGATGTTTCACGAGTTTATAAGCAAATATCTTCTTGGAACTGTGATTGAAGATGTGTATTCAACAATGTTGTTTGGAAATTTAGAATTCTTCGGAGACAGGAGTGTGTCAGAGCATAAAACCTCTACAAGAGATCATAGAAGTTCAAGGGAGGACTGAGGTTCTCATTATTGAATAATGTATCACTAATAGAAACGGTCATTTTTACAATATGAGGTACCCACACACTGAGATAAACTCCTTAATTCTCATTCCGGATAAGTTCACGTCGGGAATTTGAGTAACAAACGTATACTCTTGTAATGAGGAAGTCCTCTTTGCAGAAGAGGTAGGGCTTCTGTAAATAAAGGAGAGATATTTTCCTCCCACTATTTAGCTGGAGCGCCTCTCCAGATTTGTCCGCAGGTTGGGCAGGAAAGAGGACAAAAGAAATGCCACTTCAACTAACCCTCTGATTGCTGCCATTCAGGGTTTATTACTCACTGAAGTGATGCAGGAGGAAGAGGCTGGGATGGGCAGAGCTGCGGCTGATATGGACAACAACCCAGTAGAGGACAGGTAGTGGGCCTATGTTGACGCTGTCCTGCACAGGAGCCGGGGGATAATACAGCTTCAAAAAGGGAAGAAATAATATTGTTATTATCATTATTATTATTATTATAAAATCATTATTATTATTAGTATTATTATCACTTTATTACTATTATTATAATTATTATTATATCATTATAATTATTGTTCCTATTACATTATACCTATATTATTATTATTATTACCATTCCTATTATTATTATTATTATTACTATTATTATTGTAGTTGTTACTAATACTATATTACACAATTATTAATCTTTATAATTATTGTTAGTATAATTATTACTATTATTATTATTATAGTTGTTATTACAATATTATTAATGTTTATAATTATTGTTAGTATAATTATTACTATTATTATTATTATTGTAGTTGTTACTAATACTATATTACACTATTATTAATCTTTATAATTATTGTTAGTATAATTATTACTATTATTATTATTATTGTAGTTGTTACTAATACTATATTACACTATTATTAATCTTTATAATTATTGTTATTATAATTATTACTATTATTATTATTAATATTATTATTATGTATCGTTTATGTACAAAGGGGAAAAAGCCTGGTGGAGAGCACCCAGTGCTCTCCGTACGGCTACCCCAGCCTTGTATACCTTGGGCATAAGGCCTTTAATAAAGAAATTTTCATTCATTCATTTCTCCCACTATTTCTTGTAAAATGTGTGTTTCACTCAAAAGCACAATAATAACAATCTATTTAGCTAACCGTACTTAGCTAGAGAAGCTTCGGTAGCTTGAAGCCGTTGGGTAAGGAAGACTTCATAGAAGACTTCATTTCTTCATTAGTTTATAAAGACTGAACTCACAAGAGAAATCCTGATCAAGGAAACATCACGTTTTAATTCATCACAAATAAAAGTCCAAACTATAGAAACTGGTTTTGAAAGATCAATAAAACTTGTATAAACTAATTGTAAGCAGAGTACAGCTAATATAAAATACTCATCTTCAGGCGGCAATAAAACATTGGAATCCGCATTAGCATATTACATTTTCAATAACCATTTTAAAACTACTTGAATCTTTTGAATTCCACGGAGTTACAAAACACGTCCTTTCTTAAATCTTTTGTAACCTAATTAAAATTATTACCATCAATTAAATGATGAACATATTTATAATTACTTCTAGTGAGTTGATCTCTGCTAATACTGCTTCAAATAAATAAATTTGCCTGTCCACTTTGATCTTTAAATTACCTCGACCAAAAAAAAAGATTATGAAGTAAATTTACATCCTTTTAATACGTTTGAACGTTACATCCAACAAATTGAAAGGCTAACTTAAAATGGCGTTCATAACATTCAATTCAATTTAGCTGTAATTAATACACTCTGTTAAAACTGAAAATAACTTCTCAAGTATTTCTATTGCTACAATGAACTTATGTAATTCACCTGCTGAAATTGCATTCTGAGTAACACAAACCGAGTTTCATCGCAACATCTTCGACTGTGCTTCAGCCGAGCTTCAACTGATAACTACAATAAGTAGTAGTTTCGGCTTGTGGTCTGAATAACTAATATATTTATAAATACATTAAACTAATTGTTTAAATATTTAGTAAAATAAACATTTATAAAATATAATAACAAAATGTTTGGTTTATGTTAAATTTTCAACATATTTAAATTGATGTTACTAAATATTTCTGTCATTAGGTGAAAAGCAATTCACCTTATTGACACTGTATACAATTTTGATAGGTCTCATGTAATTTTCACAAACAATTGAATAAAAACGGTGGTTATGTCAGGTGTAATTTTTTTAAAACCTGCTGGACTCAGATCAATACACGTGAAGTTTTTTAATTTCTTTTTTATTTTTGAGCATTTAAAAGTAATTTTAATTAAGCCCTGTGATGACTTTCTTAAAATCCAGTGATCAATGAGTCTGAGATTCTATCATGTAGGTTGAGTAATACTCAACAGCTTCGGTAGCTTCGGTAGACGAGCTTATCACAAGCACCAAATGTATTTTAGTTGCTTGAATTCTGTGATAGAGTGAGTTTTTCTGTGCACAATATACCATTAAGCTACAAACATAAAAAAAAATATGGTGTACAATGACTTAGGCTGTGGCATGTCTACCCTAAATCTATTCCGAAATCTTCTCACAGCTACTGTAGTTCTGTTTCTTTAGCCAATGTGATTTAGCCAATTAAGAAAAACTGGTCGGTTAAGTCATTGATAATCTATTAAGTCATTTCAGTTGATTTATTTCACCTAAAGCAATTTAATAAATTAGAATAAACTTAAAATCTTTGAGTCAGAACAATCTTACATATTATTATTATTTTACTAGCCTTAGAGCATAGTTTCCCAAAGTGGGTGGTACCGCCCCCCTGGGGGCGGTGCTTTGATACCGGCGGGCGCTAATGCAAAAAGGAGTCGGGGATTCTATTTCCGTAAATTAAAATGTTCATGCAATATAATTTCTAAATTTATGTGAAAACACCACATGTAAACTTCTAGGAAAAGGTTTCTTAAAATTATTTGTTTTCATAATTTATTTTTATGATTAAAGTATATTCTCATCCAAGTTTCTTTTATTGTGTATTAATTCTTTTGCACAAATATGCTATGAAACAATACATACATTGGATTATAAATAAATATTCGATTAGTCATTATATTAATTTAATTATTAATAAATTAAAGTGTTACTCATTTCGTTATTTAGTCTAAGATTCTGATTATTATTGAGGAGTGTTGAGTATATGTTTACGGACCCAAGGGGGCGGTCGCTCGAAAAAGTTTGGGAAACACTGCCTTAGAGTGTCCGACTCTCATCTGCGTTTTACGTACCACAGCCGTATCTATCTTTTCTGATCCCATTGTCTTAATACGATTCAACTTCAACTCTTAATTACACTAATAAACTGTGTAATTATCTTTGAAAATTATTTCAAAATTTTATTGGTTTCAGGTATGATTTACCAAAACGCGATTCTACCAACTATTATTTATATTACTTTCGCACTGAATAAGTTCGATGTTTTCTACCTATTGGAGATATACGAGATTGCATTCTTCGTAAAATATTCATTCATTCTACAAAACAATATTTAATAAGAAACATGTTGTCAGATATTCTACACATTTTTTTTATATTTCTTACTTTTTTTTTTACAAATTTAATCTCAATTTGGATGAGCTTCTTAGACTACATTAAACCCGGATATCCCTACCAATTTGGAGAGATTAGGAAGATTTTCCTTAGGGTAGGTCTAGGTCACCTGAGGTAGGCAAATATGGTGGCCTACTTGCCACCCTTAATATTAATTCATTAAATGCCTACCAATTTGTATTCTGTGTCATTTTTTATATATCTATCAATTAAATCCTGGAGAAAATTTTGGATGTCTTGTGCAAAGAGACTTCAGGCAGCGAAAAATTTGTTTAGCTACAACATTTTCCAAAAGTCCATTGCCTCATTTGTCTCTCCCTTTCTCCCTGATACTCCAATGATATTTTACTTACTGTACTGGTTGTATTATTAATATTATTAATAGATATTATATTATATTATAATTAATATTATAATATTGATTGCTTAGCATATAAAAAAACTACTTTTTGTCTTATTAAATCAAGAAGCTTTTAATCAATACTATTATATTGCGTTCTATAAAGTTACACCCGTAGTTGTCATTAGCTGTTAATCTAAATATACTGCAAATTGGCTCTTTCTAAATAAAACTTGCGCGATTAGTAACTCTTCAGAAACGTGTAATTTTTTAGGGTGGAAAAATTCAGATTTTTGGATAAATATGCAACATTATGCGAAAGAATTTCCTACATGAAAGTCCCCACAACCTTCAATCAAAAATCACTTCTTTTAATATTGAAAAAGGAAAACTAAGAACAATTTAGCAAGATCTTTAATTAGAAATTGTTTGTCTTTGTTTAGCCAACTTGGTAAGCAAGCTGGGTGAGTTCAAAAGTAGAAGCATCAAAAACTCCTCTGCATAAAACATAAAGGTTATCTGGATGTATTTATGTACACAAGTTGATCATTTAGGTATCGAGGAGGATATTGATAAAAATCTGTAATACTCGTATGCCGATAGTATACCTCTATAAGAGCAGACATTAGTGGATACATTCACTGTTGTGGGAGAGAGGGTTGAGATAGCTCATTTTGTCAGTTTCGGTGCTGATTCCTCAACGGAATATTGCATCTTTCATTGATTCTACATTGGGAGTCCTAAAGTTTGCCTAACTCAAGTGTATTTACAGTAGGAATCTTTAACGAGTACTTGACATCGATCAGGCTCGGGACCTACAGTTTAATGTCCTATCCGAGGGATAACGTTGGACCAAATCTACTCATATTTGGTCATCGTCTCGTGAATAAATTAAAGGCCCGAGTAGGTATCGAACCTTGGACCTACCAGTTCAAAGGTTAGCACGTTCTCTTAGAGCTAACCTAGTCCCTTTATGGTATATCTCATACATAATCTTTTTTTTTCTTTTTAATAGATTTTCACATTTTATTTTTCTAGGATATTAACAGCTAATAATATTTTTGTTTTAATAGATTTGAAACACATGCTACTAGCATCTCTTCCATTAAAAAAAAAAGTCAGAGTTATTCTTTTGGTATTTTAAGAACTTTCTATTTTTTACCACAATTGTTTGAACTCATTCTGTAAATTTTCCCTACTGATAAGTATCAGGTACTTTTCAAATATGCTTATTTACTAAAAACGTCCAATGTTACAATAAATAAAGATTATAGCTCATTAGTGTAATATTAATCTTTTAATAATTAAGATCATGTAATTGTTAGCAAGACAGTAACTAATACAAAATTTTAAATTAATTGGAACTTCTAAGCAGTGAAGTTATAAAATGGACTAAGAATTATATATCTGCTATTAAGATTTGTTGAAGTGATCAATATGCTTGTTTGATTACAACACATTTGTGTCATAAAAAACCTTTTATGATATGCTGAAAAAACATAATAGATAATATGGTTCATTTATTTCTCTTTTTTGTTTTGAAGAATTAAATAATCACATATAACACATAATAACTCATAATAATAACTCACACATAATAACTCATTAAAATATCTTTAAATTTAAACTATTGACTTTTAAATTTGTCAAAATAGATTTTTAAATATAAAAAGAAGAAATATAGATTTATTTAATAAGTTTTAATAAGAAAAAAATTTAAGATAAAGAAATCAAATCCAACAGGTGCAGCAGATTATCCGTTATCTTAGCATTAGTTTTTTAGAGCTTTATCTTCAGCGGAAAGAGGAATTTTTTTTTGAGATAATTTTTTTCATGGTCTTGTTTGCTCATGCATAATTGCTTTTGTTAATATGTGTTATTTGAATAAGCCATTACGAATGACTGTTGATTTGAATACGAATTAAACAGAACGGGGAATACGGTTTAACTAATTTTGTTTTATTTCACTATAATTTAGAATTGGCATGTGAGACAGAAATAGATATACTCTCCTTTCTGTAAATATGCAATTTATATTGTATGAAAAAACAACATATTGATATACAGAATCTTCTCATGCAGAAAAAAAGTACATTATTTTCATCTTACCATATAATATGAAATAAAATTCCACTGGTGGAAAAATTTGTCAAAAAAGTTATTGAAATCAGTAGTTTATGATCTTTGAATGTTAATACGAGAAGTATTACTATTATTGATGGGAAATGATAACTAAAATGATCTCATTGAATGTTATTAATCTAGATATTTATAACATATAACATCAAAATGTGCTTTCAAAGAAAGCAAATAATAATCTGATATATTGTATTATTACATAAATCCGTCTCGCCTCCTTAACTGTTGTTATAAATGTTCAACTGGTTTTGCAATTAATACATCCTCAAGCAGGACTGCACTCTACTTGGCAAACCGGTCGGTCGTATGTCTACAGCAGTGGTTTTCAAACTATTCAATAGATGGCACACTAAGAAGCAACTAATATTTTGGTGGCACAACTGCCATTTTATATATATTCTTGAACTTAGCAGTACCTTTTAAAATACATGTAAATTTCATCATTGAAAACGCACACTTACGATATTAGTGAGAAACATGAGGTTGGTAAATCACAGGATGCAAAAATATATTATATTTATTATTTTGTTAATAATATATATATTTTCGCTGCACACCAAGGAGACTTTTGTTTGACCATGTGTATGTTTCTCCGTAGAATCTTTTTATCACATTCTTTACAATCAACAATATAAATAGATTAAAATCATGAGTATATTTTGTTTTTAAATTTGAAATTATCATTTAACTCTGTTTTTGTAGAATTTTAAAGTTACTTCAGGTACATTTTGTTTAAAACTTTTTAAACACTAGTGTTTAAGCACACACTAGTGTGCCACGGCACACACTTTGGGAATCACTGGTCTACAGAGTCAGGACGTAAGACCACTTTATATAGTAATATGATGACTATGATGTTCAAAAGATTAAATTAGTTACAAATTAATTCAAGAAAAAATCATCTAAATTACTACATATTGCAAACAATTAAAAAAGTTTTAAACAAAGTGTACCTGAAGTAACTTTAAAATTTTATAAAAACAGAGCTAAATGATAATTTCAAATTAAAAAAGAAAAATATACTTATAATTAAAATCTACTTATATTGTTAATTGTAAAGAAATGATAAAAGATACTATGGAGAAACATACACATGGTCAAACAAAAGTCACGTTTGATTCTGAAAATGCAATTATTATAGATAAAGAACAGGATGAATTGAAAAAAAAAAGTCACTTTCATTAGTATATAACCCAGCGTATCAGGTCTATTCTTTTAAGGAGTATGTATATTATATTGCCTTAATTTATTTAACCATTTTACAACGCTTGTAACTATTGTGAAACATTTTTTAAGTACTGACAAATTGTTTCTCTATTATTTATGTATTGCCTGTATGAAAATTTTGTCATCATCTGGAATCAGTAAGAATACCTTTTCGCAAAGACTGTTAAGTCATATATTCATATATACTCTTGCAAAGCAAAATCAGTATTTCATAGTTTTTAATTATACATAATTCTGTAAGTTTGAGTACATCCTTACATTTAACTAACAAGACTAAATTATAACCATTTTAAAACTGTTATCAATATCGTTGAAACTAAATTAGTAAGAGCCAGTGGTGACCGATGGAGGGTGGGCTGTAGGTGGGTTATGTGTGTTTTGTTGTTGATTCGGCTCACCTTCAATCAATCTCCACCATGAACTTACCCCAAGACTTGGTTTAACAGTGTTTTGTAGCCATTTAAAATGCCAATCCTGTATGTAAGAACCAATCGGCCAATATAAATAATTTATATTTAATTTATAAATAATTGTATAAATCCATTCGGCTTGTAGTGTTCGTTTAGTTTAATAACGCATTAGAAACCGATATTTACTCTCAAATATTTTAGTAATTTTAACCGCAACTTTCTGCCAAAATGCACTTATATACATAATAGAAGACAATCATTATAGCATAAGTGCTTCAGTTTATTTGTAAAAATTCTTCAAACTTAGACAAAAATATTTGTATTAAATATTTGTTTAATAGAGATCGTGAGCTCAATAAACGTGTTGTCTTGTATATTATAAATATTTAAATCCATCTGGTTCGCACATGGCTATCAACAGTCAACCGGTTTGACATCGGGTCCATCATGAATGCAGCTGTTTTAATTTGTTCCTGTTTGTACAGACACGCTAAGATATTGCCTTTTTTGTTTTTAAATACTATTAAAGTAATAGCAGTATTATTATTTTTGTATTAGAATATTTTATATTAATATTTGCTAATGTTTCTTGCCTATTTCTCTTGTAGCACATTACATTGCAATTATATATAAAAAAAATGTTGAACACGTTTCTGCACTAGAAAACTTTTGCTTGTTTATTAATATTCTAACACTCCATCAAAAGTAGACTTATTATAACCACATTCTTCATATGATCATACTAGTATTAACCAAGATGTAAATAGTTTTAGATACAAACTAAGTGAACAATCACTTCTGTGCACTATGTAAACATAACATTATCGATAATTACAATAATGCAAATATAAAGAAATTTATATATAATGCAATTTATTATATAATGTACTTGGAATTATATTACATTTATGCAATAAATTTGTAAAATACTTGCGTAATAACTTGATCTATACACTATTAAATATATAGTAATTAGACTCAAAAAGACAACACTTAGAAAACACATCAAAAACTGACTTTGAAAAGTCAGTTTGATGAAAAGTCATCATCAGAAGGGTAGATGTGACTGACTTGAGGGGAGAAACCATATCGGAAAACCCTTTTGAAATAGTTGCAGAAAAGGTGCTGCTAACTTATGCAGGGACGGAAAGGGATAAAAATATAGTAACAAAAAATAAAACTAATTGAAATAAATAAAGCAAATAATAAGTTAAAATAAATCGTTGATATAACAAAGTGAATGTTTGTTGTAATTTCTGCTTATTTTTTTAGTTTAATTTATTAATAATCAGGGCACCTGGCATTTGTCATATCAAATTATCTGCCTTTACAGCTTGCAGCCTTTTTTTTAATTTTTAACATAAATTTAAAGGTGCTATATAAAGGAGCTTTGTTTTCTAGAAATCCCATACTTATATAGGTTATCTTTGTTTCATTGCAGTACTCAACTCGCACTTGTGTCTCAGAGATAACAGTAATTCATATGTAAAATGTTGTGAGTATAACACTTTTGGATTTTGTCAACACACAGACACAGACACACAGACACGCACACACACTCACACACTCACACACACACACACACGCGCGCGCCACACACGTATATATATATATATATGTATATATATAATAGATGTACACTTTGTGTCGGTCGGTGGACACTTCCACGTCTCCGCTCCTTTTCCTTTTCCTACCTTTCCTGAGGATGGCGTGATAGCCGAAGTGATCGATAATAGTAAGTGTTAGTCTCTTTTTTTTCGTTTTCTTATAATAACTTTAATTATATATATATTATTATTATTAAAATTAACCGCAGTCTCAGCATTCACGATCTTAAGACAGAGATTCTACGAACTACCTCCTGCTATTTATGGATTCAACTGGAAAAGGATTTGGCCAAATGACATGTTAATCAAAATCAATGATGAGTCAATAGTATTAATAGATTAAATATATTAGTAAAGATTAATATAAATAGAAGATAAAAGTTTAATAAAGAATGAGAAACAAAGCGGTTAGAATAAAAGAGTTGAAAGGTCAACAGTATAAAAAGATTAATAGGTAATAAATAGATTAAAAAAAGGTTAAAATAAATGAAATATAAAAGATTAATAAAGAACAAGAAAAGATATTAAAATAGTGGTAATATATATATATATATATATATATATATACCTGAAGTTACACTGGCATTTTATAATAAAAGAAAAAATAAATCTTTATTTTCAAATTTGAAAGAAAAAATACCGAAGGAGTTACAAAGTAACCTCATTTCTGCAATCAAATGTAAAGACTGTGACAAGTGTTACTATGGTGAAACTAGTCGTTTTCTCAAAGAAAGGTTGTACCAACATAATTATTCCATAAGAACAAATAAAAGTAACGCAAGAGCCTTAGCTGGGCATGCCATAAACGAAGTCACACGTTCGATTTTGAAGATACAACTATAATAGAAAAAGAAAAAGATGAGCAAAGAAGGAAGACACTTGAGATGTTATATATTAAAAAGGATCTAAGTTCGATTAATCATAGAAGTGATATTACTAATTTAAGTAATATTTATTCTGGAGTGTTGTGCTGAGGTTTAGTGAAATTTGATTTATTTAGTTCCCTTGAGTGAACAGTGTTGAGGTTATTTGTAATGTTATCTTATTAGTCTAGTCGAAGGTTTTGTCCGGCTAACATTGTTGTTCCTTTAGATAATGTAAATTTCATTTTCTTAGTTAAAAAATTCTTACTTCTGTAAGTAATATTGTATCTCTGAAATATTTCTGTTTGTAATATTCATAAGTTGTAACAATCCATTTTCATATTGTGTATATGTATGATGTTGATATGTGATTTCTTATTATCCTTTGTTTGTAGGCCTATGAAAAAGGTTTTAAATAAAACCGAAACGTTGGCAACGAGAATTTGATTTTTTATGCTGGAAAATTGACCGAACCCCGATTAGAGAACACCTATATATATATAAAGATTTTACATAAACACGTGAAATAACAATCAATGATCAAACCAAAGAAATGGGAAACAAGACTAAGATCTTTCAACCATAACAAGTGGTCTTCGTCAGAGTCAAAAACCCAACTGAGAAGACCGCTTGTTACGGTTGAAAGATCTTAGTCTTGTTTTCCCATTCCTTATTGTGGTTTGATCATTGATATATATATATATATATATATATATATATATATATATATATATATCATACAAATATCACTGTGTGCAATATATAACTGAATAGTTTTCAGGGAATAATAAACTGAATGAAAACTGGACTGGAGTAAAAATCTTGCACAATTAACAGCCAATTATCTCTTCAAAACGTCAATTTTGAATCTAATTCGTTTCTATGACCTTACATTTTGTATTATATTCAATCTTTAGACTTAAGTTGTATTTATGATCATATATTTCATATAATAACGAGATTTGACAATAAACACGTAAAATAACAATCATCATTTAAACGACGGTAAGAAATGAGGAAAAAGATTAAGATCTTTTAACCGCAAGAAGTGGTCTTCGTCAAGAGTACTTTTGAATTCAAACTGTTGTAATTATTTATAAATTAATTAGTGCAGTTACTTTTATTACTGTATTTATTTTGTATTTAAAGTATGTAATACCATTATGAATATAGCATATAAAGAAAATAATAGATAAATTTATCTGAAAATAGAAGCTTGATTTCTTTTTGGGAATGGGGACAAGTAAGATATAGAAGGTGTTTGTTTGGAGGAAGTGTTGGTGAATTCTTTGAGAGGTGCAGTGAAGGAGCTGACAAGTGGGGCTGAGCGACCGGTTTTGGTAGCGGCAGAGCAAGGACTTTCCCAGGGAGGTGGGCTGGGTAAGTTATGCGAGGGCCCGTGGCCGCCACGCGACCGACAGCAGAGGGGCGAACCGGTCTGATCTGGTCACGTCTGCCTACCGGCCGACCATAAAACACTCTATTAACGTGCCAACCCGCCTACTCCTGCACAAACTGCAACAAAACCAACTGCATCATTACTCACCACTTGCCTCGTACTCTATCCACTCAATTAGCTAGCTGTTAGCGACTCGGTTTAGTATACCTATACAATTCGCCTTTGCTTTACTTACATCCTAATTGAAATAAACTTAGACCATATAAAATATTAAGTGCACTCAGGATAACATGTTTTCATACAGAAAATAAACATTAACACCATTAACGTCTATTAATTCTTCTCAATCGTACTATCATATCACAATTGGGTTTACACACTAACAGTTACTAATTTGGCTTTAACCGTCACCAGGAGGAAAAACACACAAGATCAGGAGAAAACACACACAATTGGGTTTACACACTAAAAGTTACTAAATTTGGCTTAGCCGTCATCAGAAAGAAAAGAAATCGGGTTGCCCACAGATATTCTCCAGAAAATTCTTATTTTCCTTATTGTCACAATCCTCATACAGCTAACATTCACAAATTTGAAATTGAAAATGTAAGACTATAAATATGTAAAACTGTTATATGTCTTTATTTAAATTCCTTTTTAAGTACATAAAAATGATGAAGAAATTTCTTCAACATTTTTTCAATCCTTAATATATAATCTTTATATTTTTAAAACATCCCAACCAAGCGTTCAAAGAGAAATAAAAAACCATGAAAAATCATTATTTATTTATATAGAAATGATGCATTGAAAAATTATAAGAGATGTTTATAAGGTTTATTATAAGGTGACTGTTTAATAATATAACAATCAGACATACCTAATCTCACAAACAAGACATTTTTTTATAATCATATGTACTGCGTGAGTTGTACTATTAATCGTTTTAGAAGTATTTTTAAAAGTAAAATTACTATTTTAAAATTTCAAATTTGATACAAAATTTTGATATTAACTTAAAATTAAACAAAAAATGAATGAAGCCAATCATCTTATTATAACTTTCCTGGTAAGATGCAAACATTGTGAGATAACACTTTGACATCAAATTAACATTAAAAGAGTTAGAATAATATTTTCATCGTTATGAGTCATCTAATATATTTACTATATATGATGTATCATTGCATACTAGTGAGGAAAGGCCAATAAATACACTGTTGTCTTAAATTAGTTTTTACAACAGTGGTGAAAGAACGTCTACGTCTTCTGACGTTCTTACAGGTATAGAAAATAATTCTTACAGGAAAAAAATTAATGTCAATTAAACATATACCATAATTTCTGATGTTGTCCATGGTATAATTGATTTTTCGAACAAAACGATTGAATGAATATATATGTTGCACTCTTTAACAAAACTTTATATCAGATGGTATTCATTTTGAGTAAAGAATATTTAAAAAGAAGTTTAAACTTCAGTAATAAATCACGTTCATAGGTGACTGTAACTACAATATGAAACAAAACAGTTTCTTGTGTAGTTGTTTAAGTCAATATAACTTATACTCATTATTAGAACGAGACTTAGAAACAACTAATTGAAATGATAAATGATATGTCATTTTTGCTACATACAGTTGGAGTTTTGAACAAAACGTTTGTATTGAATAAAGGGAGTTTTGTGGTAAATATAGACCCCCATTGAGTTGAAGTTATTCGAGCTTTGTGGCTTGTATCGTCTCGAGAAATTTCAATCAGATGGTCAACAGAAATATGGGAAATGTAAGAAGAGTTTTCAGAATGGCATATACTTAAATTTCGACACGATCAAGGAAGCTGATGCGAGTAATGAGATATAGACGGATGGTATTAAAATTTCAGTTATTGATTTTGAATTTAAGGTGTATAAATGTGTACAAATAGTCCAAAAGGAAGAAATTTTTTATTAAAATTTAGCTAAAAAAATAAACAGGCCAAAATTTTTGCAATCCTACAAGCAAAGATTATTCAAGTATCTGAAGGAACAGAACACAATAAATCATTAATTAAGACTGACAGATAAACGTCAAATTGAAACAATAAACAGTAGAGATATTCAATGGTCATTTTCTGAACAAATAAGTAATCAGCTTACAATATTGATGGGAAAAATAGTCGTTGAGTGAAAGCCCACATATGAACAGCAGGCAACAACAGACAAGTTGACGAAGGAAAGAGCTACGGAGGAAGACATGGCCGTGAGCTACACGGGGGCACCTATGTCCTACCTGATGAAGAAATGAGAAGCCGCGACTGAATAAAGATGTGAAAGGAATAGAGCACCAGCACGAAAAGATTAGAAATATTTTCCGACTATAAAGACAAGAGAAAAGCTTTAGACTTACAAATAGATTTAGTCTGACTCAGGTACTGACCGGAAATAGACGAATTGGAGAGTACTTAAAGAGATTCCATACCATTCGAAAATAAAATTTTCGAATTATCCCATATGTGACAGACTAACCATTTAATATATGATTGACCACTTTACCGACAATGACTAATACAAACAGTAAATACTAATAAACACGATTGGTCTATAAAAAAAAAATATATTAAAAAACAGAAGAACTTGTGAATGACTTCAAAAAATGTTTATCTAATATTCTGTTGGAATTTTTCTGAGTGAAAAGAAAATTCACTCAGTTTTTTGTTAAAACAAAGGAAATTGTTTTCAATAATTTAGAAAATTATTATTGAAATGAATGTAAATATTTTAGATTTATATGTATATATTTTTATTTATATTAATTCTATGGTAAATATTATATTTAATCATAGAATATGTAATATTTGCAGTTGTAAATAAACTCCATCCCTTTTATAAATAAAACAAAAGAAGGAGCAGAAGAAAAAATGAGACGTTAAATGAGTATAGAGAATGAGATATGTATATGACTAAGAGAGAGTAAGAGTAAGTGAGGAGATGAGAATCAAAGATGGAGGCAAGCTTAGAAGTTTAACATTCAAAGGTCAACGGAGGTATCAAAGATCAAACATTCAACCAAAAATTTAAAACTTCGATTTTTAAAAATGTAATTGTTTATAATTATCTAGTATAATTATTTTATTAAATAGATAATTATCTTACATTTTTTTCCATTTATTTCAAAAACTTGCTGATCATTTAACAGAAACAAGTTAAAAAACTCTTTAATTTACTCTAAATAAATACTAGCTCATTGAGATAAACCGGTTCATTGCTTAGTAAAATTATATAAAACAACTGGACTAAGATATTTAAATATATATTGTTAATTTCATTGTACTCAATTTTATTTAAGTATTGCAAATAAATTATTTCAAACTAGCTTTAATAATTCTATTAATTAGCTTTAGTAACTTATTTAAATTAAAAATTTACATGAAATAACACTTTGTTTGGTATTGATAGTTCAAAAGGAACTAAAGTAACTTCCATTCAACTTTTAAAATAGGTATTGTGGATAAAATATTATATATAATACATGCGAAATTAAAAATAAAGAAAATGATAATAAATAGTATCATGGGGCATGATCTATGAACAAATAGGTATACCTTAGCATGATGAGACGTAATTTTGTTGTGTTCTGTCTGGGAAAGCGCGGAGAAGACTGACGTGTTAGGACATGCATCCAACTGTAGGGTCCAAAAGTTCTTTTACATTCAATCTTCTGGGAAAACCATCCCCACTACACCTTAACAATTGCGTCTTAATTTGTTGTGAGTGCAAATAAATGCCTCATAGTACTTCAAGGAGAAATTCTATAAAAAAAATCTTCTGCTGTTTAATTCAAAAGTAAATTATAGTTATAAGTTTTTCTTTCATGCACTGATTCAAGCACAGTAAACTAAAGTAATAATTAAAAGAAGTAAATTAGGTAAAGAAAAGTAAGAAGTTTAGTGCAATTATTTTTGCAAAGTTTATGTAAATTGTTAGCTCCATTGACTTAAAACAAACTTCATCGTTTTACAATCGTAACAAATTAAAAATAATAATTATAATTTAATTTCAAAATATACAAACTTTTTTCATATTACTTTCAGAAATGATTTAATCTAGTTTATCTACTCATCATCTGCTAAGAATATGTTAACTCTACCGTGAGTTTAACTTTATGAAAATATAGTAGTCAAGACAGGTTGAATCGAAAATGTTTAAGTATTTACACTTTTGTAGTCTCCTGAATGCATTTTTCCATTTAATTTTATGTAAGAACCCCCTTCCAAGATTAGCCAAACAACTTGATTTTAATATAGTGTTTTCTAATCGTAATAACGTGGGTAATATGTTAATAAAAAACTCTCCAAGCGAATTGGAGTCCGCTGGTATTTATAAAATTCCGTGCAAAAATTGCCATAAAATTTATATTGGTCAAACTGGTAAATCATTAAAAACACGTGTAAAACAACACCAATATAACGTAAGTAGACAGGAAAACAGTAGTGCCTTATTCTTGCATATAAAAAATGAAAATCATCATATTGATTGGACAGGAGCTAAATTTATTACCTATGAAAAATCAATGTTGTTAAGAAATATTATTGAATCGTCTCTAATTAAATTTAACAGATCTAATATTATAAACATTAGTAACGGTCTCTTCAAACTGGATACTTTCGTCACGAGGGCAATAGCCTCTTCAAAGAGGGTTGACAGCTAGCGGATAGTTTTTTACTTTTTCTTACTGTACTCCTTTGTTTCCCCAAACATCCCTTTCTGGACATTAGTCCTTTCCTGTGCTTTCACCCTTTTAAAATACCACTCTTCCCTCCCACTCTTCTCAACTCCTCACCAGATATTTTCTGCATCTAGTGTTCAGTTGGGTTTTTGACTCTGACGAAGACCGCTTGTTACGGTTGAAAGATCTTAGTCTTGTTTTCCCATTTCTTATTGTGGTTTGATCATTAATTTTATGTATGTGTACATGTGGGTGGCAATGTATTTCAAAAGTTTGTGACTACGCTACGGGTCAAGTCAGACAGAAAATTGAGGAATATGGCAAATATAAATAATTATCGTTATGAGAAGACTGTACAGCTTTTAGGCAAAACAAAATAATGGTAGTGGTACTCAATTGTACAATATGTGAGAACAATGTCAAGCTTCAGACATTGATAAAACGAAGAATTTAGTGCATAACATCCTATAAAAAGAACAAATAAAAATTCATATTTTTAGTACAGTATAATTTGGTCCGGAATCAAAACGAGTTTCAAATGGAATGTTTAGTTGATTGAATTCATTGTTTTATTTCTTGACTATGAGTATTACTTTACTATAAGTAAAGTATGATAACAATGAAATATTGACTTCAAGATTTTAACAGTGTTACATGTTTGAGATCTCTAAAGTACTTTTCTGATGTTTGTTTGACTATGTCAGTGTGTACAAAGTTGAGTTGGAGAGTATCCAAAAGTTTGTGGACTCAATAAAGATCACATTGATTGATGGACCAACTTCATTTTCCAACAAAAGTTGGGCCTTATTGTGTAGCATGTGCTTTATTGTTTTGCAGCATTATTGAATAATCTTCAATGTGCCTTATTAACTAAAATATATTTTTCGATTTTTTTTTCTCCTATACAACTAATTCTAGAGTGTTGAAACTTAGAAATTATTGTGGAATGACAATAGCATTAGTAGGAAAAAATATCAGAATTTTTCAATAACCTGAAATATCAGTGTCGCTATAAGCTATAAAATCATTCTGGTAATATATGGATGCCACAGAAGTCAAACTGCTGGACTTATGGATTTCTAATTTATATATAGTAATAAAATTATACAAAAAAAAGTTCTTTTGAAAAGATGAGCTAAACACTTTTTTATTGATATTGCAAATACGTAAACTTGCATTATCCTGCATTTTATGATTTCAAAAAAATGTTTTAGAATGTTTAACAACGAACTGTAGAAAAACATAACTTTGCCCAAAAATCATTCAAACATTAAATATCTAAAAAAATGTTCAATAATTTTAAATATCGCCAAAGAAAACATTAAGCTATAAAATCCGAAAATTCAACTTAAGATAATAGTATACTTATCGAATTTTTTTACATAACTGAACATTTTTTAACAAAATTTAGTCACTGGTAATTTAATTTTAAGGTTCAGTGAAAAATATTTGAAGATATTTGAAACAGTTAATATCATATGTACGGACAATAAAATTTATTAAATTGTAAAAAGAAAAAAGAAATGCAGCAGATACTCTACTGGTTAATACGTGATGTAAAACAACATTTTTTTCCTGTTTAATTATAAAACTAGATTGGCCTACACTGAACTTTACTATAAGCAAACATAATATCAAACTCGTCAATTGACAGTCAATTGAGTTTTTGTTCTGTTTTAATTAAACTATTGTTCTTAAGTTGTAAAATACACTCTAGTAAAGATATATACATTCTCTAACTAATAGAATCAATTTAATGAGTTCATTATTTTTGTTGTAGATATAAACATTTGTCAGTTATAACAACTTTCAAATCGTTGAGTTAGAACATCGGAAAAGTTTTTATTATTAGGATCCAACTGAGGGCTTGAGAGCAATCAAAGTGCATTACCTGACCCATCCAGATTTTAAATTTGAATCAACAAAAAAGTATTTTGTCAATGGACAAACTATAAATACCCATAATCTTTAGTATTGGGGAGTAATAATACACTAATAGTGACAAATATTGAGGTATATCACGAATATAAAGATAAGTTTTTGGAAAACAATCATCTTCAATAGCGATAGAATTAGTTCTAAAAATTTTTGTAAACCAAATAGAACACTCTTTAATCATTACTGATACATGAATATAAAGAGGCTTTTTGTAATATGATTTTGAATCTATTACATTTACACTAATATATAGATATATTCGTCTAAGAACTATATAGTGGATTACAACAATCGAATGCAAAAATAATAAATGTAAATTTCAGACTTACCAAGTAAAACTGCTGAAGGCTCATGCAGTAAGATAACCTACTGGGTATTCTAAATAGCTTATATTACTCTAATAAGTGGATAAAATCAATTATTTCAAATTTCATAATATCAACCATAGTGTTTAATATTGATCTATGCTATAGCCACATTAAAATAAAAACAAACTCAGTTACTTCTTGATGACACAACTAATAGTAAATGTGAGTGTAAACCACTCAGGATTTTTAAGAAATTGCAGTTATTAGTACATCCGTGAACAATAGATGTACATATATATCTGTACTAGATTACTCAAGTATATAAGGAATGCATATATATATAGTTAGTATCACAGAGGTTAGTATATATTATTATTTATATAAACTCGTCAGACCCCATGAATCGAGTTGGTTGATTTAGACAATAGGAACTACTTAACTAACGAGTACCAACTATTCTTTGAATTCCATGACATTCCACTATTTGTATCATTTTCTTTCGGTAACATGCCAGGATCGCATCATAAGCAGAAAAATTTAAATTTTAAAAATCAATTGTATAATGTCATTTCTAACATCAATTGCAGAATATGCTAATTATAACTTCCCAAGGTAACGAAATATCAAAAAGTGCATGTTAATCCTCATATAATCATTGAAAATAAGCCGGATGAACATATATATATGTTTGAAGTCCACCACTCAAATGTTGTTTGAATTTAATATTTATTACAAATAATAATAAAGTATAAAATAATAATTGGCAATATTAAATTTAGTACCACTGAATGTGTTAGTAAAGTTATGGGAATATATGACAGCATCTTGCTACATGAATTCGCTGAATTATGGACAAGGTTAGAAACCAGTCGAGCAAGGAAGGGAGTCGACAAGGTAAGACGGTATACTTTCCTCTTGATATTACTCTGAACCCGTTACTTCCCAATACATTTAAATGCATTTCAATTACTTCGAAATTCATACAAACTTTCTGTTGGTCTTACTTTCAATGTTTTCTTATTTTTTTTTTTTTTGTTAGCTTCTTCTACAATACAAACACTACACTAAGTAATATGCACAACTAACTGTACATCTTTGACAGTTGAATACTCTCACTTTTGCCCGTCAATATCCTAAATAATTGTATGATGCATGCAAATAACCAGTAGAGCTTATAGTTGTTCAATATGCATTTAGAATGTATTAGAAAGTATTACGTTTTCTCTCAATCTGCAATAAACAATTTCAATCACTTGAACGATTGAATTATTTCTTATATTTCCTCTGTTTTGTAGGGCTATGAAAAAGGTTTTAAATAAAAACCGAAACGTTTGTAATGAGAGTTTAATTTCAACCTGTAGTTTTGTATATATTTATAAATTTATATTTTCTCTCATATTTCCCCTCAGCCTTCCAATCCTGTTCCTGGAATGAAACAATGTGGACGCCGTGGCTGTCAAACTTGCCTGATTGTAAATCCTAATCCTTCCTTCGATTCCCCTCTCCACCATAGTTCCTACCCGGTTCAGGTCAATTCCTCCTGTAGCTCGAGCAACTGTGTTTACCGACTGGATTGCACTCAGTGTGACTCCTTTTACGTTGGCTTAACTTCTAATAAGTTGAGCCTTCGTATGAATGGTCATAGGGCTTCAGTCGGTCAACGCAGTAACTATCCTGTAGCCATCCATGCGAACTCGCATGGACTCAGTTTCAATGACTGTTTCAGGGTTCAGATCCTGAAACAGATCCCCGAATCCAACAATAAAGTTACCCTAAGAGCTTCAGAGGAGGCATACATATGCTTACTTGATGCTCGCTCTTCCCCCGGACTCAACCTCAACCGATAATTTATTTATGATTTATTTATTTATTTATTATTTTTTATTTATTATTTTTTATTTATTTATTTATTATTTTTTATTTTACTTTTTATTTATTATTTTTATTAATTTTAATTTGATTTATCTACTTTTTTATAATTTTTTATAGTTATAATTTTTACTCGTTCCTTTTACGTCTTAATTTGGCTCTTCATTTCCTTCCCTCCCTTCCCCCGCTTGGTGGTAAGTGGTGGGGTACTGGCTGCGGTTTCCGAGTTCAGTACCGCCCTGTCTTCCTGCGGGACTCTTCGCTCTTCGCACCTCCTGATGACGACGATTGTCGAAATATCGATGTGAGTTATGTCTGTGTCTTTCTGTGTGTTTTCTTCGTTTTTTATTTTATTGTAAAAAAGTCCGCTGGACCGTTTCTTTTAATTGTGTAAATTTATATATATATATATAAAGATTTCACATAAACACGTGAAATAACAATCCATGATCAAACCACAATAAGAAAATGGGAAAGCAAGACTAAGATCTTTCCCATTTTCTTATTGTGGTTTGATCATATATATATATATATATATATATATATATATATATATATATATATATATATATATATATTAAAGGATTATTAAGGAAAGCCAGTTGACTTCCGTCTTCTATCCACTCAACTTCCTTTCCTGAGAACGACCGTTAAAAGGGTCGAAATATGAATGTGTGTCCTAGGTTTTGTTTTTCATTAGCGTTTTTCAAAGTTTTTAATATATATATATATATATTATTAAAATAGACGGCAGCTTCCGCATTTACGACTTTTTTGCTCGTTTTCTCTAGTTTTCTTACTAGTTTTTTCTGGTAGGGAGTGATTTCATGGAAGCTGCCGTCTACTTTAATAAAATATGTTTACAAGAAAATCTGCTGCCAATATACACTAATATATATATATATATATATATAATATATATATATATTTCGATGAAAATACGATCCAAAACGGACAAATATAGTTTAATGTTATATTGTGTGTGTTTTTAATTTCTCTATGTTTCTTTATGTACATTGAACTTTGTGTAAATATAGTGATGAGCCTCTAATATCAGTTAGCAAAACAGTAAAACAAAATTATATCACTTTATTTACCACAAAACTGCATAATTCACTAAACATATGAATTGTTTAGGCACTGTTATACAGATGAATAACGAAAGATTCAAAAAATGAGAAAATAGCAATGATAAAAGCAGATTATATATTCTGTAATTACAGTTACAGTTTATAAAAGTCTGTAATTTTTAATTTATGATAATCTCTTGAATGTTCAATAATTTTTTTTTGTTGGCTGTCAGTA
The DNA here is from genome assembly GCA_026182355.1 of Hermatobates lingyangjiaoensis. Taxonomy (NCBI): domain Eukaryota; kingdom Metazoa; phylum Arthropoda; class Insecta; order Hemiptera; family Hermatobatidae; genus Hermatobates; species Hermatobates lingyangjiaoensis. The sequence continues at coordinate 2,640,083 of JAPFBL010000023.1, forward strand.
TCCTTCTTATTAATTTGATATTATTCTATTGTTCCATATGGTTTTTTGGTGCTCCAACTAGTCGAAACATTATAAACTTTCCCAAAGGCTATGTTTTAGTTATATAAATACAGAATCTCTAAAAGGTTTCAAGTAATTGAACTTGTATTCTTATAATATGTTTATTTCTTCAGTAAATAGCCAGTGTTTTGATTATAATTTCTCATAAATAAATTCTCAACAGTTGTAATTTTATAATATGTCCATATAATTCAGCTCACAAATAATTCACTTAGAAATCATTTTAAGAAGAAGCAGTTGGTACACCTGTATCATAAATCATGTGTAGGGCAGTATAAGTGCATTGGCTGAGCAATAACAATGTGTCACAGCTCCTAGTAGTATATCTCTGTAAGCCTGCATAAAGTGCACAAATATTCTTTTTTTATTTTTATACTGTTCAACCAAGAGGTTTTACTTGTTGTTATAAAAAATAAATTTAACTTATTAGCTATTCTTTTTGTTTAAGCTTGCTTTATATTTTTATTATCAGCTTTAGATTTGATCAGTAATACTTTTCGTTATTTATATTAGAAAGAGTCACATTAAATCCGTACTATTGAAGTAATTTGAATTTGTTCATAACAAAAATAGCTAATACATATGTATATTCCTCATAAGTTGGGCAGGTTAGCTCAATGGTTAACTAAAATAGCTAATACATATGTATATTCCTCATAAGTTGGGCATGTTAGCTCAGTGGCTACCAAAAATAGCTAATACATATGTACATTCTTCATAAATCGGTCACGTTAGCTCAGTGGTTAACAAAAACAGCTAATAAGTAAGTACATTCCTCACAACTGGGCCAGGTTAGCTCAGTAGCTAACGTGCCCACATCGGAACTGGTAGATCCATGCCACGACACACAATCTGGCCCTTGATTTATTCACGTGAGAGGTGGATAAATTTGAGCATGCCTTCTGCCGATGAGAACTCTAAACCATCAGTCCCAAGCCTGTACATGTTAGGCACTTTTTAAAGATTCCTATTCTAAATACACATAAGTTAGGCGAAATTTAGAACTCCCAATGTAAAATCAATGGGAGATGAAATATTCCCTGGGGGAATCTGCATCAGAGAGGACTGACTTTGTGTCAGTCTCAGCCCTACAAAAAAAAAATTAACAACAAAAAAGCAAAAAATGTATTCATCTAATTGGGGAAAAAGCAAAAAATGTATTCATCTAATTGGGAAAACAAAATTTGAAACCAAAAGAAAAAATGAAGGGAAAAACTAATAAATCAGAAATAAAAAATAATCCGGTAGACTAATATTAGTAACACAGCTAAGAACTTGTAAATATTTCAATAATATTTAACTCGTTATGAATATTTGGCGATTTATTAATTTTATACTTCATGTTTCATTTATTATCTTTCTAATAGTTTGTTTATTTTCATTTGAATTAAGTACCACGTTAAAGAGAACTTATATTCAACAAATTCTGATGGCTGCAGTAATGTTATCTCATGATTTATTCTCATAAATCACTACGTACCAATAAAAATATTTTCAGTGATAGAAAAGTTAAAATGATAATGTAAAGTATTGTCGTCAAAAATATATTTCTCTTTCTTTTAATCATTAAATTTATTTTATTTTTCAAGTATTGATGCAGTTGATTGACGCATACTATTTTCTAATTTATAAGGGTCCAATATTTATATATTGCTTATATGTATATACACATTATATGTAGTTTGATTGTCATTCAGTCCTTCGCATACTGATAACTGATATGCCATCATAACTTCGCATAATGATGGTGCCTTATGTCACATAGAGCACTGATTAATACAGATATAGTACTTACGAGTAACATACATTATATACATTATTCGTAATGTAACATTCTTTTGCTTATACATAATGAAAACCATTTTATACATTTGGCAAGAGTTCAAATATAAATTATATTATATATTTAAATAAATTTTGTTAAAATATATCAAACCATTATTTCTTTAAATTAGCAGACCAAGAACTGTAAACGAAGGTAATATTTTTATTCACAATGAGCGTTGAATAGAGCAATATTCTTGTCCATCTGTGCCGGCAATCAGCAGATAAAATTACCTACTTTTTTTAAACTGTTTCTTTACCCTGATTTACAGGGATCGTCTAGTCAAACAGCTTGCGTTTTCACCTATGGGCCGGTAGATAAGGGGTTAGATACTTCGATTTGTTCACACCCAAGTTGAGCAATTCTCAGAGCATCATCTAGCAAAGATAGCATTGAGCCATTGGCCCCAAGTTATATATTTAAAGATATTGAAAGAATGATTTAGTTGTTAAAGAGCCCTATTGAAAATTAAACTTCAGTTAGGCGTTTAACTAAGCCAAAGCCAAATCTTTGGACTATGTGTTTTCTCTCAGAGAACGACCACTCTATCCAACATAATACGAGTATAACAATTTGTTTAATATACTTAAAGTCCAATACTGAATGCAATGAAAGAATTTCTATATAAAAATGATTGTGTAATAAATATTTCCAAATTCAAATGATATTTTAATAAAACATTATACTAACTTATATAATGATATATTACCATAACTTACAGGATATGCGTTTTCTGGAATAAATATCAAAAAAAATATTATACTTTTTTATACATTATATGTAATTTTTTTTTATGTTTCATATTTGATATGATGCTGGTAGATAGAGGAATGGACCGTAAATAATTTCTTTCTCAAAAAGAAAGCCTTTTTTCAAGCCTAAAAAATGCCAAAAAATTTTTAGGAAACGTCAGCATATAAACAGGAGTGTAATTTCTTTAGATCAAAAATCTTTGAACTATAATTTGTTTATATTTATACATTTTATATAATGAATACTGAAAGAAATGATTACTGTATAACAAATAACAGGTGGTTTATAAAATAATTATTATTAAATAATTAGAAATAAGTAAGATTAAAATAAGAAATTCCACTCTCCAAGCAGAGGTCAGGAGTCTAATTTAGAGCTAATGCAATGCCAAGAAGAACCAAACTAGTTTTGGTGCGGCCTTTAATAGATTTCGAGATATCGACCCATCTCTTAATCCATCGCACTTTAGAACGAAACCGGTTTCAAATCGTCAGAGATGGGAATCTTTATTAGCCTTTAAATTGGTAATAAAATTCGAATATATTCTTTCTCTAATAGAGACGACAATGAAGTTTAATTGAGCTAATTAAACGCTAATAATTGAATATAAGATATAAGAATGTATATATATTCGCATCAAGAAAATATATTCAGCTTACACACCCCTAAAAAAAAAAAACTAATCAAATAGCTCATCGATTTATTTTTCAAATTTTATATTTCTGTAAAATTTCTTTTATAAAGCCTTAATATTTCCTGCTATATTTTTATTTTATATTTTAAATCTGTTCTTAGTATGATGACTTAGTTATTATGATTTCCCATATTGCCACTAATCTGTAAGTTAATAAAGTAAGCCTTAGATGACACTAATTTGACAACTTGAATTGCACCATATAAATTAACCAACAAATACAATTTTTTTGTTTTCAATAAATTATAAGGATATATATGTGTTATTGATTTATATATCACAATAAAATAACGCGGAAAGCGTAGAGTTTATTTCTACGCTTTAGTTAACCACCAACGATGGTTCACTAACATATCATGGAAAAGATTAGAACTAGCTTTTTTTCTCTCAAATATTATAACTTTTTTTTTTATACAAATTTTTATTGTATATAATATATATATATACTTAAAATAAACAGTGTCACATAGACTGAAACATAACAAAAGACTCACTTTTCAATATTTCGACCGTAATGGCGGTTGTCCTCAGGAGAAGAAGTGAATTGACGGAGGGACGACAGTTTACTCAAATATTGAAAACTAAGTCTTTTGTTATGTTTCAGTCTATGTGACACTGTTTATTTTAAGTGTTATCTGTCCTGCCGGACCCTTTTTCGTTTATCATGGTATTATTATATAAACTTATACACAAAAAGAACACAAAAAAAATGAAATCACAGAAACTCACTACTATTTTTCGATGGCCTCATCATTATAAGATGTCAGTTCCTCCAAAGACAGGTAACGACTGACTGAGTCAATTTCATATTAAATAGACTATTATAATTTTCGGTTGAATCTGGGTTTAAAAAATTTAATTAACTTATTGAATTAATTAATTAATAATAATAATAATCATAATAATTTAATAGATTAATTTATTAAACACACCCCTAAAAAAAAAACTAATCAAATAGCTCATCGATTTATTTTCCAAATATTATATTTCTGTAAAATTTCTTTTATAAAGCCTTAATATTTCCTGCTATATTTTTATTTTATATTTTAAATCTGTTCTTAGTATGATCACTTAGTTAAGTGATTTTTATTAAGTTTTAGTGTCTTCCTAAAACTTAATAGTATCAAACAATAGGTTCTCCATCATGGCAGTATAACCTTTTATATTCATTAATTCTTTAACACTGTGATTCTTGATTTATCAGCTTTTAATTTTACTTTCTTTATAATTATTCATTGTTAATTTCAACCCCTGGAAAATTCTTTGAACTGTAAGGTGCTATTTCTTTAATGGTTCTATAACTGAAACCTTTACACCTATTTTTAATTTAATTTTATCATTGATCACTTTCTCCAATTTATTTAATAGTTAATCATTTTTTAAATAACTAATATTTATTTAGTCAACTGAGAAGAAGTAAAAGAACTGGTATTTACGCTATCTCAAATAAAATGAAACACTGTCGAGTACGCTTTCATAAACAGATTATTATCATATCATAGGCAACAATATTCCATGATTTATTATACTGGATGAAACTCTAATTGAAGGAACTGTCAAACAGATTAAGACTAGCTCTCATTACATAGGGATAAAGACATTCGATGCTACCGATTTCCATATTTAAACAAAAGTACTCCTTTATTTATTATTTGAATGTATTTGCTCTTCTACGACGTGTAAGACGAAAGACCTCGGAGCGTATTACAGTGTAATAGTACTTTTATGTTGAGTTACTTTAATTTGAAGAACTCAGTGGTCTCCAACCGTCTGTGAACCAGTGCGCTTGGTTTCCCTCTCTTATCTCTCCTGAAGACGGTTCAAACCGAAAATTAGAGACTGTAAGTGTGTTCTTTTGATTTCTCTATGTTTCTTTGTTTATATTGAACTATATTTGTTTGTTTTGGATCGTATTTCCAACGAAAAAAAGTGTATATATATATATATATATATATATATTCAGTCGTTATTAGCCTTTGGAGCGATTCACATCTATTCCTGACGACGAGGACATCGAAATATAGTAGTGAGTTCAGTGATTTCTTTTCTGTGTCTTCTTTTGAAAATTCTAGTATATATATAGGTATATAAGTTTTTAATCACTTTCCTACCATTGTTCAATAAACTGCTGATACGTATTTTCTTTATATACTATATTTTAATAGTTTTACTTCTGTTTCATTTTGTCTATATTTTGTTTAAAATTTTCCCTTATTTCTCTTTAGTTATATATTTTTCTGGTATTAATTTCAAATCCATCAGTTTTATGTCCTTTTCCTTCATCTGTTTGTCTAACTGTGTTTTTAAATTTACATTTTTTCCTGATTGATCTCTGCGTTCTTTGTGTTGCTATATTGTCCGTGAGTCTATGTGGTTATGTGTCCGACGTCGTTTCTTTGATTTAATGATGGTGTTTGTTTCTTTTCTTTACTTTATAGCACCAGAAACACGCATGCAGCACACATACATACATACATACACACACACACACAACACACACACACACACACACACACACACACACCAACACACACACACACAACACACACAAACAAGTATGTATATGTTGTTTTCACTGGACCAACCCGTCAGCACCACATCCTTAGTGTCTTCCTGATGATGAACATAACATGTTCGAAACGCGTTGTTGCTGTTGAATAAAACTTCATTTGTGCGGAGACTTTTGTTTGTTTATCCATTTTACTTTAGAATAAATATGTATATATTTCTACGTTAGGGATTTCCAACGGTATGTTGCAAGTGTTAAAAAAACATCACTTTTGATAGAACTCGAAAATGAGCATGTGTGCACGTTGATATCAACTCACAAAAACAGACAAAAAACCCAGACACATCCACCAAATAACAAAGAAACCTTAAACATACACACAGTAAGATGCAACATACTTGGCAGAGAAAGTAATACTAATATATAAAAGTGAATACTAGCTCAGAAATGAGTGCAATTTGATTTATTGAATTCTGTTCTATATAGAATGAAGTAATTTCATATTAGATGAAATATAAATACTAAATGTTCTAAATGTTGATTACAATGTACCCAGACTAATAAGCCTTTCATTTCCTCAGTGAATAAGAAATGTGTTTGCACCGATGCAGCTAGTTCAGAAATGAAAGGGAATACAAATTCTAAGTAAATTCGTCAATTCATTAACTATTATGGGTTGGCTTAACAGAGATAGCATCCACAATGGCTTTGAATGGATACAGAACAGGCTCTACAAATAAACCAGACGTCATTATTGCAATTGATAGAAGAAACTTTGAGCCAACATCTTTTAACAATCCAATTTATATATCTTTTAACAATCTACACAGTGAATGTTTAATTTTCTTTATATCTAGAGTAGTAGGTAATAAATGTTATCAAATGTAAACTTAATATCAAGCTCATTGACACTTGATGTATTTTAATGTGAACACCTTTTCTTTGTACTCATAAGGATGTGTATGCCTTATAGCACATGAATCAGATAACGAGTACGGTCTCACAAATCCAAATAAATTATTAAGGAAATGATTATTTGGAACAAAAAAATTATGAATGAAATTCACATTAAATGACTTGCACATTTAAATTATAACTCCGTTTGATATAAAATTTTGATATAGCTTCTCAACCACTGATTTTTAAAGTTTAAAGATGGGTTTCTTGAGGATTTTTGGCCTAAAGAAATTATACTTTCTTTATAATTTAAGAAATTACACAGGTGTGTAATTATTAGACCAAAAATCTTCAAGTAACCCATCTATGAACTTTGATATTTCAGTTCCTCAGTATATTTTATTCAAAATTTATATTTACATAGTTCTTTTTTCGATATGGAGAAATCAAAATTTACTAGATCAATGAGTAAAATTTCAATGAACACAGTTTTTATTTTTTTTTTGTTCGCATGTTGGTACTCATCTGTAGATAACAGACTTATTTGAGAATGATAATTATGAATAAAATGAATTTAATTACGAATTCATATTCATTTTCTATCTACATTATCCAAATAACAATAAATTATCGTTAAGAAGTTAGAGTTAAATTAATACTGTGTATCTTCGGCAAAAGAAGATCTATTGAACTGAACGACTGTTTTTGTCATTTACTAATAGAAAAATAATATATATCAATAAAAAAAAAAAATGTGAAGATAGAGAAACGGGAGTGATAACAGCCTGAAGATATCAGATAATAAGCATCAGAAAGTCTCCAAGATAAAGCTGTGATACTAGAAAATATGAAGTACAGTTACCAAATTCCTATAGCAGGTTGTAGCTGATAGACCAAGTTTTTACTTAAGCCTGTCATCTAGACTTTAGTGTGTAAGAATTGATTGCGTTTTAACTGAAATTTATGAAATTACTTTCTAATAAAGTACTCATTTCTAATAAAATGAAAGAATTGAATATTTGATACTTTGTACTTAATTAACAGAAGCACAAAGATGGGAAGAAGAATGGAAGTGTTTTACCTATCTTAGCCAGGTAAAACATAACAGGTCAATTAGAAAAGTATTTAATAAAAATGCCCGTATTGTCTTCTAAAATTATAAATCTTTTCTAACACAGACAATTTACAATGGATAAGCTCTTATATAACTGCTAAACTATAAATAATCAATCTTCTGTTAATTTTTGAGAAGTAATGCTTGTAATATCGAAACTTCTTTCATATAAGCCCCTTATGGTCGTAGTGAAATACTGAATAATGCTAGAAGCTGGCCTCGTGAAAAGATGTTATGAAATGCATAGCTGACGGCACGTTTACTTAGACTCTTAAGCGTTTTCATTATTCACTTTCTACTTCTTTAGTTTTTCTTTTAGCTTCAAGCTTCCATTCTATTTCAATAGCTCTTTTATTATCAACCTGAAAACCTGAACGTTACTAATGCTAGCAAGCAAGATGGGATTGGAATTAATTTTATAATGCAATAAGACAAGTTATTATAAAACTAATTAAATAGCATAAACAGAAGATTAAATAGAAGATAAACGGAGCTTTAGCCTTACTAAAACATTCCTTACCTTCAATGGATTGGTATAATGTTTTCATATTTTACGAAAAAGGTACGTGAAATATGATTTAATAGACTTATATTCTGCTTACATTTAGAACAGGTTGTTCTAATACTGAAATCTCTAAGGAAAGTACACATGATAAAGAAATGCAGAGATGAAGAGAAGCGTAGTGTGACGGATAAATTACGTCCCACATAGTGTGTTACAGAGATCACAAATATCTTAAATCCTAAATAAAAAGACTGGGTTATAATACGGCCGAAAGACCAAATGTACAAAACATTTGAGATGAATGATTTAATTAGAGAGTAATGTGAGTTTACTGCGACATTCCTTCAGTGACACACACATGATGATATGAAGATAGCAATAAAACAGGAAAGAAAGACAGATTTATTGTTTTTGTTTTCATTCTTTCTTCAGATCTTCGACACACTATTATTGTGTTTAGATATATTGTAATGATTGATTTAATTCGAGAATAATTGCAGATATGCAGATAGCAATAAAAAGGGAGAAAAAACAGTGTGAGTTTAAGGGGAGGTTATACTTCGGTGCGAGTGAATAAAAGTTAGAATTAGACCGACTGAGAGAGATATTAAAAATGAAATATAGATAAATGAATGAATATAAAAAGATAGTGATAGAGAAATAAGAGATATATAATAAATTGGGAAGCTATGTTTGAGAAATATAAAATGAAGTAAAGAATACAAGAGGAATATAAATTAATTTACAATAAGGTTAAGAGAAAAACTTATAATTGTGTAATGCTTTTAAGAGCATTGAGTATGAAATCTAATTATAACACTGAAGCCAAGAAATATAAGAAAGGGATCTGCAAGTATTTCAAGAAAGTTTATTTTCAGACGTTATAATATCATTGTTATATCATTAACCTAAATGATGTTTAGCAAGTTGTCACCCAAAATTAAGATTGATTAGTAGTAATTCTCATAGTATATATTATATATATATTATTTATATTTGGATCATGTTTTTGTGCTTATGTGCTGTGGTAATGAAGAAATGTTCAAATTTTATTGCAAAGGATCTAAAAATATTTGAAAGCGTTTGAAATAAATGTAGCATATGGGTGAGGTTAGCTCAGTCATTGAAGCACACGTCTCGAGATTGGTAGATCAGTGTTCAATTCTTACTCTGCCAGTCAACCTCTTGCAACTAAAGCATCACTCTGACCGTTATTTGTAACGCTTATAAGTGTGGGCGTTACAAATCGTCAATATTGAACAGAATGATGATTCTGTTGGGATGTTTTCTCTTTTCCCTTTTCATGCCTTTTTCTTACAACTGCTACATTGGACAGAGTAATATGTGTTTATATTAAATGATTATTATTTTTGTAGTGCCATCGTGTTTTCTTAGGGACCAGGTACTTGCTAGATAGTGGCTAACTTACTCGCCTGTAAACTGGTAGGTCTGAGTTTTGATACCCACCTGTTCATTGTTTTATTCACTCGCGGGTTAAATAAATCTGAGAACCCCGTCTCCCAGAGAGCATGTTAAGCCATCGGTCGCGAGCCTATACCATGTCGAGTACTCGTTAAAGATCCCTATTCTAAATAAACTTGGGTTAGACAAAATTTAAGACTCAACAAATGCGGAATCAACAGATAGCATTATTTAAATGGGTGCCAAATAATAAAGGAACCACAATTTCTGCCCCCAGAACAGGACTAAAATTTGAAATCCTTATAAATGTGAGTGTTTAAAAATAAAAAAAAAAGCAAAAAGTATGCTTTTTTTTATGTAAGTAATCACACTCAACTGATTATTATGCATGGTATGCTTTTCAGGTTATCTCACAGGTTTCCGAAAGTGCCTATCTTTGAGAGGCCGTGACAGCAGAAGCTTCAAAAGAGCAATTTATCTAAAAAGGGTAAGGCGAGGAGGCATATACATGGCGTTTGATTACTCTAATAATGATCCTCATACCCCCTTTGTTACTAGTACATTAGAATACACTGACAATCTTCTAGGGCACGTCGATGTTAGGCCCAGGCAAGTCGAGCTCGGTTCAACGAGCAAAAGCAACCCCTCTTCCAATTCGATAACTTTCGTATTCTCTAAAATAAAATTAACATATATGTTATACATGTTTACATGATTGGTAATTGTTATAATTCTAGTTCCGTATTCCTTCTTCGTATGGTTTACAAAGAAATAATAGTAATGCAAAGATTCAACAATTTGTTTTAGTTTTTTTAAAACAACGTTTCCATATTTTGTTTCGGTATATAGTGACCTAGATTTTTTTATAAGCTAAACAAAAACGAAATTAACTTATATAATAAATTCAAGTGTATTGAGTCAGTGATTTAGAATCAATTGACTGTTATATAATCAAATTTAGAAAGACTAATTCTAAGGAAGCAAGCAAGTTATGTGGCTCCCTGGTTAGGGCGACATCTAGCAGTTCCGAGCTCTTAAAGAGTTCTCTTTCTGCTTCCTTGTTAGTTTTTCATCAATTATTTCAGTCGTTCTGTTTCTTCATTTGTTGTACGTGCTTCATTATCTAACTAATTCTAATAATTGTGAATAATAATTAGCTTAATGTTATTAACGTTACGTATGCAATGAGAGGGAAACAAGCCTAAGATTATCAGTTCTTCAGGCTAAAAATATAAAATAAAACTTACTCAGTGAGAATACAACACCACTAAACGTCAAATGAAAACAAATACAAAATACAAATTTTCACTACTCCATATTGCTAAAGTGACATGCACTTAAAATTTTATAGAAAAACATATTTTTAAGAAATTGTTCTCTTTTCCTGAGTTTATTTATAAATTTTTATTTACCTATGGATATTTTGCTTTTACTTTTTTTTTATAAATTTTTATAAATTTAAAAAGTCTTTGATGTAAAGCTTGTAAATATGCAATTAACGATATCTATGTCATTTCTTTATAGCTTCTGACAATTAATTATGTTTTATATACTGAATTAATAATGAAGCAGCATAAAGAAAAAACAAAACACAATAATTCAAGTTTTTTGAATAAATATATTAAAAAAAATAAGTACTGTCTTTGATATTAATGTTATAGACTGAATATATTAAATGAAACATCTCACTTGAAAATTGTATATTGTTATTTTCTTTTTGTTTCCATTAAATTATATTTTCATTATTTCAAGGCTATACTGAGGTGAAGAAAAACGATAAATAAAGTAAAATTAAAGTTATTTCATTTCCATTTGTAGAGAAAAGAGACAAATTTAGAAAATAACCTGAGAGAAGTGGGTGTCTTATCCTGTATTTAATAGGCTGGGTCGAAAACTGTCTTGGTAATGCTTAAGTGTTATTCTCTGTCAACAATGCATCTTTTATTCAACCTACCACCTTAGTTATGTAGAGTGATTTGCTAAAATTAGTTTAATTTAGTCCTTGAACAACAAGAACAGTCTTAATTTTGATGCAATCTATCTTAATAACATTGTTTTGCTAAAAACTTTGTATGGAAACCAAGTTAATCTATTATACTGTCTATGTAAGAAGTTTTGAAAATTGCATTTTTGTTACCATTGTCTTGCAAACTCAGTAAATAGAAGATGGAATAAATGCGTATCTGAGTGGGAATTTATTTAACAAGTCTGTTTATTTTTTATCATAGCGATCATAATAAAGTCAACTTTAAAATTTTAATATATTTACCTGTTCCAATGGAACTTGAATCTAGTTTTACATGGTGTTTATTTAGAATTATACCCATATATATATATATATACCATGATAAACGAAAAACGGTCCGGCAGGACAAATAACAATTAAAATAAGCAGTGACACATAAACAGAAACACAACAAAGACTCACTTTTCAATATTTCGACCGTAATGGTGGTCGTCCTCAGAAAGAAGTGAATTGACGGAGGGACGACAGTCAACTGAAGAACTCACAGGGTGAGGGCTAAAGCAGTGCTGCCGCAAAGGAGACAAATAAAAAAGGAACTAGGAAGTCGAGAGCAAAATAAAAAAAAATGTTTTTGAAAGATAGAAAAAGGTTAAGAAAAGAAAAAAATAAAGAAAAATATATAGAACAATTAAAAATAAAAAAAAAATAAAAAAAAAATAAAATAAATAAATAAATTAAAAAAAATTAAATAAATAAATTAAAAACTAACGATTTAAATTCAAGCCAGGTTTCGAGCGTGCCCCCAGGAGCCAAATGTGGGCTTCCCAGAAGCTTTTTAAAGTAACTTGTCTGTTATCATTGGGGACTTGTTTAAGAACTTGGACTGTGAAACAATCATTGAAACTGAGATGATGGGAATTAGCGTGAGTGCACAGGAGACTGCTGCGTTTACCAAACCGAAAGCCGTATTATTCATCCGAAGGTTCAGCATCGTAGATGCTAAACCAACGTTAAAAAGCATCACATTGGGTGCATTTCAAGAGGTAAACGCAGTCAGTGAGATACAGGAGGAAGGACGTGAATAGGGTAAGAATTAAGATTAGTTAGAGCTCAAATGAAGACCCAGAATCAACAATGGGACAGGTAAGACATCTCCGACGTCCACAATCGTTGTAGGCACCACTGCTTTGGGGATTCTGAATAAGTTTGCCGGCCCGGTGGGAAAAAATATTTGAGAGATTGGGGGCTCTTCTAAAGGAAATGCGGGGCAAACTGGTTAAAAACTGAAACGTAGAGGGGGAAGAGGAAAGATAGGGTAAAGTCTTTAATAAATTTAATTTAATATATTATTATATATATATACACGAGTTCAAAATTCGAGAAGAGTAAGAAACCGAATACAAAAACACAATTACAAAGTCAGATTTTTGGGTAATCCGTCTTCAGGAGAAAAGTAAAAGGGAGACCAAGCACGCAGTAGACGCAAAGGCAAGTAACCGACTTTATGTATTTCTGTATTCTATGTGTCAGTCTTCTAGAATTTTGATCTCATATTGTGTCCAGTTTGGATCGTATTTCCGTTTATCAAGTATATATATATAAAACTATACATTATTGGGACTCGCTCAGTTCTTCAGGTTAAAATTAAACTCTCATTGCCAAAGTTTCGGTCTTTATTTAAAACCTTTTTCATAGGCAGAAGTATAAATTTTGAAACAGAAAAACTAATTATTATATTACAAATTATTATACGACCTTGCTTGGTTATTTCAGTACGTGTCACATGTTCATTTAGACTACAGATGTTGTAAAATAATTTGTAATGTAATACTTAGTTTTTCTCTTTCAAAATTTATACTTCTGCCTAAGAAAAAGGTTTTAAATAAAGACCGAAACGTTGGCAATGAGAGTCTAATTTGAACCTAAAGAACTGACCGAGTCCCGATAAACTATAGTTTTGTTTCTATTCCACGGTCAATACTTTTATCTGTATATATATATATAATAATCAAAATAACACTTGATGTATTAGATGGATTAATTTATCACAATGAAAATAATTTTGAAACAATGCTCTAAGGCCTTTTGTCAACACATCGTCAGAGAGCAAGTGAACTAAAAAATAATAAATACTTGTTTACCTGGTTGATTGAAGTTTCTAGAATTGTTGGTAACCCTGAATGTGTTTAATGATGAAGAAGTCATCATCTGTTAAATTATACTACTAATCAAAACTGCATCCAATTTATAAAGTCCTAGACTATTGTTCATTAATTTCTCATAAAAGTTCTTTATGAGTGAACTTTCCACAATATTTTTTCTTCTTTCTGAAGACACAAATATTAATTAAATTTCTTCATTCCAGTTAATCACATGATTACTGTTTCTTATGTGCATGAACAAGGCACTATTTTTGTCTTCTCTTCTGATCGAATATTTGTGTTCTTTTATCCCTGTAAGAAGACCTTTGCTCGTCTGTCCAATGTAAGACATTTCGCAGTCAGTACATGATATCCTGTATACACAACAGTCCTTTCTTCTTGGCTTATTATTAACACGTCTCTTAAACAAGTTACCATCATTACTGAACACAACAGAAACGTCCAACTTTTTCATAAATGAAGGCATATCTTTCAAACAAGGACTGTATGGAATGACTAACAAATTCCTTCTTGTGAACTGTTCTTCATTATTTAATATCATGGATTGTTTCACCTTTTTAATGATATTGTCGATTAACCTTTTCGGTTAACAAGTATTTATTATTTTTTAGTTCACTTGCTCTCTTATGACGTGTTGACGAAATGCCTTAGGCTATTGTTTCCAAATTATTCTTATTGTGGTAAATTAATCCATATATATATACATATAAGAAGATTTCACATAAACACGTGAAATAACAATCAATGATCAAACCACAATAAGAAAATGAGAAAACAAGACTAAGATCTTTCAACCGTAACAAGCGGTCTTCGTCAGAGTCAAAAACCCAACTGGAGCAGTTGGGTTTTTGACTCTGACGAAGACCGCTTGTTACGGTTGAAAGATCTTAATAATAACTGGAGCAGTTGGGTTTTTGACTCTGACGAAGACCGCTTGTTACGGTTGAAAGATCTAAGTCTTGTTTTCCCATTTTCTTATAGTGGTTTGATAATTTATATATATATATATATATATATATATATATCGCTAAATTTAGAAAATAACTCCAAGAGCCAATTTGTAATATTGGATCGTGTTTAAAGAAATAAACTATATATTATCATCAAAAGAAGCACTAAGTTTTATCATTTGTTCTATTTATTCAAAACACTTTAATTAATTAATACTTGTTTTTAGTATATTTCTTATGCAGGTTTGTCTTGCTTTCAGCTAGGTTGAAGTTAACTGCTGTGCTGGATGGTTTTGTGTTGCCTAATTGGGGATATAGTCCTTTATTAAGGCTTTTATTAGAAGAAGGAGTTTAAGAATCGTTACAGAATCCCATTAAGGGATTCTGCACAGTACTGTGATAACTTCTCGCAAGCAATTGAAACACATTGTTAACCGAAATTTGGAAAATATTATAATGGGATTTATACTACCGAAAATTGAAAAATAAAATGAAATTATCTTATAGACTAGAAAACACGACCAGGAAACTAATTTCACCTATACTGGCATATTGTTCAACGATGTGAATATGTACACTAGCAACCTCACATACATACTTCCATTTATCAATCCACCTATTGATAAAAATCAACGTCCAAACCACAATAAGAAATGAAAAAAAGAAGAGTTGGGATTTAACTCTGACGAAGACCACTTGTTACGGCTGAAAGATCTTAGTTTTTTTCTCATTGGTTATTGTGGTTTGCACGTTTATTAAAATATACATAAGCATAGACACATACACATTAACACCATATAAACACAAATACTGGGTTCAGGTTAGCTCAGTGGTTAACGTACTCGCCTCTGATCTAGTAGGTCCAAGGTTTGACACCCACCTGGTCCTCGATTTATTAAAGCGAGAGGTGAATAACTCTGAGTACATCGTCCCTTGGAGTGGATGTCTTAACATAAGCCGTTGGTCACGAGCCTGTACGATATCAGGTATTCGTTAAAGAACCTACTCTAAACATACTTGAGTTAGGCAAAATTTAGGACTCCCAATGTAGAATCACCGATCAAACAAAAAAACCGTTAAGAGCTATGTTTTTAACCCGCCAGTGGATCGGTTTAAACAATAAAAGTAAAACACAAATACTCTATCGTTCAAACTTTCATTCATTCATCATACACACATACATATATTAATGCTTGCATACGCGTACATGCGTTCTTGTTTTATATTAGTCTCACTTACAGATAAGTAATCGTTAACTGCTATTCTATTTGGGTACATGTGACACATAATGTTTGAGGACTTTGATTTTAATAATGGATCAACCACATTGCCAAATAAACTGTATATCGTGAGTTTTAAAATATGGTTTCTCAAGTTTATAAATTAGAGACATTTAACGACTATCTACCACCAAACAGGTTTAAAAACAATGATGGTGCATCCATACCTCCGATAGCAAGCTTATTTTTTTTTCAATTCTAAACTTTTATATAATAAAAAGTCTACGCTTCATTACCATTATTTTAGTTTTTGCTTCTAAAGGGAAGCCAGCTAGTCAATAGAAGTTGATTCCTAAATGACTTTTTTAAATAAATATCGCTTAGTATTTTTTACGATTTGTTATCTTTGAATTTTGCTCAATTTTCTTCTTTTCCTATATTATAAAAAGCTGGTTATCACAACTAAACTTGAAAATTGTCAATTTTTTTTTTGTTTGAGTGATACTAGTAGTAAATATGTCTGGTTGAATAAGTGAAGGTGTATGGAAACATGTTTATGGGCTAGAAGGAGAGAGGTGCTTGGTGGGAGATTTGTAAAGCAGCGGTGGAGAGCCGGTTTCCGGTAGGCTGAAGAGATACTATGGAGATGGGCGTGTGAGCGGCAGTCGTACAGCTTTGTTGAACAGTTAGGAGTATCGTTATGGTAAACAGCTTCTTACCTTACTCTTCCTCGCCTCCTCTGACCTAATGGCGCATTATGCTCGAATATAACACCAACAGACTTTTATCTTTGTTACAACATGACCGTTAAATAAAAATGATTTTCCTAACTTACAAAACATTCTTAAATTTTCATGTTCAAACAAACATCTTTTCTCCTTGCACCCAGTAGTAAAATTCTAGAGTCAACCAGATACCAAATGCTGTAACCTACTTCACCCTTTGAAAAGCTCGATTTCTACTTCGTCCTTGTGTCCAAAACTATTAAAAGCTAATATTATATTCATTCCATTTATATACCTCATGTCATTATTTTCAAAATAAAGAACAGATTCCAAGTAGTTACCCAAAAATATAAAAATCAAGGGCTGTCTGTCTGTTTTTCAGTTAACAAATCACCAGATGACATCCGATTTGAATGTGTAGACCGTTTATTTTGCTAACATTTCTCCTAGTAAAATATTATAGTGAAAATTTTTAAGAAAATTAAATGTTATATCATTAAAAAGAGTGTCAATTTACAAAAGGTGGCGTGTTTTGAACTTTGTTGGATCAATTTAAGGGCCCGTGCTCCCTTGTGTATACTACTAATGAACCAAATCGATAATCAGCTGTAGATGAATGACTTAAAACATGGTCTCTATCTTTATTCTGTAAATGTTATAAGCTATAAAATGAGTCAATAATATTCAAATTAAACATTATAAAAACTAACAACTTAAGAAAAAGCCTAAAAATACTTGGTAGATTACAAATTTCTAGAACAAAAAAAAGTACGCTTGTAAAATTAACATTTATTTGTTGTTTATATTTTGGCTTTGAAATGTGAGTGATTCATGTATACTTACCTTCAATCAGATAGCAATTACTGTATTGTTCATTTACATTTAATTTGATCACTCAATTTTATTAAGTGAGGTTTGTTAACGTTGTATTCATTTTTTAAAAAAAAAACTTGTTAAAACTTATTAACATAAATAAATGTTAATTTATATAACCAGAAATATGGATATATAAGATGATTTGAAATGAAAGCACATTCATTGGTCTACAGTGTTTGGTGAGCCCAAGGCCACGCAGGTGTTGTCTTTCTGCTTTTACCTTCCTCAGGTAGTAGCGCTTCAGTCAGCCATCAACTCTTCACACTAAGTTATCTCAATCACACACCTTCACCACCTTCCTTAAATCTGTCTCTCCTTTCAGTTTATAAGTAAGGAAATCAGAAAAACTTCTCCAACGGTGATTTCAGGAATTTTTTCATCTTTGAACTTACCTGTTTTGGTGTTATAAAAGCGCACCTGATTTGCATCATATTGCCATACGGCACATCATTAAACATGCCGCAAAATGTTTGTTACTTGACAAAAATACTGCATACAATCTGAATGTTAAAGTTCCTAATTCTAGCATTAGCCATTGTACTATCCTCTAAGTTGAATAGGGACAAGAAGGTGAATCCTATTCAGGAGGACTGAGGCACCGGCATGAAGTAATGTGCAAACGGTTTCCGTGTCGGGTATTGCCAGGAAATAGGATGTGGTTTTTTAGTGGGTCTTGACCCCCGACCCCACATACTCTAAGCAAGACGTCTTGCTAAGGGATCTGATGAACAGATTTTTCCACATCCTACGACGAAAAAAAAAATCCTCTAAGTTGCCACAGATGTAACACCAGGTTCATAACACCCTTCTTATATCTTCCTAGAAGCATTAAACACTATTTCAATGACTTTGAGTTATAATACCATATCCCATAAATATGACACGTTTACATAACAGAATAATTTACTACTTGACAAGTTTGTTTGTCCCTCTCAATTATTGTTGCATTTTAATTCAACTGTTGTTCACATTTGACCCAAAACTCTCTCTTAGCACATTGATATAATGCCCGAAGCTATTCAAAGGTTACAAATAACTCATATTTACAATATCTACAAAGGTTAGAACTTTTGAATCTACTTTTAATCAATCAAAAGTCGACATTATTTAGTAATATGACCTCATTTGTTCACTAATAACTATTCTACTCTAATTTTTTTAGTTACGTATCACAAGTACTCTGTAAGCAAACAAGCTTATCTATTTTGTTTAATGTATCACTTGTAATGTTTCTTTTTTGTTATTAACAACCGTAAAATAAAATTACATGCACATTATCTGTACTAAAGTGGTTAGTAGATATATTATTATAAAAATCCGTCATACCTCGTGAATCGTTGTAGACACCAAACCGGTTTAGCTGGTACTGCATCTTCAAGATGGCCTCATCATTCTCGAAAAATCCTACAAGTAAATAGTTATTAATAACTGCTTCAATCAGTATTTAGAAAAAACAAAATTATGCAAGAATTAAAATAGCCGTAAAAACAAATTTCATAGACTTAACAATAGACAAATTAGAAATAATCTAAATTTGAAAATATATAAGAAACCAACACGTTTGATATAACAATTTACAAATCTTCCATTCACCTTTCACAATAAAAAATATCCTTTTGTTTATAATGTGTACCTAATAATAACAACTGTGAATAAAATAACTTTAATACATAACTAAATAAAATCAATAGTTAATAACAAGAGATATGATAGAGCCTTAATAAATAAAATTATGTACGTACAAATAATAGTAAAAACATAAATAATAATGATAATAATAAAAATTAATAATAATAATAATGAGTTATATATGAATGTTACTTATATATAAATATGTATTATCCACAAAATTTGGAATATATTACACTATTTTTTTAAGAAAATAATTGGAGTAATAAACATTGGATGTACTAAAATTGTGAACAGAATAGCATATTTGCAGCGAAAGGTTTATTGCTCCCATTCTATCGTTAGTTGTGGATGGCCCACTGAATACTCTATTTAACACTAGCTATGATGATCAAAGATATGAGAAGACCTTTTATTAAAAAAGAGTTAGGCTTAATGGTTCTTACTTTAAGATGATGCAGCATGCTCCACAGAAATGTCTAGGCATAAATCTAGCTATAAAGGTCTTTATATCTGTATGAAGATGAAACAGATTCACCTAAAACTATCAATGTTACGGGCATACTTTTGAAGGTTCTAGATCACAGGTGTCAAGCATACGGCCCGCAGGCAGGATCCGGCCCACCTGAGGGTTTGATCCATCTTGGGGGATAAATCTGCATTATTATAAAAAAAAAAATCAGTTTACTCTAATTTCCTTAAAAACCTGCAGTTCCTATATAATCCACCAGTGTTTTAGTGCGCGCTGTATAATGCACGTTTCCTTTGTTCTCGCACCTTGAGCAGCGAAATATCTCTGTCAAAATGGATAGTAGTGAATACAGTGTCGGATTTTAATAAAGATTTTTATAATTCACTTATTCTTATTTGCACTAATTATTACTATTAGTGACTAATACAAAGAAAAAGGTGGACTTATTGTTAGTTCTTTGAAATTTTGTAATTAGCTTGCTGGCATGGCCCACTTGAGATCAAACTAAGCTGTATTTGGCCTCCAGACCAAAATGAGTTTGACACCCCTGTTCTAGATGAATGATTAAAAGAGAAAGGTTATGTAACAGCAGTAATTTATTTATTACATTTATCATACATGTAAGCCAATCACCTTGTTATTGATAAAGATTCTTGTCAAATCATACTAAAAATTATAAGCGTTAGAGATACATATCTATGTACATCTATGAATGTCATTATAGAACTCAAAATCTGAATTTCAATTCAGTTACAAAAAATAGGACGCAAAACCTGAAAGATATACGAGTCCAATGAAATTGAGATCCTCAGTTTAATATCTTTAATAACATATCAGATTCATTAATGATTTCAGGTTTCGTATAACTAACAAAATGGTTATAGCCAGATAAAAACAAATTATACATATTAATTGAAATCTATGTATAAACAAATTAAACAAAACATAACATCTAGTTTATGTTGCCTCGCCAAATTATTTTTATAAAAAGGCAATTTAATTATTATTACTATAAATCACCTGAAGTGAAAACCAATTGTTAGTAGATAGTAAAGGACAGTAAAGATGTCAAGATTTACATTTTTAATCATAAATATAATATTTGTAATATAGATTAAAGTAATGCTATATTTTTCATTACATTATCTTCAGAGAAGATTAAGGAGTTAAATCTGTACTCTTTGCTTACTCATTTCATCTTAGATGTTCAGTAAACAATTCTCGATGTTTGACCAAAAAACATCCCAGCAATCATGTTTTTTTTTTGTATACGCACTATATATTATCGGATATGATGATGAAATTAATTATTTATATTTGAGATTAAATAAAGTGGTTTATTGATAAGATTATTACGAGGTTACTAATTAATAATAGTGAATAGGGGGTGTTGATGTACTAAGTTTAAAGAAATATTATTCATGGAATGTAAATGAGTGGCCTCAAGAGACTGCCAACGGTTATTTTAATAAGGAGGATTAGGTTCATTTAGAGAGGACCACTGGGCCATTAGAGCTGCTCACAAAAACCACTGCTTCTCACTCTTTTTTGTCATTTCCTTCAGCCATATTTTTTTCAGGTATAATAAGTTGTCCTGCAGCATGAAAGTGTTTTAAACAGATGGTGTTTCCAGATCAGGTAGCCCTGTCTTCTCCAATCTCCACACAATTCTCAATTAAACGTATTTTTTAGTTAGAAAAACACGTTATATCGTCATCATGGATGTTACAGTAATTACGAAAATCAACATATGTTTATTATTATTAATCCAAATATATATTTCGAACAACTCCACCTTTTAAAAACAATTGACTTCAATTAATGGCATCAAGTTTTTCATACATTTTAAGTTGTAGAAGTATGGATTATTTATGATTCTCGACCAGTTTTAGATATAAATGTACCAATTCATTAACTGCAATCTGTCATAGTATGATATTTACTTATATTGGGGAAAATATTAAGTCTATACACAAAAAAAGTTTCTTATGATATTTTTTTTGTGTGGAGTTTCTTATAATAAACTTTTTGTGTGGAGTTTCTTATAATAAACTTTTTTTGTGTGGAGTTTCTTATAATAAACTTTTTTGTGTGGAGTTTCTTATAATAAACTTTTTTTGTGTGGAGTTTCTTATAATAAACTTTTTTTGTGTAGAGTTTCTTATAATAAACTTTTTTGTGTGGAATTTCTTATAATAAACTTTTTTTTGTGTGGAGTTTCTTATAATAAACTTTTTTTGTGTGGAGTTTTTTATAATAAACTTTTTTGTCTGGAGTTTCTTATAATGAACTTATTTTGTGTGGAGTCTTTCCCCACAAATGTACCACATTACCGGTGACGCCGAAAACGTTTGGTGTTCTCAGGTAGTCGTCATTCATCCAAACACTAACTAAGCCCACGGTTGTATTACTTTGCGGACGTAACTCTGGAAATTTTTGAATGAATTTCAAGTTGTTATTAATAAATTCAGCTATGATATTGTAGAAATGCAAAGGTAAATTTTTATTATTGCTTAGAAGGGTTTGCAATAAAAAATATTACCAACTCGTATTTAGCGCTGAATTTTACAAGTATTGTAATTATAATGTGTGCATATAAAACAGTGGTAACTCATGTAACAGCAATCACTCAGAGAATACAAGCACAAAAGGGTGAATACAACCGCGAGATATGTTTAACTTGCTCACTCAGTCCGTTTAAATCATTTCTTTATAAAACATTTAATATTTAATGGTAGCTTCATAACTGTTTTTCTTCCACATTCCTTTTTATATCACCCCCTTATTATAGCATCTTAATTTAAGTACAGATATATTTGTCTAATATAAGAGCTACACCAAAATTTTTGTATACACAAATATAATTAATTTATAATAAACCAAAATGCTGTAGATGCTATTCAATCAACCTAAATGATAAATTTCTTGAATGAAAGTCTTTCACTAATTTAATGGCAATCTCTATAACACCAGTTGACATACTTTACCGGACTCCACTCAACGTGCAGTATCATATACCACTAAACGACTCGTGACCCCTTCTGTCATTGCCAAGAAATTGTAGCAATAATTAATAATATACAATCACTGAATGTGATTGACAGGAATAACTGTTGTTATTTCTAGTTATTAAGCCATGGAAATATAGTTTCCTATATGGTTGAAGCATTTGATATATTATTCTTAACATGAATCAAGATAAGGACACAATAATTATATTTAATAAAACAAAAATCATTTTAAAAAAAAATCATTGATTTTATTACATAAATAAATGAAACATCAATTCAAACTATATACACAATCAAGGTTATAATTATTCCATTTATTTTACTGAAAGGAATGTGTTTTTATAATATTATCTTAGAACATTTGTATTTAAGCTGACATTTGTGTTCAAGTTTATATTCCTAAAATTATTCATTTTAAATCTGTAACGACCTCCAATGTCAAGGGCGTGAATTAGTTTCCTTCATAATTTCAATATTTCATTTAGTTTGGAGCTTGTGCAAATATTTAAACAAGAACATCAAAGCTTTATAAGTATATAGATAAATGAATACTGACTTTTCTGTACTTTTCTTTATTGTAGATAAATATGCAGTATGAACATTTTTCAACCACATGCTCACTTGTATTTTATCTACTTCTTTCTTTTTTATTTTTCTATTTTTCATATCACATCCAAGGCATTCCCAGTTCTATTTATTTAAAAAAAAAAAAAAAAAAAAAACAGTGTAGACATTGCAGTCGTTAAACTTGATTTATAAGCAACCTCAAATTGTCATCGTTTTTCAGTAATAATACATACTCTAAATCTATTCAAACATCCTACTTTTCCCCAAACATTGTATAAGTAACTAAATTTCTCCCAGTTTTATGATTTTTATCATAAAACACAACTTAATTTAAATTAAAGCTTCAATGTAACTTTCTCAGCGAATACATATACAGCGAATAAGTTTTATTTGTTCAAACGCGTTTATTTGAACTGACAATTATTGGTTGAAAGGCACAAAAAAAAAGTATTCCTGAATTAAGTTTATGCAAAAATAAAGTCCCTAAATTCAATTGTGAAAGAAGAGAATTTTTGTATCATATTTTTAAAAATTGATTTGATTTTCAATATGGGCCATGTAATGTATGCTTTTTAATTGATTGTTTCTTTTCATAAACATTATAGAACATATCAGAATTGGTATTACATACAAATCACTTACACATTTCGTCAATCAGGGCTATTTAAAGAAATCTAGACGTTTTAAGTTTATTGAAGCTCATGTTAAGTTTTAAGTTCATGTGAAACAAGTTTTTATAAAATGATCACTTCTCAATAAATCTACTGTATTTTAAAACAATTTTTATACTGTTTACTTACATAAATAAAATTGTTAAAAATATTTATTGCTTTGGAAAAATAAAGATGTTTACATCATTTTTGCATTATATGAGAATCTTTTTGTAAATTTGTGCTATACGACACAAATTTGGTTTGGCAATCTGAGTAAAACAATGAAATGAGTTTTCAATGTGGTAACTGTAATCTTAATATATAAAAGTATCGTTTAGGTAAAATACAATTTCAATACCTAAATTGCATTATGCGTCTTAAATCGGCAATAGGAAAAATGAGTTTTCGTGAATATATTTTATTCAATATGAGTATTGATAAAAATTTACGTTCCATAAATTAAAAGTTTTTCAAATTTTAATGAAGTAGAACGAGATTTATAAATCTGAAATTTGTAAAACACAACTATTGAAATCTTATTACATACAAGAAAATATTTCAAAAATGGTATATATAAAATAAGGTTCTGTAATCCCACATTACATAAAAACATTCGTTTTATTATATTATATCGTTATATTATACCCCATATTTTTTTTTACATCTTGATAATGAAAAAAATATAATTCAGAAATATGGTTAACGTTTCAGTAGTTTCATTTCAGCGTTTTGATCATGAAAAATGAAGTTTCCTAAACGTGGTCTACATAAAATAGACTTTTGTAAACCTCAATGATGTAAAAGAATAATTTTCAAATTGTTGTTTATAAAATATGAAGTCAAAAAATCGTTGTTTTAATTTATTGAGACTTTGTAAATCTAAATTAAGTGAAATGTTTAATAAATGTTCGTTATGGTACGCATTATTTCATTATTCTTTTGTATGTATATTTATATGTGGATTAAATAAATTATATTTCATAAATATAGCAGACCCACGCCAGGAAGAGTAGTCACTGGATTGCTTCTTCCCTCCTGTGTTTCCTCATACATCTGTGTTATCAGTGTCACTGGTAATGTAACACTTACATTGTTGTGACTTTAAAAAAAAATATAATATATTTTTAAAATAATATATTTTAATATAATATCAAAAAAAAAAAATCTGGAGTGGCCTACACTCTACTTTACTATAAGTAACTTAATGTCAAATTTCTTGAGTATATAAAACATAGCGTCTCATTTAAGCATAACGTAAACATCTAAATGGGATATAATTATTAGCCTTTCATTCCTGGGGTAGTACTGATAGTGATTGAAGGACATATCATTTTATAAGCTTATTTTTGTACATCACAAATAATTTATTATTTGCAAATAATTGCATTAGTATAACTACAGCAGTAATAACATTTTTGAAAAACCAAAGTGAACATTTCTTGAAACGATTTATTCTCCTACAAGAGAATGGCATTCGTTCAAACAGCCAGTAGATTCCTTACATCGTTTACTTGACATCCTTCTACATTGAATATTAAAGTAAAATTTTAAAATTTAAAACAGGAAAATACTCTTTTTTTCTCTGAGAAACAACATAAACAGGGAAGAAAATGTTGTTTTAGGGTGAATTCTTAATTAAAGATGTACGATAATTACAGTTATTAATCTCTAAACGAAAGATTCAGATTATGAATTATCATTTATATTTTTGGTCTTTTATAGAATTATCATACTGGGAATTTTAATCTTTAAAATAATAATAATAATAAGCTTCTTAGTATTTAATAAGATCATTTTCTTTCCCCTTTGTCAAATAACATATATACGAATTTTTTCTGAGTGAGTGTTATCATTTTCCTGCACAATATTATTCCTCTTACATCTCATATAATTCAATAAACAATTTAAACTACTCCTTTATAAAATCAATTTTATCTCAGTGGATTCGCTCAAAAAATTTCTAAGTCAATGTAAACAATGTAAAAAAATACAAAAAATTCGACAAGTGTAGCAGGTGATCTCTTAGTCTAGGGTAAACAAAGAGTTTTTATATCGTTTTTGCTCTTTCCCGTAATTGAAACTTCATGATTTTTTTTTATGAATTGCTAATTTTTTGTTCCATTTTTGGTCAAATTTTCATTATTTTTTAACGAGCCGTTTAGCGTCAAGAAAACATTTTCTGAAAACACAAATCGTACTGTAACGCCCCTTTAGCGAATGTAATTTTAAAAAAAAATATCTCAACTCATTCTCCACATAATGTTCTAATTTTAGGCATAGTTTCATTTTGATACGTCAAATAGTATGGCTTGTATCGCTTTCACAATGTTTGAGATTGAATTATAAGTCAAAATTTTTACATTTTATTGAAAAAAAAATATTTCCTGTTGTTTTAATATTCTGAATATATTTTTCGTTTGTTGCATTTGAAACCTCAAAGATAATGTCAAAATTTCAAAACTCTAGGGTTATCAGTTTAGGAGAAATAAATGTTTTAAAAAAAACGGTTTTTGGCAAAAGAAGTGACTTTCCCATCATGCATAATTCTTCCCAAACAATAGGGATCTTCGTCTTTATGAGGCCCATTTTTTTGTAAAATATCAACTTAATCCATCAAAGATTCTGGACCGTAACGTGGTAACAAGCAATGCTAACACACGCACCCACCCACACACACACAGACATCATCGTAAAAACGTCATAAAACGACTTCTGGGACCTCAAAACATGTAATTCCGTCAAAATCTCGAGATCGAATTTTTTCACGATCACTATACTTTACTTATAGTAAAGTAAAATATAGGACTATAAAGGAAAGATCTATAAATTTTAATTAAGTGTAATATAATGTATTTAGAATTCTGTTTGGAGTTTGTTAGAGAGATACCCAGTAAAAGAAAAGTTGATATTTCATTAAGATGCTTTTTTCCCTTTTTTCGTGGCTTAGTTTTGAAGCATTGTTGAAGTACGTAAATCTGTTAGAGATTTTGCTTGGAGGGCCAGTACTCTAAAGACTGAGAGAAGGAAAGGCAGGGATGACAGCTGTTCTTCTGGACTAGTCCGTGAGTTTTTTGTTCTACCGGATGGCATTGGACCCTCAGAATGGCCTAACGAGACCCTTCTCTTACCAATCCCTTCTTCCAAATCTCTCATTCAGAATCACTTCTATATTAACAGTTCCTCTAACAAGTGGTATTCATCTGTTTTAAATTTTATCCAAGCTTTTTTTTTATACCATTTTTCAATGGGAATTATTTACAATACTACTCAATTTACCTACAATGAATGTGTTCTTATCATAAAGAAAAGTTAAGTTCTAGATTTTGACAGACAGTTTAGAACACGAATGAATCAAAATCTGTCATTCCTTTATGGTTGTTGTCTGACAAAGGGAGTGAAGGTGTACGCTTGCGTACGTGGGTGAGAGAGAGTGATAGTGAGAGAGAAAGAGTAGAATGAGAATGTACGCGTTAATACGTATTTGTTGAACTCAAATTCTATCGTTATATTTATACTCCTATAAGTAATCACATTACCACAAAATTATTTGGTGTTTTTTTTTTCAATTGAAAAACCATATTGTTTGCTTTAAGACTTCTGCAATAAAATAAGAAATTATGAGATTAGATTGTCATATTTCGTTTAGAACTGAACGTTTTGACTATACACAGGAGGGCCAGGTTAACTCAGTAGTTAACGTACTTGCCTCTGAACTGATAGGACCGGGGCTCGATCCCCACCTGGCCCCCGATTTATTCATGTGGAAGGTGAATATATCTGCGCATGTCCTCCCTCGGAAAAGGGCCTTAAACCGTCCTTTTAATATATAACATATATGATGAAAACCACAATAGGAAATGGGAAAACAAGACTAAGTTGGGTTTTAACTCTGACGAAGACCGCTCGTTACGGTTGAAAGATCTTAGTCTTGTTTTCCCATTTCTTATTGAGGTTTGATCATTGATTGTTAATCACGTGTTTTATGTGAAATCTTTTTATATAACATATATATGTTAAATTTGAATAAATTTAAAATAACTATTTACCGACGAAATTTATTGTTACTTCTGGCTGATTCCTAACTTTACCATGCACTTAATATCACTTGATCAAAACTTTGACCTCTTAATGAAAGTTAAAAGATGAAATGACTATAAGTAAAACAAAATATACAGTTTACAAAATTATTAATTTACTATAAAAATTTCGTATACCTAAATTTAATAGTGGTGATGTTCATATTTGTAAATTTATCTGCATGAAAAGTGTGAATAATAATTGTTTCATCAAAAATACATTTTTTCGGTATTATTTTTCAATTCAATAATTGATATTCATTATCTATTAATACATAATTTAAACTTTGCATTGGGATATTAAATAACACCGCTTATATTTAGAGAAGTATTTGAAACAGTAGAATACTGTATAATTGATCACGATTCAGGAATTTCTCAATATCTATGCGTTAACTGAAATTAGTTTTATTGCAATCTGATATCTCAACAAAATAAATTTAATTAAATAAGAGTTTTTTTTTGAGTCTATATGTGAAAGTAAAAACACAGTCATTTGTAGTTCACTTGTGTCATATATTAATCACTTGTAGGGTTATATTAATTGTAGTAGGTTAAGTTAGATTGCAGTAGCAGTCCCACAAGGGAACACACTATGGCAGAGCATTGGCCCTTTGTGATACCACACAATGAAGATTGAACCCACAGTGGGAGTCCAAAATTTTGCCTAACTCAAGAGTATTTAGAGTAGGGATCTTTAATGAGTACCTGACATCGTAAAGGCTTGAGGCCGACGGTTTAATGTCCTTGTTATTCACCTCTCGCATGAGCAAATGGAGAGCCAGCTGAGAATCGAACTCCGGTCCTATGAGTTCTGAGGCGAGTACGTTAACCACTGAGCTAATATGAACGGTAATACAGCAATGGTATCACTAATTTGTCAACTGAACTACATTCAATTCGAAATATGTTATGTTTATTGTATTATGTACACTATTTGAGTTACTATTTAAGGGGTTATTTAATTCCATAATTGTGGAGGATTAGTTGTCATCACCAAATATCTGTTTTAGCATATCTAATCATAACTAATGATCAACCAGGACAGAAGAGCTGCTCCAGCTGCTTGTACTTCATCATTTCCAAGTCAGAGCTTCCTATTCTTTGTTTATAAACTTATTTAGATGCAAAGGTAAGCTTAAATTTAAAGCTATATAAACTAAAATAACAAGAAGACATGTGTCAGCCACCAAACGTAATTGTCAATACAAACTTTCTCAGAAATCAGATTAATTCAATTGTATAAAAAAAAAAAATGAAATTTTCGTTCCTGCAAACTAGGCTAGGATGTATGAATTGGAATTATTACTAGCAATACTAATTTATATCACATAATGGATTAGAAATTTCTCTAAAGTAAATTCAAATATAAACATTTAAATAGTTTAACAACGTTTAGAACACACTAAACAAGATTCTTTTTCTCTTTTTCCACTGGGAGAAGTAGTAGTAACTTAGATTTAGGATTATATATATTGCTAGTTTACTATTTACCAAAGCAGAACTCTTTGATTCCTGAGTTTCAATTTAATTAATTCGACCAAATATAATATTTGTTATCAATATTTTTTCTTTACTTTACTATAAGTATAATATAGTAATCGTGAAAAAATTTGATCTCAAAATTTTAACGAAATTACATGTTTTTAGGTCCTAAAAGTCATTTATGACGTTTTTTCAATGATGTGTTTGTGTGCGTGTGTGCGTGTGTGTGTGTGTTTCTGTGTGGATGGGTAAGTGTGTATCAATTGTGGACGCTACAGTCTACAATCTTTGATGGATAAATTTGATATTTTACACAAAAATGGGCCTTATAGTGTAGATATGGAGCATAGTTTGAGATCAATTATGTATGATGGGAAGTCACTTCTCTTGCCATCAGAAACCTGTTTTTAGACAACATTTTTTTCTCTCATAAACTACTAATTCTAGAGTCTTGAAATTTTTGCTATATCTTTAGAGCTACAAAAGTAGCACAGTTAAAATAACTACAGAATTTTTAAAACTACAGGAATTTTTGTCAATAGAATGTAAAAATTTAGACTTATAATCCAACCTGAAAACTTGTGAGGGCAATACAAATCATATCATTTGATGTTTCAAAATAAAGCTATAATTAAAAATAGAGCTTTATAAGGAGGATGAGTTGAAATATTTTTTTTTCAAAATTACATTCACCAAAAAGGCGTTAAAGTATATTTTCTGTTTTCAGAAATTTTTATTTGGATGCTAAAAGGCCCATCAAACTATGAAATTTGTCTAACATATTAGGCAAAAAATTAGCAAGTGATATACAAAAATTTCCTGAAACTTCCATTACGGTAAAGAGCAATAAAAGCTATAAAGACTGAATATTTATCCTGGACTAATGAATCACTTGTTATACTTGTCGTATTGGTTTACGTTTAAGTAGAGTGACTTAGAAATTTTTTGAGTTAATCTACAAAAATAAGATTGATATTTAGAGTTTACTATAAAAAATTATGATATTATGAAAAATTTTTATATGATTAAATAACTTAATATGAGATGTAAAAAAATAAAATTCTGACATCATTCAGTAAAAGAAAAATCAATACCAATCAAAGATATAATTTCTTATGTATTCCATAGTATGATGGATTTGTCTCACTAAATGCTATTATTAGTCACTAAAATAATTAATTAATAAATAATTAAGTATTAATATAGCAGCCGTGAACAAAACTTAACATCAGATGTAAATATTTTTCTGTTTATGTTTTTCGTAGTATGTTTGGGTAATGTTGAAGTGAGTTGGATGGACTCGTTCCATCTTCATAACTATTATGCTTAAAAATTTCAAGCTTCCAGCTATAAATGTTTTAAATTATACTGAAACACCGGTTTAGAAGTTGATTTGAGTATGCAAAACTGGCTGATTACTAATATACTTTTTTTCTCATTATACATTTACAGGAACTTTATAGCACATTGCAGTACGCAGTAGAAAGATAACACTCGCTCAGAGTAAATTTGATTATTATGATTATGAGAAAGGGAAAAAAAGTGATTTTTTAAAAAACATTAGCATGTTATAATATATCCAGTGTAATAATTATGTAAATGACCAAAAATGTAAAACGTAATTGAAAATAGATAACCTTCTTTGAAAAATAATAAATGAAATTATTCTACATATTAAATTAAAAATTACCTTAAAATAACTTTTTGTCTTACATGTTTCCGACATTTTTCAGACAAAATAGGAATATATTCAAGTATTAAATGGAAAAATTTGTCCATTTACAATAAGCATTCTGCATTGGGGTGCATAAATATTGCTTTCCTGTTTTCATGTCACAGTTGTATGAATTGGGCATGAGAAAATAAATTCTTCTCTTTAGACTTTTCAGTTTACACTTTTTTTAATTTACAGTGCTCGTTTACCATTAGTGGTTGTGTTTGGAGGCGCTAGGAAGAGGTCCACCATCTTTGGGCCACCTCGTCACGACAAAGAATTATCTCTTCAACGATATGTTATATATTATGTAAAAGTGTAAACAATAGTTAATAAACAAGTATTTGTAAAATGCTGATGACATTTTATAAACCTGAGAATACAAGTTAGTGAAATTTAACAAACCCTGTTAGTGAAGCTATAATTCCGACTTTCAAATTTTTATCCATACGTCCTTAGCTTAAGTTAGATTGCACTGGTAGTCCCACGACGTAACATACATAGGTCAAATATTGGTCGTTTGTGAGGCCACACAATAAGCATTCTGCATTGGGGTGCATAAATATTGCTTACCTCAAATATATTTAGAGTAGGAATCATCAACTAGTATTTTGAATTGAATAGGCTTGGAAACGCCGGCTTAACTTCCTCTCAGAGGAAGAGCTCAGATTGTTTTTACGTTCCGTATGAATAACTCAAGAACAAGTAGAATCTACCAGTCTAGAAGCAAGCACGTAGCCACTGGGTTACGCTAGCTTCAGGATATACGTTTTAAGATGAAATGTTGTATATAGAATCAATACAGTAAAGGTAGAATTTGTCCACCGACAACCTATTAACGTCCTAAATATGCAAATTAAAATTTTTAACACCTTTCAAGAAGATAAAAAATTCATAAAACGCCTAATATAGTATTTTCAAGTTCAAATGGTTTTAAATCGATTATTTTTACTATTCTATAATTCAATCAACAATAATAGAAAATATCAGTTCAAAATATGAGCTAAAAATATGTTCTGCTACTAACCTCGAGAGAGGTAGATATATATAGGAATGAATATATATTTCAAACTAATGTTCCCAAATATCTGGCCCGAAAGCCAATGCATATTCAGCATTTAGTCTTCATTTCAAACTAAACGACATTCTCGTGAAGCGACAAGTGGAAGGGATTCGTGAACAGTCAATCGAAATCCTCCTCTCAGTCCTATCACAATGTGCAACGTTCTGAACGAATTTAATTTAGATTTGGCGGAATTTCCATTTCAATTCATTGAAAATTCCTTAATTATCTCTGACTAATTTAAATTAATTGCAGTAAAATGTACAGATTTCAATAGTAAATTAGTCAAGAGCTGATAGCTAATGGTCAGAAAAAATTTTAACAGGAATTGAAAATTTTTTTTGATTATTTAAAATATGTCGTTTTTGTAAATTATGGATTATATATCCTTTTTCAAAATAGAATATTTATTTATGATCAGGTGTTATTTATTTATTTATAATATTTGTTTAGGTGCTAACATGTTTTACATGTTTTGCCGATTATGCTTGAGTCAAAGAGAGAGAGAGAGAGAGAGAGAAGAGAGAGAGAGAGAGAGTGTGTGTGTGTGTGTATGTGTCCTTATGTAGAGTACATTAAAGCTTCATAAAAGTCAAATATATGTATTAAAACATGATGCAAGTCAATCCATATGTTCTATAATAGAGGAAAAATAAATCTGTATGTTAGTTGGTACTGTGGTGCTAATGTTAACGACCGACTCGTGGCACCCTCAGTTTTTGAAATTAGTAACTAAAGTAAACTGCTTGAATCGGTGTAATTAGGACAAAACATTGAGGAAAACGACGGCCAGTCTCTGGTCGACTAATTAGTACAGAACAGGTAGAATAGTGTATTCCGATCGGCACATAGTTTAATTGTACATGACAGTTTAATTGAACATTTCCACTTGATTGAGATAATGTAATACTTTAACTGGAACAGTAATGACAAATGAATAGCCTATGACAATGAGCCATTGCTAAACAATATTATCATCTTTCTGTCATTTCCAGTGTGTGGCGCCCCTTTTGAATTATATACTAAAGGTACTATTAGAACACAAATGACTTAAGTGCCAGTAACTCAAAATATTCAAGACTACATTTGTGTCTCAAGTACTTATCTTCGTATAGTGTGAGTAAAATATTATATATATTTTTTTAAGTATAATGCAAAGAAATCATAATTCTAAGAAATACAATATTAAATAATCTGGAGTGGCCTACACTCAACTTCAGTATAAGTACAAAAAAATATATAACTGGATACAACATAATGGTGTTAGTCTCTTCAAAACCTTTCACATTCTATCATAAGTCAGAATGTTTACATTTCATTGAAAAAAAAACCTCTTTTCTTGTTTTAGAATTTATTCTTTCAATATTCTTTCAATATTTATTCTTTAATGCGTAGTTTATTTTGCTATCTTAAAGTTTATCCAATATATTGTTGTCCCAAAATCATTGCATCTTATAATGTAAATGTCACATTAATTGATTATTATTTTATTTAAAAATTTCCGTGAGGGAGAATATCACTATTTAAGCAAAGAAATGAATTCGAACTCAGATTGCTTACTATATTTCTATTTATATTCTACATAATAAATACAATAAAGCTGTAATGACAAAATTCATATAATATTTTACGAATTTTTTATTAATGTAATTTGACTATTGCTAACAAAGATAAAACAACCCTTTAAAACCTATATATATATATATATATATATATACATATATATATAAAATAAATTCAAAACGAAGGAAACACACAGAAAGACACAGACATAACTTCACCGCCCTGCCTTCCTGCGGGACTCTTCGCTCTTCACACCTCCTGATGACGACGATGGTCGAAATATCGATGTGAGTTATGTCTGTATCTTTCTGTGTGTTTCCTTCGTTTTGAATTTATTTTATTTAAAAAAGTCTGCTGGACCGTTTCTGTTAATTGTATATATATATATATATATATATATATATATATATATATATATAGGTTCAAAAAACTGTCACTAGGGCAGCACACTAGCTGATTTGAACACAAAACCTTTATTTAGTTATTTCCTCATAATAGAAAAATTCCAAGGTAATTATGTATCTTAATTAAATAATGTAATATAATTTTGTTTAATGTTATAGTAACTAAACTCTGTATTGATGTAGCCCTGAAAATGTCTACAAATATAGACGAAACGTCGGCTTAAAGGTGTTGCATTATTGAAACTAGACCAAACCTCGATAAGAAAGAAAAATAGTGTTAAATATATGTGGTCGAGATTGGGAAACATTAAATATATATATACATATCCTCTGGTTTGGATGTTCATGTATACATATTAAATTTCCGAAATACTTTATAATGGTCTTATATAAATAATATTTAGGAAGTTTTAATTTAATTGTAAAATTATAAAATATACAGTTGTATAAACAATAATAACATATGAAGACCACACATCTTTGAAAAGAGCAAATATTAGATTTCATATGAGCTAAACAATTTATTTAATTTTAAACAAATTATGATCTCTGCTTCATGTGTAATATCAACTCCTTTATTATTGATTAAAGAATGTTTTCATCTTTTATAAAATATTTTACTGGGAATTTTATTATATTTCATTAATGAAATTACTTTTCCTTTCTTTGTCGAAAATCATAAATAACGAATTTACTCTGAGCGAGCTTTTTACTGCATATTGTACTTAGTTATAATGTTGCTGTAAATATATCTTAAGAAAAAAGATATCAGTAATTACATGGTTTCTATACTAAATTCAAATTTAGTGGTGGTTTTTCAGTATAATTAAAAACATTTATAGATGAAATCTTGTTTTTTTTAACAAAAAAAAAATAAATATGAACCATTAGACCAGAATATTGAAAAAACAAGAACAGACTAGCTCTTAAAGAGAACAAAAGAGTACATTCCTAACACTTTAATATTACCAAAGATCATATGATTCAGAAATATACCAAAATACGCATCTGATATTAAGTTTTATTGAAGGGTGTTATTTATTGGATTATTCCAATGCATCATACCATAGAAATCATGAGAATTATATATTTTATTGGCATTGATTTTTTACGTATAAGAACTTTATTCTTATTACATCTCATATTAAGTCAATAATCATTCAATTTTTTTTTCATTAAACCTATAAACATCAATTTTGTCAGTTGATTCAGTTAAACTAATTTCTAAGTAATACTATGTAATTTTAAAATTCCTCTTAATCATCCTCTACATAATGGTCTATTTGTGAGTATAATTTTATTTTCATCCGTCAAATGATAGAGCTTATATCCTCCTCACAAGCATTCACACTGAATCATAAATAATAATTATACATATTATTGAAAAAAAAATTCCAACTATTAAAATAATTCAAGGATTTTTTCAACTATTTCCTTTGTTGCTTCCATGATAATGGAAAAATTGCAAGACTCTAGTACTCTATTTAATAGTTGAGAAGAAAAACAAAATTGTCTAAAAATACATTTTAGCAAAAAAAAAATGACTTTCCCATAATTTCTCTCAAAACATAGAGTTGATCTATATTAATAGGCTTATTTTTGTGTAAAATATTAATTAGAACCATCAAAGATTGTTGACTGTAGCGTGTACACGTTGTTTTCGATACACATCCACCTTAAAAACGTCATAATAGGACTTTGAGGACCTCAAAACATGTCAAACAATCAAAATTTGAGGTCGATTATTTTCACTATCACTATACTTTACTTATAATGAAGTAAAAATCTGGAGTGGTTTAGATTGTTAGAATAAACTCAATATTAAACTTCATGACAATTGAATGAGTCTCATTCTGGTTTAATTTTGATGTATGTACCTAACAACTATATTATACATTATAGTATTGTAGTACATTATGAATAGTGTAGTATATTTTACATTAAGTTGTATATTAATGTGAATTAAGTATTATCGTGTAATGTAATATCAAACTCTGTGGTACAATATTATCTAACACATAAATAATCAGTTTAGTAATTAAATTTGTACAATAAGGTAATATCAACTTTTCAGTTACATCAAACATGAAATCATAGATCTGATATGTAGTAACTTTAACCTGAAATCCTGATCTCATAATGATTTTGTAATGAAGAGGCCCTTATTTAGCAGAATCTCTTGCTACTACAGACAGAATAGAATAATTGTCCCTTTTAGTGTAATATTACATTTCCATTATTTATTATCAAGAAATATTTCCAGCAAGAAATTACTTAATATAACTATTATGTTTATTAAATCAACAGAAAAGTTTAAAATTATTGGTCGTTTAGCAATAAAGATTGAAAATGCTACAATATTACCCAGAACAATGGAATTCTCCAACACAGCAGCAGCTGTACATGGGACATTTTTAAAGAAACTTATAGATTGATTGCAGCATTATATACTATTACAAGATCCCTTGTTTAATAAACATGAGTAAGATAGAATTTCGGACTACTGGTGTAAAATTTCCCGGTGTTGTAGCTTACTCAAAACTAAAAAAGGGTGCCATATTGTAAATGAGCCTCTCTTATTCATCTTATAATAGCATAAAAGATGAAATCGTGTATATGTGTGGATGTTGAAATCAAACAAACGTGAGTTTCTACGCAAGTTCACTTACAAAATGTTTCAGTTAATAACACTGTTTTGGTACTTCATTTTGCATAGCCATGTAACATAAACGCCTTAAATCATTAAAGATATCACAATATTGGCTCAAAATATATTGGAGTGTGGTTTTATAAACTATTTGTTTTGAATTGAAGCGGAACTAAGTAAGATGATGGCGAGGCGTGTGGGTGTGAGGGCCTTGACTGTGTGATTGTCGAGGGTCGGCACAAAAACCCGCCGGCAGCTGCACCTGTCCTACCTGCAGTAATCACGGCGACCGCCAAGGTCTCCCGCCATCCCGTGCAAAAAACAGCCCTCAACCGCATCTACTTACCTTCCACAAGTCATATTCCAAGACAAATATCATTATAACTAGAGCTTCATTTATTATCCCCAAACAATTCGGACACATAAACAACTCACTGTTAGTGCCAAATATTAATAACAAACAATAGTTTTATGATATTCCGTATATAGTTTATTTTAAATGTGTTCCCATAAATACAATATATTAAATTCTAAAACTGAACTAATTTGTGAATTATTTACCACTTTGGTTACTGTTATAAGCAGGGTCATATGTTAACCTGCTTTCGTACCTTCCTAAGGTTTGACATACCGTCTGACGTATATAGTCCTGGTTTGTCCCGTAATATCGTTATTAATTTATTATTTTAAATGACTTCCAGTTAGTTTTGTAATAACTTCATTTTTTACTCTATGTACGATAAAAAATTGTATACCATGCTTTTGCAAATTTATACGTTTTGAGGATCGTTAAGTACATTCATGATATTTGAATTTGAATCAAAAAGTTGACTGACTCGATGTAGAGGACACCATTTGATGAATGAATTTGACATAGCACTCCAAAGTAGCCTATCTACTACAATATAGCTTGATTTCTTACTGCTTCATGGCCAATATCGTAGTTTGACAATATTTGGCTATTTAACCTTCTAACGCAAGAGTCAGATATATGTAAAACTTTGCAGTTATTATTACAATATGATATATGTCTTAAAGTAAAAAGGAAAGGTAGGTTTTTTATATAAAAATATAATAAAGTTGTCTTTATAATTCTACTTGAAACGTTGTGTTCGGACATGATACTGATTACACTGTTTTACGAATTATAATAAAAAAAAAATGAAAAATATGAAATTACAAGAAGATTATCTACTGTTTCTGGTGATGTTCATTAACTAAAACCGACTATTTTATTAAATTTTTTGAATTCAGAAAAAAAAAATTGTTTCGCCAAACTATACGTTTCTATATTGATATTAAAAATTTACATACGTCATATAAAATAAATGGAAATATAATGAGAAAAAAGTATAATTTTGAACCAATCTAATCTTAACTTTTTACGTCCCTTAAATATTGATTTTTTCGCATTAACTAATAAATGTATTCCTTAAAAACAAATCGAATATATTTTGTTACTGTTGATATCTAAGAATACAATAACTAATGCAATTATTTTAATTATAATTTTAAATTTGTTAAATTTTAATAGACTTTCGTAAATAATAGACTTGTAAATGCGTTATTAAATATTCCATTTGTTACTTTTTTTTACTACTTGTAGTTTTTTTTTTATTTTCACTATTGTCACAGTTTCTGCTAAGTCTTGTACATCTTTTGTTCATGTCTTCATATTTGTCTAATGCTTAAATAAGTCATTTGTTGTTTAGTTTTGTTCTTAAATAATAGTCTGATTATATGTTTTATGTTAGCCTTAGTCATATATATATATAGCTAATTTATTTAGTTCTCCTAAATAAGGTTAGACTACTTTATTTGACCTCGTACTTCTTCCTATGTTATTAAATGAGTACCGACAAGGGAATAGCTTTTAATGTATTCAACAAGTTCATGCCTATGTTAAACATTGCAATGTTTACAAAGTTCATGCCTATATATGCCATAAAAAAAATAAATGCAACTAAATATTTGTTTCGAATACTTTGGTTCCCAAACATGAAAACTACTAAAACTTACAATAGACCATTTTCTTGTATTTTTTTTTACTATTTGTAATGTAAAAAAGAAATAAAACATTTAATTTTAATGTTTTCGATTGAACATACAGGCTTTGGATTGAAAATGTAAATAAAACATAAAAAAGTTTGATTTTAAATTTAAATATTGACATTGACAGTGAAATTGGCTTCACTGACTACAATATTATTGACAATAACCAATAGGTCATTAAAAAAATATTGAAAATAACAGAAATGATCAATAGTTTCTTTCTCACTAATAAATGTTAATCTCAAAACAAAAATAATGAAAGTAATAAATAAAAATAGAAATTACTGCAAATAGAAACGTTTCTATGGAATATAAAATTGCTATAGAATTGAAATCCCACAACAGAGATAATAAAAAATCTGATGGTTGAAAAAAAAATAAGAAAAAACAATGAACTAATATTGCATGTTCTGCAGTGAAAGACATAAAGGAAATAAACATTTCAATAGGAACAGATAATATATGAACTTCTTAAGGTTGGTATACTCATTGTTTTTATCGCTTTCTTAATATCTTATTTTATTATCGTGCGTTTTCTTTACAGGGTTTTGATTTTTTTTTCTCATTATTTAACCAGGTCTATGTGGATTGGCTAGACTGCACAGTTCTACTAAACTGTTATAGAACTCACTCAAAAAAACGCCAAGGTAAAAAAGAACTTCACCGTTATATAATACCTGTGTTCAGTTCTAGCAATAATTAACTTATTCAGTAAAAATCTCATGCAAGGTTGATTAAGATATATTTATAACCTTCCTGTAAATATACTCACAGTCGGAGATAAACGGTGATGAAAAATTCAATGTGTCTTCAGTTTATTACGTAATTTGTTCAATATATATATATATAGGTGTGTTCTCTAATCGGGGTTCGGTCAATTTTCCAGGATAAAAAATCAAACTCTCGTTGCCAACGTTTCGGTTTTATTTAAAACCTTTTTCATAGGCAGAAGTAAGAATTTTTTAACTAAGAAAATGAAATTTACATTATTTAAAGGAACAACAATGTTAACCGGACAAAACCTTCGACTAGACTAATAAGATAACATTACAAATAACCTCAAGACTGTGTTGAGGTTAACAATACAAAACTCTTCTCCAGTATCAGAGTCAGGAAGGGTTCTACCAAAGTGAAAGAGGAAGTGATCACTGAACGATACTATACAATACGATATGATAGGATAGACGTCCTCTCTCTTCCAGTGACAAAGATTTATGTCCCACAAACTCATGTCCAAAACAAGAGGAAGGTACTAACGTATTCTACGACCAAAAAATGAAGATGGTTTTGTCCTCCATATTAGTGATAACGTGCACGTTGTAGACGCAACAGCAAGTAACCGACACGGCAACCCGGGTTGGTTGTATAGATTTATGCAAATTTTCATATCTTCCACCTCATAGAGAATGTTATCAAGAACATTCTGAACCAAGCCCGATGCCGTGTCGGTTACTAGCCGTTGCGTCTGCAACGTGCTTGGTCTCCCTTTCTCTTTTCTCCTGAAGACGGGTTGCCCGAAAATTTCAGTTTGTAAGTGTGTTTCTTTAGTTTGTGTGCTACCTATCCTCAGTTTTGAACCGTTATTGTGTACAGTTTGGGGCGTTTTTCCGTTTATCAAGTGGAATATATATATATATATCATTCAATTGGTTAAGGTGAACTCTAGTGATGCCCAGGTTCCCACTGTTTTGATGTAAATAAATATAGAAAATATTATTATTATAACAATTTTATTAAGATGAAGAGGATGATAACGTTAATAATGAACGATAACATTTCTAATCACTCTTACAAATATAGAAGGAAAAGGGGACCATTACAAAATATGAAATTCACATAAGGATAAATGAGTTTTTAGACACATAATGAGTCAAGCTAGTAATGAAACATCCAAAAATTTTCAATGGATGACAGAAAAAAGTTTAAGCTAAAAAGGCTTCTATCCAATATTTCATTAATTAAAGTATTATACATCAATATTTTAATACTGTTGAATGATGAAAAGAAAACCTACGGTACTTTTAATATTTTCAAATATTTAACTCCAGTCTGTTTAAAGAAGAACATATTTATTGTAAATATTATTAATAAAACATTTCTCTGAGATGGGAAATGATGAAATATTTACTTAAGAAATTCGTTTAGCGTTTAAAAGTTTTTAAACTAAACGAAAAACTTGCAATTTAATTTTCAATATTTATAATGATAGCAAAAAAAGCATTTATTTTGATGAAAAAAAAAACAAGATGCTCTTCTTGAGCCTTGAATGTCCTATTTATAAAATCCTTTCGACTCTGCTGAGAATTCAACAAAAGTAATTGAGGCATCAATCTCTCTGCTCCGACCTTCAATTCATTTTGACTTTGCTAAATTACTTCAAGTGAATACTTAAAGTTAAGACTAAGTCCTACAGCACTTATTTACAGACAAAAGACAACCATGTTATTAATATTACAAGTACCTATTGAGAGTGTTTGAATTACAATCTTTAGTAAAAAATTGCACTCCTTCTGAAAAACAGAGTTGAGTCTAATGCTTTAATATAATGTTTCAGTATATCCAGTTAATACATCTAGAAATAATAAACTTAAATACTTATTTGATACTGAATAATGTATTAAGAGTAAATATAAATGTGTAAGTGATTTATATATCTTTTTATATTTATTCAATCTGGTTGTTAATTTGTATTAACCACTAGTCGCTTACATTTAGGTATATTATTGAAGATAAATAAACAAATAATAAAACCAGAATATCCGTTACTCTTCGGGTTACCATTCTTATATGTACATTATTATGCCTTCTTGAGTTTAAGGTTTGGTTAGGTTGCAGTGACAGTCCTCCACAAGGAAACACACATAAGTAGAACATTGGCCCTTTGTGATACCATTACATTGTGAGTGTTAAATTTTTCCTAACCCAAGTATATTTAGAGTAGGAGTCTCTAACGAGAACCTGATATCGTACAGGCTCGGGACCGATGGCTTCATGTCCTCTCTGACGGATAACATGTTCAGATCGATTCACCTTCCATATAAATAAATCGAGGTCCAGAGTGGGTATTGAACCCTAATTCTTCAATACCTAATAAATAATCATTGAAGCCTTCTTGAATGTTTTTCAATATGTAAAAATATTTTTTTCCTCTGTTACTGCATTATTATAATAAATTTAACATCTCTGTTTATAAATAGGATCATATTTTATCTGGTATCATTGTATACTGGAACTCTAGGAAATCCTACAATATGTAGCAAATTAAGTAAAAAATGTTTTTTTTTAAATAAATTTAAACAGGCTAATAGGCTTTGTACAAGCATACATTTAAATCCGTCTATTGTTGGTATTGTTGGTCAATATTGAACAATACTGATTCTATATTCTTCATTGCACTGTTTGTGAAAATAAGAGCATATTATAGAGGTGTGTTATATGTTTGCCTATATGGTATAGGAGGTAAAGTATAAATAAGCATTTATAAGAAGCTTTCACATAAACACGTGAAATAACATTATCTTTCAACCGTAACAAGCGGTCTTCGTCAGAGTTGATAAATCTTGACTCTGACGAAGACCGCTTGTTACGGTTGAAAGATATTAGTCTTGTTTTCCCATTTCTTATTGTGGTTTGATCAAGCATTTGTATATACAATGTATTGGATGTGTTAAAGCTGAAACATACATGAGAGAGGCTCATGTTCTGATTAACATTAGCATTTCTAGTCAGGGCTGAGTAAAAGGTATAAGGTCATAATGTATAAGAGGTTGACGAGGGTACGAGGTTCAGATGAATGGACTGAGAAGCCGGTGGCTGTAGAACGCAATAGAGTTGCATAACAAGCTACAACGTCCTTCGCTGCTGATGACCCTGGCATCCCGTCCAACCAGTCAGGATTATCACAAACCAGTTAATGATATACAAGTCTGAATCAAACATGAAAAAAGTAACATTACCTACAGTTAGTAAGTAGCCAGAGACTCCCATTCACAGGATCCGTTACCAAGGAAATCGCGAACACATCATGCAATTAGACTATATCAAAATAACAAACAGCAAGGAACTAAATAAACGTTCAACGCTAAAAATCAATACTTCATTCCAGTTTTAAATAAAACGTTCATGCTTAATGTGGGATTTTATTTTTTACTGCAAATATTTATACTAAATTTAATAGCAATCAAGTAAAAGGTTGATTTTGAAACTTTAACAGATTTACAAGTTTAACGAATGAAGAAGGTATATCAACGTACTTTATATCAAAAACAGCGTTTTCCATCTTTCTAAACATTTTAAAATCCTATAGCATAATATTGACAATGCAAGCTGTACGGGCACTAATTTACAGCTTACTGCACAATTCATTGAGGAAAAACCAAACAAATATAAAGTTATACCTGCATTCATCTAAGACATTTTTTTACCATTATTCTTCTCTATGGTAAAAGGCCTGCTTCTCTCTGCTCCATAGCAGGCCTTCTTAAACTATGGGTCGCGAGCCCAAATGGGGTCGCGAGAGATTTTAATGTCAAATATTTAAATACACAATTTTGAATAACACACAAATTGAAATAACATCTGGATGTGTATTTCTGCAGTCACACCACGGGAGTAATACTTCATATAAAAATAATTGAACAAGATGGCTGACAAAAAAATATTTGAATTTGTATTGTAACCCATGATTTCGATTGGAACTATGTTAATCTTCATGAGAAATGTGCTTTTTTTTCGCATTCAGTTCAGTATGAAAACGAACATAGTAACCATTGAAATCATCTGTTTCAATGCAAAAAAATAATTTTTTTTTAGCAATATTGGACCATTTATGTGTTACATTTACAACTGAATTTTCTAAAATCGCTGATATGGCGTTAAATGTTCTTCTGTAATTCAACACCACATATTTATGTGAAGTTACTTTCGCAGCTTTAACACATTAAATCCCAATATCGCTCATCGCTAAAAAAATGTAGAAGGGCCCTACGTCCAGCAGTGTCAAATATTCAACCAAGATTTCATTGTTAAGCAATAACAAACAGGCACATACATCTCATTAAATTTTTTTCTTTAATTTTAATTTAATACTTACCACTCAACGACTGCGTGAGAATATATATTTTGATATGTATATGAATATTGTTACTTAATAAATAAATCATCAAAAAATATTTATTTATCTTTCTTTTAGATTTATATGGAGTCGCCAGGAAAGTCACAATCACAAATGGGGTCGTGAATGAAAAAAGTTTAAGAAGCCCTGCTCTATAGAGATCAAATACGACTTACTAGTACCTAAATTTTGATGATAATAACATATTACTAAATAATTTTAATCAAAATAAACTATATTTCAAATCAATGAACACAAACGGTTAGTAACATATCTGATCAGCTGATCTATTCGATCTGTAATCGTAACTACTTTACTTCCTTCATCAATTTCAGTCACACACTGATGAAACGAATAATATATTTTAATGAGTGCTATTAATACTCGACAATAGTATCCATTATTGTGTTGATATTATTACTGTAGTTTAAGTTGAAGGAATTAAGCTGTATGCTAAGGTTTGTTTGAGAGTGTGTTTGTGTGTGTGTGTGTGTGTGTGTGTGTGTGTGTGTGTGTATGTGTGTGTGTGTTGTGT
Organism: Hermatobates lingyangjiaoensis; assembly: GCA_026182355.1. Classification (NCBI taxonomy): domain Eukaryota; kingdom Metazoa; phylum Arthropoda; class Insecta; order Hemiptera; family Hermatobatidae; genus Hermatobates; species Hermatobates lingyangjiaoensis. The sequence goes on from JAPFBL010000023.1 coordinate 2,684,745, forward strand.
GTTTATGTGGGGATGTTTTGAACTTTTTTTTTATTATAATTAAATTAGTACTCAATAAATTAAATAGAATTTAACATATATGGACCTTTTGTTTCGGTGAAAATTGTGTAGTTTTTTGGAACAGAATAAGGTAAGTAATAAATCTTGAACTCCACCCCTACCACCGACAGAAAAAAAGGGAAAACATTGTTTTATTTTCTTTTTACTCTTTTTGAGATTAACCAAAGTCAATCAATAGGAAAAATGAATAGCTTCCGCAATAAATAAAATGTGGTATTATTTGTTCTAAAATATTAATTATTTTTTAACCCAAAGATCTTCTCAATAACTTTCTAAATAGTTGGTCTTTATATTAACTCTCTTAAATTAAATTAAAATGTTAAAAATATATTTGAGCAAATTAACAAACTTGTAAAAATCTCAGTGGCAGATTTCTTGTTAATTAGTAATGGTGTAAGACCTTTTTCCTTAATACCACTGTTTGAGTTTTGCTTAATTTTTAAAAATCCAACGAAAACCAGATATTTTCAACATAATTCATCTCCACTCATATTGAGTTTTCTAATATGTAATAATCCCTGCTATAAATAACGTGTTCATGAGAAAACAAATTGAGATGTAGACCCACTAAATCCATACTTAACATTTTGTTTGTATGTTGGTATAAAACTTACATATTGTTCAGTTCACGTCTAATTTCTACCAACTGAGAAATATAGAGACCAAGAAACCGACACCTAAGAATGTTATTAGTTTTTATTTCGTTAACCTTATTATTATTATCGTTTATGGTTTAAACCGATCCCCTAGTGGGTGATAACGTTAGCCGTTTACGGGCTTATTGTTTCATCGATGATTCTACAAATTCTACATTGGGAGTCCTAAATTTTGCCTAACTCAAGTGGATTTCGAGTAAGGATCTTTAACAAGTACCTTCCATCGTACAGGCTCGGTACCGACTCATTATGTCCTCTCCGAGGACCGATGTCCTCAGATTAATTCACCTCCCGCGTGAATAAATCGAGAGGCAGGTTGGGATCGAACCCCAGGGGCGATTGTGTTAACTACTGAGCTAACTTGGCCTTTTCGACAATTTTACTCTTTGTTATGTTGGGAAAATAAATTATTTTACTTATTTTGATAAGTTTATTTGATGTTGATATATTTCAAATGGCCTTAGAAAATTTCATTTTTCTATTGATTTTTTGGTGAATTTCTTAGTATGTATATAATTTCATAACATAATTCCAATTATTTACCTCAATTATGTAAACTTTATAAAGGCAATTCTAAAGATCCCAATATTGTATTATTTAATAAAAAAAAAAGATATTTTCTTTATTTTATACAGCAAGTTATTGTTTTCTTTCATCCAGGCTGTCGATTACTGGAAGTATTAATGTAGTCAGCTAACGCACTGAGGGATAAGATATACAGATCCGGTAATGGGAAACAGATAGGGCTTTCTCTCGCTCTCTCTCTAAGTTAGTTGGCGGGAGTATTAAGTTTACAAGGGGGGTGCACAAGCATCCATCTGACTTACCAAACGGCTGTCAGCGGGAGCTAACTTTTAAACACAAACTAATTACATCTCTCAATACTACACTTGTCTTTTCAAAACACATTTATGCAATAGTAAAGCTTAGATTCTACTTTTGAGCTCTGAAATAATTAAATTGAGTATATTTAACACAAAATACATTGTTTCATAAAAACAGTATTAAAAAATAAATCAAACAATAAGAACATAAAGCGTGTGATTGTTTTACGTTAATTATTTATTCAGATAACTGCTTATTTATGGTAGTGAATGATTTTAAAACGCACAGGTCCACACACGCACTTGTATGCATACATACATAAAAATAATTTATTCCCATATTTCTAAAAAAAAAATTCCAAATAAAATGGAACTTTAGAAGACGTTCCATTCAATTTTTTGTTCATGTTCAACTATTTAACCAAACTAATTTTATTTATTACTTTGCAATACATTAATAAAACTTTTATATTAATAACTTTTGTTTTAATATAAACTGTTTCACAAAAAACAAGAGATAAGTTTTCTATTTTAAGAATAGTTAAAAGCACGTTTAAAAAATCCTTGAACTAGATTTAATAGAATAAATGGCTTTCAAACTCCATAGGTTTCATAATATTATAATAATAAAATATTATCTCATAATAACTAATATTATTACACCATTTTTCAGTTCGAGTAGAAGCTGCCAAATGGACTGATTGCAACCATGCAGAAATTTTTAGGAAAACTTATATCCCATTTACTCTACAGAGCTTCAATTTGCAGTAATTTCTGACCCTAATTATTTTTCTTGGAGAATGCATGCAGTCCTCAACCTGATCATACTCTACAATCATTAGAAGTATTTATACAGAATTAAATTACTGAATGGAACAATTGACCAATTCACGAGTAGACTGGTGACCAATGAGGACACAAAAATTTCAACCCATCCAAACCCCCTTATCCAAAGTCTATCCCAAATAATTCCCCAAACACATCCACATTAGAAGCTGTTATTAAAATAGAAGGCCAAAACCTTGAAAAAGACTGACAAGACACGACACAATGAGACCAAACGACCACGAAATGACGTAAACAGACGAACCACATAAAAAAAAAAAAAAAAAGTACAGACATTTACTTACTGACCCCACCACCACAGCAGGACAATAATTCAGCAGTAGTAGGTCCGTGACCTGGAACTGCTAATACAACGTGCACAACAGTGCGCGGAAAGAATCGTTGGTCGTTAAATGGAATATTTAAAAGTAGCTCATATTTAAATATTCGATAGTATTTATTAAATAATTGTTTAGTAAATTTTCCATTTTTAGCTTAAGTAGAAAATTTTAGAAGCACAGTGTAAAGTCATAGTGCAGAGTACATGCTATTGATCAACTTAATGTGACAATTCCACCAAATTAGTAAGAAGTATTACATTGACTGGTGGAAAACTATCACTAAGGAAGCTACTGCATATTTCAGTTCAATATATAACTCGATAAAAAATAAGGGTTGACGAGACTACAATGATCTGATGGACGATGGATGGAAATGGGTAAAAAGAGAAGGTAAAGGAAACCAGAACAATGAACATTCTAAAAATGAACACTCTATTCAATAGTATTCATAATATGTTTCCAAAATACTTACTATCAATCTAGAACGTGATTATTTAATCATATCACTATGAATAATGATATTTGATTGGGTAATATCTAATTTTATTAAGAATTACCAGGAAATCTAACATCTATAACTTTTAATTTACCAATCTGCCTTAATAGTTTACAACTGCCTCCAACCTGCCAAACTAAAATTCTCAACAACTGCATTGAGAAAACTGACAGGTAATTTAAAAAAAAATAATAGAGCATACATATGTTAAAATGAACAAAACTCAGAATTGTCCTTCACAGTTTTTTTAACATAATGAAATAGTCATCTACCACTATCATTAATCTCTCAAACGTAAAATTACTACTACTTTACATCCAATTCTGGTTTTAACTTCTTTAAGTGTGATAATTTCTCTTATCTGTTGTCTTCACTTTTACTTTAAGCACCTTAAGTTATCTTAATCTTTGATTTTTGCTATAGAAATAGCTCTGTCGAATCAGAAGTGTAAATTTATAGATTGAATATCAGCGGAGAATTCAGTCAAGCGTTACCTAGAATCCACTGAAGCATAGATACTTGGTCTAGGATGAATTAAAGCTTTATACTTGCAATAAACTGAATATACTTAATCGTTTTTGAACGATGACTGTCGTCAATTTTTTCCAAAAAATTACTATCTTCAATATTAACAAAAACTTCCCACCAAGCTGCTGTTATTCTCTTCAATTTCGACACTACCGTAAATAGAAGCAAATTTAACCCCAATCAAAACATTATTGATCCCAAAAAAGTTGGTATCATTATCACTATATACAATTGAAATACAATCTCTTCGTAAATGAAACAATAGCCAATAGCTTGACATAAATCTGAGTTAAAATTTTCACAATTGCAGTCAAAGTTTCCATGCACATTTCTGCTCTTACTTTAAAAGATAGATAGTTCTCTTTTTCTGATTCAAACCCACCAAACAGCGCATACCAAACAGTTTCTTTCTCAATAGTACATACTTCAAAAGCACTATTAGTGCTGTATTGTCTTTAAAAGCCAGCTTCAATCAAAACTCATGCCTTACACAATCTTTCTTAATTTTTCAATTATCATCGGGAGTAAAACAAAATGAAATTCGCTGTTGGCTAAATTCTGTTCCAAATTACACTTTGGGTATGTTCTTTCTCTACCATAACATATAGTTGTTCAGTCTTGTATTCATATTGTTTTCGTCTACAAGCACAAAGCAAAGGGATATGACACAAATTATAGAGCTCATAACAAATATGTATTGTTAGACTACTGATTTTTTATTCTTTCAAAAAAGTACACTTATATATTAATATTATTTAATTTATGCAAACTATGTTCACAAAATTTGAAGCACTTTCCTGGTTTACAAGATTTTAAACAAATCATATATATGATATATATCATATAAAGAAGTATATAACAGAATGAACAAAGTATTAGTACACGTAAAAGTCATATATTCACATTTCAATAAAATATATAACTAAACGTAAATTTGTTTACTAGAGATAAAGCAGTAGAAATTCACTTCGATTGGTTTATAACTTTGACGTAAGAAAGACAAAAAGATATACATTATGTTATACAAAGCGGATTAGGCTAACAAGATTCTTTCTTTAGTATTAACTTTCTTTAAAATGTACAGAGAGCCAGTATTTTTTCTCGACATCTATATTTCCATCAATATTATCTCTTATTCGCCAACATTCCAAATCGATTAATACAAAGAGGATCGTGTTGTAATCGTATTGTAAAGAGAAGTGTCCACATGCAGGCATAACTGTGAGAGGTAATGTCCAACGACCAACGACCAACGAATATAACCGCGCACTATAGTGCACGTCGTAACTAGCAGTTCCAGACCAGAGGCCTTCTACTGCTTGCTTACTGTGCTACTATAACTTGTAATGTCAGTAATTCATGTCAGATATAAGTTCGTCTGTGCAGTAAAGATGTCGTATTCGCGGTCATGTGGTCTTGTTGAGGTCATGGTTTTCAAGGTTTTTAGTCATCAGTTGGTAAAGTAGTCAGATAGTCAGTGGATGAAGTAATTGTTCAGTGAGGTTGAGGAGGGTTGGTGGCAGGATTTAGAGTTTGTACCAGGAGGTTTGGATGAGTAGATAGTTTGTTGTCTTCATTGGTAGTAAGTTGAGTGATGTAGCTATCTATGGATTCCATTTTCAAGTCATGGTGAATATCAACATTACGGGCGTACCAAGGAGCCCAAGGTAATGTCTAGGGTTTTTAAGCAACTGAATTGAGTCATTGACTTATCTTATAATCAATGCAATTACAAGTCCTATTGTCATACTAATATCAGTTTTACAAGTTTGAACACATATATAAACTTCTCTAAACAGTCTATCTCATCCAAAGCACATTTTTAATCTATCAATCCATTTTTCGTATATCTTTGAAGAACGGAGGGAACTATCAACTAGATCAACAGCAGGTAACTGTTCCCCATTAGCTAGATTAAATAATAAAATTTGTACTCTACATTATTGCCATCATTTCTACTCTATATTGTATCTATCATTGTCATGGACGTTTTTAAAACTATCCAAAATATAATTCGTGTCTCTGTCTGACTTCTTTACTTTTAATTTAGTTTGCTTATGTGTTTTACAACTATAAACACCATCTCATTATGATTTGTCATCTATAGGTCTTATTGTGTATCCATCTTCTGCCGATTTATGATCTATCCACGTATCACTCAAGTTCATCCATTTCTTAAACAATTTATCTGGACTATTGGAAAATAAAAGCTTACTTACTTGTTTATTTAAATCATCTAATATGTTAGCTTTATCATTTATCTCAAAAAACTGTGTACGGATTCCATTTTTACTTTACTATAAGTAAAGTATAGTGATCGTGAAAAAATTCGATCTCGAGATTTTGACGGAATTACATGTTTTGAAGTCCCAGAAGTCGTTTTATGACGTTTTTACGATGATGTCTGTGTGTGTGTGGGTGGGTGGGTGGGTGGGTGAGTGTGTTAGCATTGCTTGTTACCACGCTACGGTCCAGAATCTTTGATGGATCAAGTTGATATTTTACACAAAAATGGGCCTCATAAAGACGAAGATCCCTATTGTTTGCGAAGAATTATGCATGATGGGAAAGTCACTTTTTTTGCCAAAAACCGTTTTTCTTAAAACATTTATTTCTCCTAAACTGATAACCCTAGAGTTTTGAAATTTTGACATTATCTTTGAAGTTACAAATCGAACAAACGAAAAATATATTCAGAATTTTAAAACAACAGGAAATATTTTTTTTTCAATAAAATGTAAAAATTTTGACTTATAATTCAATCTCAAACCTTGTGAGAGCGATACAAGCCATACTGTTTGACGGACAAAGATGAAACTATGCCTATAAATAGAACATTATATGAAAAATGAGTTGGGATGTTTTTTTCTAAAATTACATTCGCTAAAGGGGCGTTACAGTACGATTTGTGTTTTCAGAAAATGTTTTTTTGACGCTAAACGGCTCGTTAAAAAATAATGAAAATTTGACCAAAAATGGAACAAAAATTTAGCAATTCATAAAAAAAAAATCATGAAGTTTCAATTACGGGAAAGAGCAATAACGATATAAAAACTCTTTGTTTACCCTAGACTAAGAGATCACCTGCTATACTTGTCGAATTTTTTGTATTTTTTTACATTGTTTACATTGACTTAGAAATTTTTTGAGCGAATCCACTGAGATAAAATTGATGTTTCTAATGGAAAAATTAAAATATATTATTGACTTATAAGAGATGTAAGAGGAATAATATTGTGCAGGTAAATGATAACACTCATTAAAAAAAAATTCGTATATATGTTATTTGACAAAGGGAGGGAAAATGATCTTATTAAATACTAAGAAGCCATAAATTCCCAGTATAATAATTCTGTTAAAACCAAAAATGTAATAGATAATTCAAAATATAAATCTTTCGTTTAAGGATTAATAACTGTAATTATCGTACATCTTTAATTAACAAATCACCTAGAACAACATTTCTTCGCTGTTTAAGATGTTTTTCAGAGAAAAAAAGGGTATTTTACTGTTTCAAATTTGAAAATTTTACATTAATATTCAATGTAGAAGGATGTCAAGTAAACGATGTAAGAAATCTACTGGCTATTTGAACAATAGCCATGTTCTCTTGTAGGATAATATTTCGTTTCAAGAAATGTTCACATTGGTTTTTCAAAAATGTTATTGCTGCTGTAGTTATACTAATGAAATTATTTGCAAATAATAAATTATTTGTGATGTACAAAAATAAGCTTATAAATTGATATGTCCTTCAATCACTATCTGTACTACCACACGAATGCAATGCTAATAATTATATCCCATTTAGATATTTATGTTATGCTTAAATATACGTTATGTTTTATATACTCAAGAAATTTGACATTGAGTTACTTATAGTAAAGTAGAGTGTAGGCCACTCCAGATTTTTAATTATGAATTCGTCTTCAACATTCAATAGCTATGCATTTAATTTATTAATTATATATATTGATTTTTATTTATTAATTTATTATTAATTATTAATAACATTATAATATTATAAAAATATTTATTAATGCATTGAATTTTTTATTAATTTGTTTATTTTCTGGCGTAAATATCTGTCCAGAATGTGTTTTTTCTTCTTTCAGTTCGTATAATCTAACAATTGTATAGCACTATGATCATTAAAACACACAGAACGAAATGGAAATATACCCATAAAGGTTACAAATATTTACTTTGAATTTGAATGACTAAAAAAAAATAAATAAATAAAAAAACGTCCATCAAAAACGGCATGAACAGCATTAATTTACAATATGCAACAGTTGTTCAAAAACTATTACAAACTTCTTAACCTAAACTCCTCATAGCATTTAAATAAATATAGAAAAGAAAATTGACATTAGCTCTAAGAAAAAATATAAAAACATAAAATCTAAGAGAAAAACGATTTAAGACATGCTATTTATAAACAACCCAAAATAAAAGATTTTACAAATAACTTTAGGAACTCAAAGTTTACGGTATTTAGTTGTACATTCTGAAATATAAATAATAAATTACTTTCTTGTGATAATACGCAATTATTTTGAATGAAAGTATGGTCTTCTTTTTCCTTAAAATGCCTCTATTTTATCATTGATTTAAGTGAAATTAGTAATTAAGAAGATGAAGATAAGATGATGAGTTTCATGATTGCAGAGGTGGAATAGGTTGTCATGAAAAGATTCATCGTTCCCCATGGAGAGATATATAGCTCTAATCTGGGGCAATAGAGATTCGGCAGCTGCTGTGTTGAACCGTCTCTATAAGAAGGTGTAGGTACATTGGTTATCGAGCTTCCATCTCACGCTAACAAATCTATAATAACAAGATTCGAAACGATTCTAATCGCTCTAACCATTTAGCTCCTTCGGAATTGCAATTCTTATCTCTCTTCATATTAGACATACAAATTATACCATTTCTTAATCAAATAATTTCATTTTCCCTATCACACAGGGGTGAGTTTTTTCTTCTGTTATTACTATAATTGGTTGTTGTGAGGTCTATTTAAACGGGTCACTTTACTTTTTTCAGCCTGTCAATTCCCATCGATATCTATTAACGTCTGTAACGCTACTGTTATTAAATAAAAAAAAAATACTCGCAAACAACACCCATTGAAGCGATTTATCTTAATTTTAATATGAACTGTTCTTAAACTGATGCAGACGAACAACATACTTCGGAACATTTCTTTCTTCAAGCTGTCAATTCTGACAGAAAATTCAAAATTTCTCAGGGTTTTAAATACTCTTTTTTTATGTGAATAACTATAAGTCAAACCATTCCCTTTATGATAAGGGTAAATTATGTTTAATTAAAAACTCTAAAAACTGGCATACAAAAATTTTATAAAAAATTGAATTCTTTGTATTTATGAGGCCAGAAACCAAAAAATTGGCCTTTTCATCTTTTATCATTAATTTAATAAATTAGTAAAAAAAAAATTAATTACTGGGAATATAATATGAATGTAGAGAGGAATTTTATCATTAAAGTCCTTAACTAAAGAAATTTTAAGCTAAGGTTATCGAGTTGCCGTCGAGAAGAACACAGAAAATTGTATATTTAAAAATTAATCTAGTTTTAAAAATTAAAAAACTTTAATTTTAATTCTTTCTAACTAAAGTGAAATATAAATAAATAATCAATTTGGTAAATTATACTAAAACATTATCCTAAATATAATAAGTGAATTTAAACATTTTTGTTATCAGAAATTTGGTAAAAATAAAGACAAGCCCCTCCTAATAAAGTATCTAACAGATAAACAAACTAATTTGAGTTTCCTTTTAATTCAAAAAATTATGAGATGGTATTAAGGAATTTTACAATTTAAAAAATTTAAAAGCGTTAAAAATTGCTTTGTCCAACTTATTACATATGATAGAAATCAAATGAAAAACTTGATTTATGTTAAAATATTTATGATATATTTTTATTCAAATAAAAATAATGAATATTTCTGTCTAATTTAATTTGAACAAAACTACATTAGAGGAAAAAAAAACGTAGGGTTTTAGAGAAATTTGATCGTAATATCTTAGAAGTTATTTGATATCAATATGAAAAATGTTTATGTTTCGCTTAAGGATTTTTATCATGGTTAATTATGCATAAAGAATATTCAATAATTTTTTTACGACTCATCCTGTCACGGACCTGTACCATATCTTTAAATATTCATAAATAAAAGGAAATTTGACTTAATGTTAACAAAACTTCAAATGTGAATACTTGTTTTTCACTGAACTCTTCGCTCAAGTATTCAATTTATGTTAAGTGAACTGAAAAAAAAAATATATTTTTTTTGTTTATATAATATTTTAAAATAATTTAATTAAAATGTGTACCATTATAAACGAAGGCAAAGAAGACTTGGAGCCAAATCACGAATGGTTTGAATAAAAAAAAAGGAGAAATTTACAAAGATATAAAACAGCGTTACAATGCTGATATATTTCAGGACTCTGCACCCATGCTGTGATGAGTATAATCTGGTACGAATACATATGAACAAGTACAATATATGAATTGCATAGAGGTACACATAAATAAATAAAATATAAAAATGAATAAATGATTCCTGGTTATCCTGATAAAAAATTATTATTTGCAAAAAACCAAATTACTCGTAAAAGTCTACTGAAACAAAGAGTAAAAGGTACAGCAAAAAGTAAAGTAAGTTTACATTTCTTGCCCGAGTGAAGTAAGTTTACATTTCTTGCCCGAGTGAAGTAAGTTTACATTTCTTGCCCGAGTGAAGTAAGTTTACATTTCTTGCCCGAGTGAAGTAAGTTTACATTTCTTGCCCGAGTGAAGTAAGTTTACATTTCTTGCCCGAGTAAAGTAAGTTTACATTTCTTGCCCGAGTGATGTAAGTTTGATTCTTTTGTCTCATAACTGTTTTAGTGTCTAGTATTACACAGTTGAAATCTTAGTTTGTAAGCTAGATTATGTGTTTGTGCTCCTGTACTTCTATTAATTGTGGTTTTCTCACAGTTTTATTCTGCAATCGACTGAACAATATTAGAGGCCATCTACAGGTATCTTCATTATATATGTAAAGACGAAGTCCAGCTACATATCGAACAAATGTCTCAACCATTGTTGATAATATTCAATTAAACAATTAATTCAGGCTAAAAGCTATTATCAGTAAAGTTGTAATTTTCTTGTCCGTTGCTATCGTGGACGACGGACTTGCACTGAACTCAAAGCACGCATGACATTGAACTAAACATTATCGTGACTTCAATAATCACGCCATCTCCTATTCAACTTTTTTTTTCTTCCCCACTAAATGTGTTCACATTACTTAAAACATTGAACAAGTTTTTTTTTTCTTCTTAGATTAACAAGTTAATTGGAAGTTAAAGACTCTTGTGTGGTCACAGACAAGGATTGCTCAGTTTGCGTCCCATGATTCAGTAATGTAGTTGGTAGACAGAGAAAAAAAACGTGATTTTGAAAAAGTGATTATTTTGAATAATGCACTATAAAAATAATTAAACTATATCTTTAGTTAAATATATCCACCAAACGTACAAAAATGCAGTATTTCATTCGTCCAAAAACAAAAAAAAAAATAAGTTCGTGTATTTAATGATTTTACATTAATGTTTCCAAAAAGATGCAAGGAAATGTCTATCTTATTTCATTATAAATTCATATTTTTTTGGAAATTAAGTTAAATTCTTAAAAAAAAATACTTACCTTTTGACTCATAAAGCATTCATTTTTAGAAAATAAATAAAATAAACGAAGTTAAGTTGTGATTGAAAGTAGAAATGTCACTGAAGAATTTCAAACTTTGCCCTTTCTGAATTATAAAACGCATACACATTTCTTAAACAACTATTTTTATTAAATTTTCTAAATATTTTTTCTTATTTTTAACAAATTAAACTTTATATATCCTGAGTGGAAGCAAGTTTTTTTTCTAAAAGTGCACTATCAGGTTTAAACAGGAGTGAGGTTTTTTGCGATAATAAGGCGATTAAAAATTTTACGATGAATTTAAAACTGTATATATTAATACATTATGACGGATTTATATTATGTGAAATTTTTTGTAAAGTTATTTAAAATATACCATGTTTTATATTCAAAGCGTTTACATTGTGAAAAAACTACAATAGAACATATGATTAAGAAGTTTTTCTCATCAGAGAACTAATGAGTATTTGCTCTCATTTATAAGGTAAAATTCTTCTTGTATTTTACCTTATGTACTCATGTATTTGTATCTTATACTTGATCTTTATTTACTAACTTTTTATGCAAGACATGGATAGATCTTGTGCTCTCTTAAAGTTTATCATTTAGTGTCATATTTTTTAGTACTCGATAAGAATCTATAATATTAATATTTTATTGGTAAAAAAATTATGATTTTATTATTACAGTTGCATTCAGGATCTTAGTATTTATACGATTTTTTGCTCATTACAAAAATCAAGAATACCTTATTGATATCAATCCGGTTTCAAATTATGATAGTATACGATTTATATACTAGATATGTAATAGAAAATTTAAATAGAAAAAAACTTGGAATTGCCCAACTTGGATTTAAAGATTAAGGCTACAAAACTTCATCTGCTTTTTAGCTAGTTCTTCAATATCTAAGCTACAAGCTTAGTTATTAGTTAGCTTAGTTAGTTAGCTTATCTAAGTCCCCAGCACACTCCTCTGAGGGTCAAGTAGTGCATAGCAGCAAATAGAAATAATTCTAAACCAACCGCTCTGCTCAGAACTAAATAAATATTAGGCATAAAAAATACGGATATTACGTTAACTTACTAACAAACAAAGCAGACTTAATATTAAAATAATTGTTCTATTTTTTTTTAAAAAAAAACATACACAGTGAATTATTTGAGTCACTTTATGCTGCTCTTATATAATATTCACAGTAAGTTTGTTCAACATTAACTTCCAATCAGTAACTTAACTGATGTTTACTTAGCAGCCTCAGTCAAAGCAGTAGCACTTCTGCAGTACTATTACCCCACAATTATGACAGATTTTTGTAGGGTATTTCTTATAGATTTGTATTCAAAAATATTGTTTAAACATCTAAACCTTTATTTTTGTGCCAGAGGCACACAGTGGTGATTAGGGTTTATACAAAAACCGACATTTTAGAAAACCTGTTTTCGAATAATAATTTTTCCAGTAAACCGGTTTTAACCGGTTTCGAATTTTTATAAACATTTTTTTTGCTCGAATATTCTGTAATTCGAACAAAAAATTTTAACAGAAAATTTAGAGTGATTAAAAGCAGTTTTTGACTGAAATTATTTACTGTTCAATTTTATTGATAGTAGACTTCTTTATGCAATTTAGTAGAACAAAGAAATAATAGAATAGAATTTAAAAGAATTAAATAACTTTAAAAACAATTATTCCTTGTTTATGCATAATTAAATTATATTATAAGGATGTAAATATTTTTATAGTAGTGAAACGAGTTATTCAGCAAAGGGTCCGAATAAATAAAAAGAATATATTTTCATATTTTTATATAACCATATTATTAACCATATTATTTTATAACCATACTATATTTATAATAACCATATTATTAAATCGGACCGATATGATTCCAAGAACCAAACTGCTTGCAACAGTGTTTTGTTGCAAATCAATCTGGTACATTTGGCTACATTTGTCACTTTCAAATTTTTTTTAACTGTTATTCATACATTGAAAACAGATATTTTCTACTAAAAAACCGGTTTTCCATTTTCATAATTTTCTCCAAAAAACCCGGTTTTTAAAAACCGATAAACCCTAGTGGTGATATTATTATTAAATATCTATTTCTGTTATTAGATTAGAGACGTTTACAAGAATTCTAATTTTATTTGTTCCAAGTTCATTACAATAGGCATATTTAAAAAGTAACTGATAACACAGAATCTAACAACAGAGAGATTTACACCTTTTTAAAATAAGTGATTTTTTTGTCATATGAAACATTTAGGATCATTGCAAAATGTGAATTTGTAATTTTCAGTATTATTCGATAGCATATTGGCTGGACCTTGGAGAAGAATATAGAAACAACAATATTTCAAATCAACAGATCTACTGTTGCAAATATTTGAGGCTAATGTTGTATTTATAAAACGTCTAATTCCAAAGTTATACCTTTCATATTTAAAACTAGACAGTAGTTTGCAAAAAGAACAGACACTAATGATGATCAAGACTGAGTGTTGGACAGGACGGCCATCAATGTAATAACTCTCAACATACATTGATCATGAGCCAGTTTCAATAAACGCTTTCAGTATTACAATTTTCTTCAATATTTTCGAAATTACATATTAAAAAATATGTCATATGAGTATCAACTGAAGATTCAGATTGCGTTAAATATTAACAACTTTTTGGAATTACTGCATAACTTGAAAAGGATTCCTTAGAAAGATTTAAGGGATTAATGTTTGGTTAACTATCCTATTGTGAATTCCACATAACCGAATTAACAGTTATATAGATCTATTATTATTTAATAAGAATACCTGATCATCTATAGAGATCATACATGAACTACTACTAGGAATACCACTTCTTAACTAAATAAATCTCCTTCATTGCCTACAATTTTTGTACATACTTGAAGAATATAGGCTTATAAGTATCATAGATAGCTAACACTGATATACATACAAATATCAGACATAATTATTATAATTTAAATTACATAATTATTTAAACTTGAATTAGTAATAGTAAGAAGTATTATTTTTGTAGTGTGTTATTAAATATCTTTTTTGTCTGAGTAAATCTTAGTTTATCAGATCTTTGCTAGAAGTAAAGAAGATATGAAAGGGACTTAGCTATTTTGTATTAAATGTAATGGCATTTAATATATTCAAAGATGAGGAAGAATAATGTTTTTTTACTTTACTATAAGTAAAGTATAGTGACCGTGAAAAAATCCGATCTCAAGATTTTGACGAAAATAATTCCGTTGTTTTGACGTCCCAAAAATCGTTTTATAAAGTTTTGTTGAAGATGTCTGTGTTTGTGTGTGGGTGGGTGGGTGAGTGAGTGTGTTAGCATTGCTTGTTACCAGGCTACGGTCCAAAATCTTTGATAGATCAAGTTGATATTTTACACAAAAATGGGCCTCATAGGGTAGAATATCCCTATTGTTTGGGAAGAATTATGCATGATGGGAAAGTCACTTTTTTTTTGCCAAAAACCGGTTTTTAGAAAACATTTTTTTCTCCTAAACTGCCAACTCTAGAGTTTTGAAATTTTGGCATTATCTTTGTGGTTACAAATGCAATAAACGAAAAATATATTCAGAATTTTAAAACAACGGGAAATATTTTTTTTTTCAATAAAATGTAAACATTTTGACTTATAATTCAATCTCAAAGCTTGTGAGAGCGATACAAGCCATACCAATTGACGGATCAAAATGAAACTATGCTTAAAAATAGAACATTATATGGAGAATGGGTGAAATATTTTTTTTTAAAATTACATTCACCAAAGGGGCTTAAAAGTACCATTTCTGTTTTAAGAAAATGTTTTTTTGATGCTAAACGCCTCATTAAAAAATAATGAAATTTGACAAAAACCAAAAAATTGGATTCAGGGAGCATGAAATTATGCACTTTGCTTTATAGCTAGTTGTGACACTGGAATTAACAAGTTAAACGAAACATCTTCAGTTTAGTTTGACTAAAAAAAGAAGACTAAGGTTTTATATATATATATATATACATATGCGTGTCAGAGTTTTCAGATAGATGAACGAAGTTTGGTTATTACAAACCAAATGGCTAAGCCATTAATCACTGAAATCATTTGTTTGTATAATTGGGTAAATATTTTGTGTGTACTTTATAGACAGAAAATAGATAAATTTGGTGGATATTTTACTAAACTAAAATAGATAGTTTGATAAAATATATACACTCAAAATCATTCAAGTTGTGGTTATTATCACAAATCGGTGAGTTATTTAACCCCAGCATACATGTTCCTGCTGACTCGGCGATTATCTTAAGCGGCCAGGTTTTATAGAGGTTGATTCCTACGAGAGAAGATACACTATTAGCTGACCCAATCGTAATTTAGGGCCACTACCGCCTTGCTCCTTAATTGTTTCTAATCTAGACTACCTCGATTTCAATTTCCTTCCCGAGGTCTGCACCGTATCAATGCCCCTCCCACAAACACCCTCTGCTTCTGATTAGACCAGACATTTGGAATGAAACACCAGTTTAGTGATTGATATTTTTCTTAGATTTAGCTGTCTTAATTAAAAACAGAGCAGAACCATAAAATATAATGAGGATAGATTCCTTCACTACTAATATTCCTCTAATATCGTTCAATTCCCTAAATTGTCAATTTAAAACACCTATGCTACCAAATCATTTTAAATTACCACCATAAATTTATTTTTTTTTTAGTTTATATACTTAGTATATATACACGAATTAAAACGAAGGTAGCACACAGATAGACAAATAAATAACTCAATTCTATATTTTGACGATCACCGTCATCAGGTAGCGCAGAGTCCCACAGGAAGGTAAGGCAGCGACCAGTCAAGTTTGCTTCTCAACACACGTACATCGTACTTCTTCCTGATGAAAACTGCTGTTGAAATGTTCAAGTGAGTTTCGTTTGTCTTTTTTTTCGTTTGTGCTAATGAATATATATATATATATATTGTTCATTATACAAAAAGAAACATAGATAAATCAAAAGAACACACTTACAGTCTCTAATTTTCGGTTTGAACCGTCTTCAGGAGAGATAAGAGAGGGAAACCAATGACCTCTTAAAAGAAAGATACAAAAAATATATGTGGAATATCTAACCGGACATTGATTTCTGAACTACCACTTAAGCATGCCAAAATTACCATATGAAGAATGTAGACAGTATATGGGAGAGGAGGATATGATTCAATACATTTTATGTGAATGTGAGGTGATAAAATGTTGATGATCCTTACAAATCATTATACCAATAGAAGTAAAAGATATTTCTCTAAGGATAATAATAATAATGTTTATTAAATAACTTAAAATGTAATGTTAATTTTAGTAAAAAACAAAGAGAATCAATCAAGATGTGTCCACGGTGATGTGGTCAGATGAGACTGATGCCTTCAAAGTAAAAAAAGTAGGAACAATACTCTACAACACCCAATGGTGCTGAACTCTTCAAGGACTGGGCGGTCAAAAACTCAGCTCTGTCTCCAAAAGTTTCAAAAATTTGTACTTTAGTTGTGAATATTACAAGAAAATATATAATTTATGATTTGTAACTTACGAAATATTGAAACTAAAACAGAAAAAGTTAAAATAATTAAACATGACTTATACCCAGTGCAATAGACAGAATCGGTAGGTTTTAGCTAATTCAGACTATATATATGCATATTGTTATTACCACTGAAGTTAGTAAGATTAATATTAAAATTAGAAAAAACCGTCATACCTCGTAAGTTGATATCGGAGATGTTGGAGCGCTTTCGGATCTGGTCCATCTTCATTCGCAACTAATCTATGGGGCTATTGTCGAGAGGTTTTATAGTCGTGTCCACTGCTATCTAGATATTGTTATATAATTTAAAATAACAACAATTTGATATAACATAATTTGAAATAACAATATCTAGATAGCAGTGGACGCGACTATAAAACCTCTCGACAATAGCCCCATAGATTAGTTGCGAATGAAGATGGACCAGATCCGAAAGCGCTCCAACATCTCCGATATCAACTTACGAGGTATGACGGTTTTTTCTAATTCTAATATTAATTCAGACTATGTTCTGAGGAGGTTATGTAGTTGTTATAGAGTTATGAAATTGAAGTTTATTAGGGGTCAGTTATTTAGGTTCAAATTAAACTCTCATTGCCGACGTTTAGGTTTTCATTTAAAATCTTTTTCATTGGGATAAGTATAATTTATTGAAAGAGAAAAACTAACTACTACATTGAAAATTATTTTACAAATAAAACAGTTTTTAGATTTCAGAAACTGTTTTATGTGTAAAATAATATCTAATGTAATAGTTAGTTTTTCTCTTTCAAAAATGTATATTTCTCCTTATAAAAAAGGCTCTAAATAAAAACCAAAACATTGGCAATGAGAGTTTAATTTGAACCTGAAAAACTGACCGAGTCCTGATGAAATTTTATTTTGTTTCTACTTCACGTTTGATACTTTTCAACATATATGGTTATAGTTATATTTATAAACCGGTTATAACCATATGGCTATTGTTATAAAAACCTACTGTTTTTAACTCCTATACTTGGTATAAGTTATGTTTAATTACTATCATTTCTATGTTTTAATTCTGATATTCTTTTGTTGTTAATCATACATTTTCTAAATCCTGGTAGGCTTGATAATGTAGGTATACATTTTCAAATCGTTGGAAGACAGAATTGAATTTTTGAACAGACAACTCTCAAAGAGTCGAGTTACTTTTGTTGTAGTTTATTACTACTTTCTACTGGTCCTTTATAGAAGAAGAACATACAAATAGTAACATTCAACGGTTCTAAATTAATTATAGGAATTTTTATGTTCATAATAAAAAATATAGAGCCGCATTAAAATAAATGAAATCGTTAAATTGATTTCTATATGTTATAGGAAACTATGTGTTTTTAGAAAATTTATCATTTTCCACAAACTGAGTTCTTTATTTATATGATAATGACATTAACATGAAGCTAAAACTAAATTGATGTCAACAGTTTTAATATTATGGTTATTTATTATAACGTTGAGAGATAGCTACTCGCTTTTTTTTCCACAATAATTGTTTTTTCAGATTCAGAAGCAAGAAGCTCATTAATTGTGTGAAATATTTAGACTGCTCTATAACAAATCTTTGTTTTCATGACAGTGTTGCTGAATATTTTAATTCAGAAATCATTAATTAATTCTGACCTTATTTCTGCTTTCCAGAATTTTTTTTTACTTTCCTAGTAGTATTTGCATTCTGTACATTATGTCTGCTTGTATTTCGTATTGGTTTCAAATAATTTAGCTTTTACTTGTGTGTTACATATAACCAAACGACCATGGAGATATTGAATAGGAAACTTGTTGAAGAAGCCATTATGACTATCTATGTTGAAACACCAATAACCCGAATATCGAGTAGTCTGAAGCCCACATTACTCTAAGGGCTTCCAATATCATGACAGCATAAAATGAAATAGAATAACTTTATAAACACCTATTGAAGTTTAATACAGATTCATTATGAAATCTAATGGAGGAGATAAGCAATGTAATAGGTTACCAATTACGTAAACTACAGCATACTTGCCATTTATGTAATTAAACATTAAAACTGTTATTAAAGTACTAATGAAAACAATATGAAACCTCTAAGGCATGAATATTTCAATTCATGAGATAACATCAATCGGCCATATGTGGATTTACAAGCTCAGTTGTATAGTAAAAAGAAATAATTTCCATTCCATAAATAAACCATTTGATGAAAATTTATAATTGATTAATGATAACTTAACTACAAATATGATAACTTACAAATGCTATGTATATATATATATATATATATATATATATATATATATATATATAACAGTTTAAAATTGAAGATAGGTAGCACAGAAAGTAAAAGAAACACACTTACAGACTCAAATTTTCGGGTAATCCGTCTTCACGAGAAAAGAGAAAGAAAGACGAAGCACGTTGTAGACGCAACGGCTAGTAACCCGTCTACAACGTGCTTGGTCTACCTTTCTCTTTTCTCCTGAAGACAGATTACCCGAAAATTTGAGTCTGTAAGTGTAGTAAATTAAGTAAATTAAGGTATGCTGCAACATAATCAGATTTCCAAGGTAATCAAATAGTGATCTCTATACTTATGAAATAATTGTAAAAGCAATAGAATAATTATAACAATATCCTTATATGAATTAAAAAAAATCCATAGTCAAAATAACTGATTTATCAATAAATTCCTCTCTGTTACTGTACATATTAAAATGTAATAAATAACCAAATAGTAGTAATTGGACTAAATTAAACTAAATTGGACCCGGTGCCCATGCCACCTATTAACTGCATCTATTTTAATTTATTTATTTGTTATATAAGAGTGATTCTACATTGGAACACCTAAATTTGCCAAGTGTATTTAGAATAGGCATCTTTAATGAGGACCTGGCATCGTACACTCGGGAGACCGACAGCTTAGTATCCTTTCCGAAAGACAACGTGCTCTGATTTATTCACCTTTTACGTGAGTAAATCGAAGGACAGAGTGGATATTGAACCCCGGAGTTTCCAATCCTGAGACGAGCACGTTGTCACTGGGCGAACATGGTCCTCAGTTAGTAAGAGTAAATGTAATATGAAATTCAGTATCACATAGCAAACCTGAAAGATGAAAATTGAAACAAATAGATGAAACCCAAAGAATTAAGACAAAATAGTAGAAAAAAAGAAGTAATAAAAATTATATTTTAAAACTTAAGCCGGAAAACTACTCATCACACTTAGCAACCAGAAGTGCCCTCCTTGGGACCTTTTAGAGTCATATGGTAGAATTGTCGTCCTGTAAAATCTGCTACAAGAACTGTATTTTATAGCATGTAATAAAGAAATGGACTGCGGGAATTGGTAGAGATGGGAGCAGGTAAATTAAAGTTGCAGTTAATGGAAACCCTATGACCGTTAACACGGAGGCTGAACATGGCAGAGGACAGGCCTAGGTAAGACGTATCACACTTGCACTTTGTCAGGAGCAATCCTGAGCAACAGGATAATGTCAAGTGCATCTCTGTTTTTCTCCTCCCTTGTGACTCATCTTTTTGTTTCATTTCTACCTATTTCTTATCCTTAGGAAACCTGAGTTCAGTTTTATCTTTACTCTTATTTACAGTGTTTCACTTTTTTTTTACTCATTTGTTTTTCTTTATTAAATTCATTCCACATGTTATTTTCCTGTGATTTCATTCGATTTATTTACTTATAATTACTGTTGTAGTCTTATTTTTCAAGTCTACAGTACTTGAGTATAATAGCGCTGGTTGTTACCTTTGCTTACTTCTCTGGCTTCTTTAGTTTCCCAATCGTTTATCTCTTTAAGAATGAATTACAGAAAATAAGAGATAGTAAATATGTTAGTTTTATTTAATAAAACATTTATTGAATGAATGTTGTAATTTATTAATACTTAATTTATTTAACAAGACATTAAAGATGCTAAAAATAAGTTTCTCTATGCAGAAACTGAAAACTGTTTAATGAAGTATCACAGTTTTATGTTTATATGAGTCACCAAATTCAATTCTTAGGGCTGTAAGTAATTGTGAAAGTTTTATCTACTGGAAAACACAAAACTGAACAATCTCTCATAGAAAACTTTAGTATAGTATTGTTTATGAAATTCCGTTGAAAACTTGTAACAAATGATACGTAAGTGAGTACAAAAAAAATTACGTACAAAACAACATGAATACTATGCATTAAGACAATAAAAAGTATATATTGCTTTGGCATAAATATACTGAAATCATGACAGCAATTGAACAATAACTAATATATTATCAATGACAGATTGATTATTTATTAATTAATTACTAAAACTTGAATACCACAAACATTAGTAATAGTTTACATAAAGTAAAATTAATATTATTGAGAACTGTATTCTAGAGAGCTGGGTTAATTGAATGATAATTATTTACTTACTTCCCCTATAATTCATTTGTTACCCTGACTTGCATAGCCATTTGTTCCTTTTCTTTTTCAGGGTTTAAAAGAGCCCTCTACATATTCAGTACAAAGCCAGTTGTCTGATTTAACTAGTTTCAGTTAGACAGTCGTTCTCACAAAGATCAGATTGTGTGTGTTGTGTGTTCTTATGTGTTAGTGTGTGTCTGTAGTTATGCATATATGATCTGCTAGTTAATGACTCAATAAAAATTGTTTTGGTATATACCAAAGACAATGTTGAATCAAATTATTAGTTTTTGGAATGCATTTTTAAATGGCTCCAAAAATGATCATGAAACTGGTACAACTTTTAGGTAGAGTCACTTCGGACCAAAAATGAAAATATTTTAAAAGTACACTTCCCCTACAAGTATCAAATATGAGGCATAACAAATTAGTTCCACTAAATTGATAATTTTTTTTATCAGTCCTTGGTCTTCCATTTCCTTCAGTAAATTAAAAAAAAAACGTATTTTCATTAATATGAAAATAATTAATACAAACGAACTTATTTTGAAGGGAAGTTATTCATATAGGGAAATAATTGAATGATTGAATATGTGGGTGCTCTGTTATAATTTAATTCATACTGCACCTCTGTTAAACCTAGAGTGCAATTAATATTTTAGTGGTATGCTTTAATAGAACTGAAGAGTAGAATATTTGATGGTTAAATGAAGAATTAAGCGCGCCATCTACATCATATAAGTTAATTTGCTTTCAGCATATAGCGGCAACTATCTCAGATTAATTAAGTTAATTATTAAACTTGTTTTCATTTAATGAATAACTGTAAGCGTTGACACAAGGTATGTCTGCAAAGAAAGGAAGTTTAAACTTTAATTTGGCTGACTATACTTGCTTAGCAAAAACAGCTTTTGTTTGATTATCGAATTTTTGAATTTGCTTGGATAAATTAAATGAGAATCTATATAAAGATGTATCTCTATAACTTAAATTTATACATGCATATATTTAAAAAACAGGTAGAAACATAAATCAAAACTAGACTAAGGATCATATGTTGAATATTTTGATTGCCTTAACGGTCATATTGAGGACGTTTTACAGTGATAAGACCAAAGTATAGTCATTTATGTACATAATTGTGACTTAGATTGTTCTTAGTGTCCTGGTTTAACCAAATCTGTAATCTAAAATTTCTAAGATTTCTGTAATCTAGAAATCTGTCTTTCTAGAAAATTACCAGTTAATGTTGAAGATGATGAATGTCAGAAGAGGTAAAGAGGACACTAAACGAAAAAATGAGACTGGTTTATTTATCTGTCTATAACTATTTGCAGACTTAGCAAAAGGAAATTTCATTAGTAAAGATTGTATGATAGTATGTGTGTGATGACTGAACGAATATTTGCCTAAACTGCCGAGATCATACAGTTTATCAAATTATAAATGAAGTTGGGTTGAAAAAGCAGGGGATAAAAGAGTGAAGGTAAATGATCTCACGAAATATTTACGCTGAAAACCGATACCCACTCTCCTGTTTCATTTTACAGGAGACTTCTCTCCATTGGGCACATAACATACCTAGAAATGCACTTAGATAGAGCACTGACGAGGGGCCTCACATTGCCCCTCAATATTTGAAGCTCTTAAAATTATCTTGATTCAAAAGCAAAACTCAATACTCAGACAAGTTATACTCTATGATGCGGTCTTTACGAGGTGGTAAGTATAGATTTACACTATGCAGAATATTAAATTAGTTTTCTTGTCTTTTTTTGAATGTTGACAGACATTGTGGATCATAACAAAAAATTTGGATTGATCTGCACTCAACTTTATAATAAAAAAACAGAAATCCAACTTCTTGGTTATAAACATATAATCCCATTTAGACATAATTTAAACGTCTAACACGAAATGTTTATTAGTCTTTCATTTTTGGTAGTTTTATTGTTTAAACCGATCCCCTAGCAGGAGATAAGTCTGTTTATCACCTTTTTGTTTGATTCGTGATTCTACAGATTCTACATTGGGAGTCCTAAAGTTTGCCTAACTCAAGTACATTTCAAGTAGGGATCTTTAAGTAGTACCTAACATCGTACAGGTTCGGAACAGAGGGCTTAACGTCCTCTCAGATTTATTCACCTCCCGCGTGAATAAATCGAGGGCCAGGTGGGGATCGAACCGAGCCAAGAGCCGAGTACATTAACTACTGAGTTAACCTGGCCCCACTTCTTGGTAGTACTACAGTTAGTTCACAGTGATTGATACAATTTTCAATATGCATACATGTTTTTGTATATAATACACTGATACATAGAATATCATTAGTATTACTATAAAAAACATGACACTTCTATAAAGCCAAATTGAATATTTGGTATTACGAAATATTGTCTCACAGAAGAACAAGACTTTTGTTCCTTTAGCTAGTGGACCCCTTACATGATAATCTCATGTAACCATTACATACTCATGTAAAATAACATGGCCAGCAGATGTTGTTTATCAAACCCACTTCTACATTGAAGATTTAAGCTAAAGTTTTTCTTTTAAGGCTTCAAAATATTCCTATTTTGTCCAAAAAATATTAGAAACATATAAAAATAATGTCAGTGTCATCGAATCACCAAAGAATTAGCTCAATATTAGTAATTAATTTATAATATACAACTAAACAGTTACAGCATCATACTTTAACATTACCTAAATATTAGAGAATTTATAAACAACAAAAAATATATATCCGATATTAGCTTTTGTTCAAGTGTCCAACATACGAGTATAGACAATTAGAGTATTTCTTTGGACAAATCCAACGTACCATGGAAAGCATCAAAAATATATGTTTAATTAGCGCTGATTTTTCACATGAAAGAATTTTATTTTTACATGTCATATTAAGTTATTAAGTCATTTCAACTTTTTTTATTAAACCTCTAAAGATAATTTTTCCTGAGTCAGTCGAATTAAACAATTTTTAAGTCGATGTTAACAATGTAAATAATTGTAAACACATTACAAGACAGGTATTGCAATTAATCCATTAGTCCAGGATGAATATTCAGTTTATAAAGATTTATTGCTCTTTGCCGTAATTACAACTTTAAAAATTCTTTTTTATCAATTGTTAACTTTTTACTAAATTTTAACTTTCATAGTTGTTTCATTAGTCATTTAGCGTCAAAAAACATTTTTTGAAAGTATAAAATGTACCATAACGCTCCTTTAATTTAGCAATTTGAGAAAATTTACTCAGCTCGTCCTTCAGATGTGGTCTTTTTTTAGATATAATTTCATTTTGATTCCTCAAACATTTGAAGGCTTGTATTCTTCTCACAAATGTTAAATTCAATAAAGTCAAAATTCTTACATTTTATTAAAAAAGATATTACAGATTTTATTGAAAATCTGAGAATTGCTGTTGATTTTGTTGCATCCATGCTAATACCAATACTTCAAAACTCCAAAGTTAGTAGTTTAGGAGAACAACAAATATCTGAAAACACATTTTGTCGTCAGAAAAGTTCGATTCCCATCATGCATAATTGCTTCTTAACAACAGTGAACATCTACAATGTGAAGTCTATTTTAGTGTAAAATATTAATTTAATTCATCAAAGATTATTTATTGTAGCGTCCCTACAAACCTTTGGATATACACCAATCCACACACAGACATACATACTTGAATAAACATTACAAATGAACTTTGGATACCTCAAAACATGTAAATCGTCAAAATGTTGATATCAAATTCTTCCATTATCACAATCTTTTACTTTAACTAAAGATATAAACACCTTAACACCAGTAAAAGTAGCAAGTTAGCTCCAGTTTCAATATAATAAATATAGAATAATTTCATAACATTGTCAGTTCTTTCTTCGTGAAGAATATTTAGTCTTCCCCATAAAGTGGATTCCAATATTATAACAAAATAGTATCATCAAACTGCTGTTAACGACATGTATCATCTCATCAAAATTTGAACTGCTGTTTTTATTTAAAAAATGAGAATAAATAAATATTTTAAAATCATTACAAAGCATTTGATGTAAAATATAAAATAAATTTACGGAAAGAATAGATACACATATCTATAATTTAATACTTATATATATATATATATATATATATGCCATGATAAACGAAAAACGGTCCGGCAGGACAAATAACAATTAAAATAAGCAGTGACACAAACAGAAACACAACAAAGACTCACTTTTCAATATTTCGACCGTAATGGCGGTCGTCCTCAGGAGAAGAAGTGAATTGACGGAGGGACGACAGTCAACTAAAGAACTCACTGGATGAGGGCTAAAGCAGTGCTGCCGCAAAGGAGACAAATAAAAAGTACCTTTTTCTACCTTTCAAAAACATTTTTTTTTATTTTTGCTCTCGACTTCCTAGTTCCTTTTTTATTTGTCTCCTTTGCGGCAGCACTGCTTTAGCCCTCACCCAGTGAGTTCTTTAGTTGACTGTCGTCCCTCCGTCAATTCACTTCTTCTCCTGAGGACGACCGCCATTACGGTCGAAATATTGAAAAGTGAGTCTTTGTTGTGTTTCTGTTTATGTGTCACTACTTATTTTAATTATATATATATATATATATATATATATATATTATATATATATATATATAGATGTAGTATATAAAAAGATTTCACATAAACACGTGAAATAACAATCAATGATCAAACCAAAATAAGAAAATGGGAAAACAAAACTAAGATCTTTCAACAGTAACAAGCGGTCTTCGTCACAGTCAAAAACCCAACTGGGTTTTTCAGTTCAGTTGGGTTTTTGACTCTGACGAAGACCGCTTCGTTGAAAGATCTTAGTCTTGTTTTCCCATTTTCTTATTGTGGTTTGATCATTGATATGTAGTATATACATATGCGGAGTGTTTGTACGTGTCTTTTTTTAAGGCATGAAATATTGTTTTAAGATCAACTATTAACAGATTATTAATAATTGAATGATATTAAAGGTTATTAAATTAACTCCGAATCTCATTAAGTTAAAATGTTAATAATAATAGGATTTCAGTAAAAAGATTAAATAAAAGAACACTAAAAAATATAATGTTTTGATAAAATTGGTAATGGTATGAGGGCAAACAATGTAGATTGTTTACAAGGAAGGGGAAGATAACGAATGTATGTTGGTTTCCTGAATGCAGAAGGTACCCTGGGACGGAATTCCCGTATTAAATCCGGTTTAAATTACATTCCCAATGATGGTAAGGCTTACCTTTCCTATCGAACTCCCAAGCCATAAATAAATTGTTCCGTCTTCCGCGCTAAGCTGTATTACAACTAACAAACAATGGGCTTTGAATTTGGCTTCTTTCACTTACTCTTTTATACTCGATAAAATGAAGCTTTATTTAAAAAGTTTCCAGAACATTTTTAATCATTATTTATGCATTAAGTTGACTATAAATAAATATAAGTTAACTTAAAATGAATATTATCAGTTCATAGGCTACCCGTAACCCTTTGTGTCACTCAGAAATTATAACAATAGGTATTGAAATTAATTCACTGAACACGATTGACAGGGATAATTTTAATTGTTGTTTCTTGTTATTAAAGCACGGAAACAGATTCTTATCCAGCCCAAGTTTTTGATATAGTCTATATAGTTTTATAATATATGGTATGGTATGATATGGTATTATTAACATGATTCACTTTTTTTTTTATTTTTTTATTCACCTGCCAGTAAAGCAGATATTCTTCCGTAGCATGGTAATTTTTGCAATGATAGTTTATCATTTGTATTCGTATAAAGTTCTTATATAAAGTTACGAATGAAAATTAAATAATGCTATTTGCTTTAAATTATTCTCTCATTTTTTATACTTGTAATGATAAATACAGAAATAATCATTTATATATTACTATTAACTATATTCAGGTTAATTTGTTAAATTATTTCTTTAGGACATTTATGCTACATTACAGGAAAGATAAAACAAATATAACATTATTTAAATAAAAAGTAATAGAAAAACAAAACACCGACAAAGTAGTATTGGTAATTATTATTAATGTTATAACTATTTTTATTACATAGACATGTTATTTCTTTAGCAGTACAGTTTATAAATCGGTAAATAAATGCAATATGTCTTTTTCATTCTGTGAGTTCCAATAATTTACCATTTGTTGCTTATAAATGACTGAAGGTTTTTTCCAAGTAGGGATTGATAAAGCCTAACACCAGTAAACAAACAAGACCCTCCTGCACTGGTAGTGTCAAAGAGGTGTAAGAGAGGTATAAGTGAGGTTGTAAGCATCACATTTCGCATAACCCAAAGCCTATTAATCCAAGCAAAATGCAAAATCTCACCCAATTGATCCGTAGCTTTCAGTTTCACTTTACCTCGCATATTTGATTTAAACATTTTGTTTTTCAGATATTTATTGTTTGGTTTTGATAAATATTTATTTTATTGAATAAATCACCTTTTTTTGCTTCTCCCTTCATATATAGCTACAACTTTGCCACTAAATCAGATATGCGTACAATATATTCATAAAAATAATAAAAACTGATGAACACATTATCTTCATTCTTGTTATAGCACTGTTTAATTGTAACTGTTTGTAGGGTAAAAAGCTAATGAAATTTAATCATAGAAAAATATGTAGAAAAACGTAAAAAAATCGTACTTTATACGATTAAATTTCTGTATGTGGAGATTATTTCATTCGCTTTTTACCCTACAATGAGTAAATACCGCATAATAACTGATTGCACTACGTTAGAAGTAACTGTTTGATTATAAGGGGTGCACTATGAATTATAGCTTTTTAAACAACACGTAATAAATCTTTTCTTTTGTTATGATTGTCTGTTTCATGGACGTACTTCTGGAGATTTTACCGTTCTGTGCAGGAGACAAGTGAGTTAATGTTAGTTTTTGGTTATTCTGGCCAGATAGTATACATGACATTCGCTGTCGTTTGGTTCTCTGGTAACCATTCATTGAGGCATATGAGGAGTTGTCATTCTAGAGAGTGCTGCTCTGAGGCCTTAATTTGATCTTTTCTACCTGTCAAAGACTTAAAAGCTGATCGTACCTATTTTGACTTTGACAGACAAGATATAGTAGAGATGTTTTACAAACGGTTTAAGGCTCTTATCAACTCCAGATCTTCCTGTCATCGAGTGTACCTGCTACAGATCTGACCTGCACGAAAGATAGACCCAACTCATATATTCAAAAAACCTTGATGCATTCCTGCTATTAGCGATAATGTATGTCTTTCAGCATAATCTTGGTTTAGCAAACGATTGTTTAGAAAAGCAAACGCTTTCAGTCTAAATGTCAACTTCCGTTGGTAAGTATGGAATTGTCAAACGACTTGTCGAAGTGACTTTTGTCCAAACAGACTTTGTCAAACGACTTTTCCGTTTATACCAAACTTTGTCCTAGGCTAGTGGTCGGCTTACGCCATCACACACGCCTAGCTGAAGAGATCCGAAAGATCGAAACAAAACAGGGAAAACAAGTCAGCTCCATTGAAAATGGGCTTGAAACACAACTTTGGTTGCAAAACCTCGTCATGTTTCAATGTTGTTCAGTTGGAATTTTCCTGTCGTTTTCACGAGTCACCATATGACGAAAATGACAGGAAAAATTTCAACTCAACAACATTGAAACATGACGAGGTTTTGCAACCAAAGTTGTGTTTCAAGCCCATTTTCAATGGAGCTGACTTGTTTTCCCTGTTTTGTTTCGATCTTTCTGATCTCTTCAGCTAGGCGTGTGTTATTGCGTATGCCGACCACTAAACTAGGACAAAGTTTGGTATAAATGGAAAAGTCGTTTGACAAAGTCTATTTGGACAAAAGTCACTTCGACAAGTCGTTTGACAATAGTCTTGGTTATAATTCCCAGCCTCAAATAGTCCTTAAACTTATGCATCTAACTTTTATTTCTGTACAAGCGATTATTCTCTTTTAATCAGTGGGGTTTAACTGAAGCTATCTTAATTTAGAATAACAGTTTATTCATATTATACAAATCAACATCATTCGAGAAGTACACAGAGTTTAAATTATCCAATTTATAATGTTATTGTACACACACATATAACATAGAATCACTGATCAAATCACAATATAAATGGAAAAACAAGACTAAGATCTTTCAACCATAACAACCGATCTTCGTCAGATTTAAAAACCCAACAGTTGGGTTTTTGACTCTGACGAAAACCGCTTGTTACAGTTGAAAGATATTAGTTTTGTTTTCCCATTTTAAATGGTGGTTTGATCATTGATTCTTATTTCACGTGTTTATGTGAAATCTTTTTACATGTAACATAGATATGACTGTATTCATTGCCCATATGTATGTTATGTATTAAGAAAATAAATTATGACAAATTTGTGAAATAATTACAAGTTTTTTTTCTAATCAGTAAATAAGTAGTAATGAAAAACATTTTGAGTTGTTATACCATTCGCTAAAATGAACTTATTCATTAAACTGTTCAAGGAAACTCACTCACTTCTTCTCCCTGTATACAGACATAAGTACCCACCTACATTCTCTCACTGTTTCTTACGCGCAGGCAAGCAAAAAGCTGAAGGACTTCTTTTGAAGTAAGCCGCAAAATAATTCGGAGTTTAATATCTTGCAATAAAGAACTAAGATCTAAAGATTGCCGAAGATTCAGTTCTGCACCTTGGTGGTTCACATTCATTTATTTGTCATAATTAAGTGTCACCCTGACTTAAAGAGTCAATAGATTGGCTCTGAGAGAAAACAATTTAAAAAAACGTTGGTTGCATGCTGGACCCTTGAAACAATTATTTAGACACTGACTCCTGTAACCTTATTTTTAATGTTATTGTGAACGACTGCAAATATTGGTTTTCTACTTTCAATCTTTTTGAAAACCAAACCAAACTAACTCATAACAAAACCAAGCAAATATCATATACCCAAAGTCTTTTAATCTAGTAATTAAACATTTACGTCTTTAAGTCAACGAGTGACATAGAGGGCACTAAAAACCAGATCTAATATAAATCTACTTTTAGATATTTCCGACTGCGTCACTATATAACGGTTTGATTATTATATTTAATGCCCTAAAATAACAGTCAATATATTGAAATCACTTCAGTGTACACCATAATTAAGATAACCGTTATTACTGCTTAAGAAAATGATTAGCACAACTTGTTAAGCGAATAGACATAATTGGTTATATTCAGGCCCTATTTGCACGTATACTCTTCATATAAATAGTTTTACTTTAGTTTAAATCAAGTTTGCTCGCCTCTTCAATAGTGTTTAAATGATCATTTATAATTCTAATCAAATTTTTGAGAAATATTGAGGGATAAAAATGTCTTTCAGAGATCCATGATTATATTTCAATGATTATATTCTTTTATGTTAAGAGTAGTTTACCGGGGATTAAGAAACAGGACAAAATAAGAATTGAAAGAATCAATAGTTTTCTATAAATTTTTTTAAAATATTTTTTTTTAAAAATATATTACATAATAAATATTTATATGAAAGATATTTTGACTACAGTATGCGCACTAAGATGAAAGTAGGCAGGACATGTCATGAGTTTGAAGAACGATAGATAGGCCAAGATATTTACAGAGTGGTAACCTAGAGGAGCTAGAAGAAAAGTGGTAAGACAAAGAAGATGATAGCAAGATGAATTTAAAGAAATAGCGAGACCAATGACGTTCAGAGTCTCTCGAGAAAGAAGAAAATGCAGGGAGTGGATGAGGTCTATGATCAGAAGTGGGCTTAGTTTCACAATTGAAAGAAACCTTATTGTAATATATATATATATATATATAATTAAAGTAGACGGCAGCTTCCGCATTCACGACCTTTTTGCTGGTGTTTTCTAGTTTTCTTTGGTAGGGAGTGATTTCATGAAGGAGTTGTCCTAGAGACATCGAAGAAATAATTTCGTAGGTTACCCAATAAAGTAGTAATACTCTATTGAGTAAGCTTCGAAATTATTTATTCGATATCTCTGGGACAACTCCTTCATGAAATCACTCCGTACCAAAGAAAACTAGTTAGAAAACTAGAAAACAGCAGCAAAAAGGTCGTGAATACTCTACTTTAATAAAATATGTTTACAAGAGAATCTGCTACCAATATACACTAATATATATATATATATTATATATATATATATATATATATAGAGTGACACATAAACAGAAACACAACAAAGACTCACTTTTCAATATTTCGACCGTAATGGCGGTCGTCCTCAGGAGAAGAAGTGAATTGACGGAGCGACGACAGTCAACTGACTGTTGTTGACTGATTGTTGACTGTCGTCGCTCCGTCAATTCACTTCTTCTCCTGAGGACGACCGCCATTACGGTCGAAATATTGAAAAGTGAGTCTTTGTTGTGTTTCTGTTTATGTGTCACTGCTTATTTTAATTGTTATTTGTCCTGCCGGACCGTTTTTCGTTTATCATGGTATATATATATATATATATATATATATATATATAAACTACAATTTAAAAAAGAACACATAGAAAGGAAACCACTGAACTCACTACAATATTTCGATGTCCTCATATATATATACATATATATACAATTAAAAGAAACGGTCCAGCGGACTTTTTTAAAATAAAATAAATTCAAAACGAAGGAAAGACACAGACATAACTCACATCGATATTTCGACCATCGTCGTCATCAGGAGGTGCGAAGAGCGAAGAGCGAGGTGTCCCGCAGGAAGACAGGGCGGTACTCTGTACTCTCTCTCGGGAGTACCGCCCTGTCTTCCTGCGGGACTCTTCGCTCTTCGCTCTTCGCACCTCCTGATGACGACGATGGTCAAAATATCGATGTGAGTTATGTCTGTGTCTTTCTGTGTGTTTCCTTCGTTTTGAATTTATTTTATATATATATTATACATTATTCTATATTATTCTATATATTCTATATTATACTTATTATTCTATATATTATATATTAGTATATATATATATATATATATATATATATATATATATATATATATATATATTATTCTCATTATTGTCCTGATGATGAATGTGGTACATTGAAAACATGTCGACTATTAATATTGGTGATAAGCTTTATAGTTTTAATGAAGAGACGAGGAAGGAATTCTGGAAACTGGAGAAATTGTGTAAGAAACAGATAGAAGCCAAATATGGGGCGTTATTTAACAATATATTTACATATATATATAAATATAAATTTTTCAAAAAAAATATTTTTTCAACAAAAAGTACTAATTCTTTTTGTTAAATAAACGGCTATTATTAATATTATTATACTTGTATATTTTCATTAGTAATATGTCGAATAGATTCCTCTTCTAACTCTTGGGGTCATCAATAATTTTAGCATATATAGGTGTCTTCTTAAGACTATGGGACGGGTACATTCATTCCGGACCATTTGTATGCAGGTCTTATTCATGGAGCAGTTTCAAACCATAACGAGTATCCTACCGCACAAGAAATGACTACTATCTACAGACAAGTGCATCGCTATGTACACATTATTCCTAGATTGGGAATAGAATACAAATTAATGGAAAAGTAAATCCCAACTCAGGCTCACCATGGTGTATAAAAGCATCTCAAAGCCTATTGCGAAATAGGAAAAAAACAACTGGAAAGAAGTTGGAATGGATACCTTTAACTTTCACATTTTTTATGGTTTGATATATTTTTAAGAAGTAGTAAACCAAATAGAGAAAAAATGACTAATATTCGTTTTGATGTAAATAGAAAAGTAAGACTGAACGCTTTCAGTCTTACCATATTTCCAATGATCTGGCGTTTATATCGTTTGCAATTTTTTTGTATATATCAACGACAAAAACAGCAGTAGAAATTCAGAAATAGGAGTGACTCGTGATACACAAAACCACAAAATGATCTCTTGTTACTGAATTGTTTGTTTGTTTGGTTTGTTTTCTGTTGGTTGGTATCCGTGGATATACTTATCTTGCTTTACTTATGTCGTTAATAAATTGTTTTTAGCCTTGAAAATGCCAAACAACTTTTGGCGAAACGTCGGCTTATAATCAGGAGTTGTATGTTTATGACCAAAATCCTCAAGAACCCCTTGTGTGAATTTGAAATATCAGTGGTCGAGAAGCTATATCAGTATGTATAATTTAATGTTATAATGTTTTTTCATCTTTTTTGTAGCAGTTGATTCAAGTGTAGTTAGTCATTGAAATCTGGAGGGAATATAATAATCACACCATTAAATCAAATCAGAGAGATAGCGACAGAAATCCTTAAAGGAAATATACATTTTTTTGCTCATGATATTAAAATACAAATTCAATATCAAGTACGATTAACAATTTTTAATTTTAATTATGCAAAACTAGAGAGAAATTATATTATTTTTTATTATTATATTTATTTTATTATTATATTATATTAATTTATTAATATTTTTATTATTATATTAATATTATTTTATTATTTAATTATATTATTATTAGTAACGTTTTTAAAATAATTTTACAAACCCTACTAAATGCTACTAAAATCTAGAAATCTTTTAACAAATATAACCAAATGATGTGAGAGAGATTAATAAAATTAGTTTGAATTAAACTTGAAGTTTTTTCAACGTGCATATATAACCTCAATTATGGATTAATCCTGATTTTTGTGAGTATTCTAGGATGTATGTATTATCATGAATGTATAATGGATGGTAAACATTACTCATGTAGCTGTCTCTAGATTTAAAAAAGAATTAAGGAGTAATAATTCACTTTGCTGACGTACTGTGAGGTCAGGGCGAGTAGTTAACTAAATATGAACAATATTTACTACCTTTTGTGTAAAAGGTGTGTTGTTCAAATGTGGCCAGAACCTTTTAAATGTCGAGTGTGATATACGGGACCTTGAACCCTTAAAGAATGACGCTTAAGAGGATTAGAGTAGACGTGATTTGTTGAGGTAGGCCTTTTTGTGGTAACAGCCGTTTTACTGTCAGAAGAAAGATATATCAGCCAGAAGTACCTCAAACATCATATACCACTTCGCTGGGGTGACTAGGGGTATTTTAGATCAAAAAAACCTTCAACTCTATTACAAGATGATCTAAAGAGCAAATCTTTATAATAATGATGGAAACAACACAAATTATCTCTATTCAACTTTAATCCAGTAGAAACCATAGTTAGAAATAATGAACAAACACTTTTGCTGATCGATCTAATGTAAAGTACGCTTTCTACTGCACCATATATCCAAAAGTCTGGTTCACTTCATTGTTTCAAACAATAGATGACCACTTGGAAACTCTGTAGATTTCGAGTGGCCATAATTCAAGGACGAATAGAAATATTAATTCATTTAATACAAAGGACCTAAGGATGAATGATTCATGCGAATACGTAACTAAAAATAAAAAGTATATTTGCAACTATCATTAAAATGTAATTTTAAAAATAATGACTTCATTAAATTAAAGAGATAACTAATTAGGCATAGTAAAGATAGTATACTAAATTATATTACTAATTTTTGTAGTTATCTTTTAAAAGGAGAAGAATATTAAATCATTTACGGTTAAACAATGAAAGAAACCAGTTATTAATCCGTTCTGTAGATGTTTTATCTTTGTTAGTTATATAAAATCAATGGTAAAGGCATAACTTAATATCTGAATAGAATATAATGAAAAATGATCTATTTTCTATTTTATTCAAAAAAGTAAGAAAGTAAAAGTAAATATAAGTAAGTAAGTTAGTATTTTATTCAAAGTAAGTTTGAGAAAATATTTAAAATTAGTATGTTTTAAGAAAAAATATTTTTGAAAATAAATTATAATTTTCAAGAAAATTAAGTTTTTAATAAAATAGTTTCTTTTTTTTAAATTTAATGAAGTTGGTTAACAAATCTGACAAGTGACAATAGAATAAGAACATTTCTACTTTTAAGAGTTTTGGAACTTCTTACATGGCCCTTATTAATAAATTTTCATTAGGTGTTTGGATAGTATTAAACAAGACATTTTCTAAAAATGTTATGGGTTACAAGTATAGTATATATTTATTAAGCATCAGGACAGCCTAACAGTAATTGTTCTTTATTTCACACAAAGGATTATATAATTTTGCATTTTATTAAAATTTGTTAGACAATGAGACTTTGGGGCGCTTTTGATTTTTCAAAAATCACAAGAGATTTAAAGTCCTAGGTGAAAATAAACACACACACACACACATAACACGCACACACACATACATAAAAAACAACTACAGCGATAAAGTTTCAAGCGACATCAAAACTTAAAAATCCACCCAAGAATTTGAAAACCATCTGATTCATTATTACTAAATATAACTTACAATGGTAAGGTTCAATGATATAGCAAATGACGTTTTACAATTTAAAACATGACTACTGTAATTTATTTTAATTATAGAGTTCCTACATAAAGCAAAAAAAAAACAGAAAAAATTACCTTGTTTTCGAAATTAAGCTATATTTATATTATTTAAAATATCTAACTA
The DNA here is from genome assembly GCA_026182355.1 of Hermatobates lingyangjiaoensis. Taxonomy (NCBI): domain Eukaryota; kingdom Metazoa; phylum Arthropoda; class Insecta; order Hemiptera; family Hermatobatidae; genus Hermatobates; species Hermatobates lingyangjiaoensis. The sequence goes on from JAPFBL010000023.1 coordinate 2,720,774, forward strand.
ATATATATAATTTCAACATACATTATAATATATAATTACAAAAATGAAGTATTAAGTACTCTGTCATTTAATAAACATTCTCTCTGTGAGTACAAATATGGTAGTAGCGCTGCTTCAAACAGAATCAATTACTTGCTGTAGGACATATTGATATGTTGCAGTATGCTGGTCTCCTGATATTTCGTTGAGTTAGTGGCCGGAATTATAGCGAGAAAGACGAAAAGAGGGACGAAGGGCTCATTAAATTAGGGTGGGTAGTTGAAGATCGTATGGGATATGACGTAATTAGGCGAACAGGCTTGAGATGCCTAAACTTTTGTCATCAGAATGCCGGTAACCATCCCCGAAATTCACTTTAACTTCATTCTTCTAAAGTTCATAAAACTTTGTCCCATAATCTCTAGATTAGCCCGCCTAATAGCTTCTTGAGATATTACTATTCCGTTAGTACACAGTCTGATTTAAATTCCTTTAAATTTTCCATTCTCCAAGACTCTAAGCCTTTAATGGTCACGTTCTCTCAATGCCACTTTAATGATACTTATTATTATTTTAAATAACAATTTTAAATAAACTCATAAATCATCTAAGTTTAATGAATAAGTAAAATAGAAGTCTTGTATTAAAAAAAAAATTGACAAAAATTATAAAAAAATTTTTTACTTACTAAATATGAAATTCAATTTGAAAAATTAATCCAAAAATGAGAGTTGATTAAGAACTTTTAATATTCTGCCTAGAAAAACATGTTCTGTGGCAGTAATAGCTTTCAACTGACCTTCAACTCTTTCTTACAGTATAAGGAAACGAAAGAAGGTTATCTGTCACTAGGGTAGCACAATAGCTGATTTGAACACAAACCGTTATATAGTTGTTTCCTCACAATAGAAAAATACCAAGGTAATTATGTATATTGATTAAATAATGTAATATAATTATGTTTCATGTTATTCTAATTAAATTCTGTATTGATGTAAAGATGTCTACAAATATAGACGAAACGTCGGCTTAAAGGTGTTGAATTATTGAAGCTACACGAAACCTCGATAAAAAAGAAAAATAGTGTTAAATATATGTGGTCGAGATAAGGAAAACATTATATTAAAATATATAAAGATGATTTTGAAAGATATAAATCTGTGATTATCTAATGTGAGTAATCCTGTAAATGGTTTAATAAAATGAATTAACAGATGTTTCCTCCTTAGGCCTTTCAAAGCATTTAAAATATAAAATACTTTCAAATTTAATTTTTTTTTTTAAATTTATCATCACACGTAAATTTTGTTTGTCCTAGAAGAAGTGGAAGTCACAATTTGTCGATTCGCTAAATTAAAATACCGCAAAGAGCCTGTTTTCATAGATAGAAACAGTAGAAATCTAACACAATTCTAACAGAAATCTAAATATTAGATTTATGTACGTTGAAAATTGCCAGGAGATTGTTTTCCTATCACATTTTACTACAAGCTTTTAAGAGTGCAATCAGTACGGTGATGAGAAAATTTCACTTATACGATTTCAATAATTCCCATTATTAATTATATTATTGACACTTAAGTGTCTATAAAATTATAGAAACTTTAATTAAAACAGAACAAATTATTTCAATTATTGCTTTTACCATTTAGATAATACCTATTTTTGGCAGTGTAATCTTGTTCCATTCATAGGCTGACATAATATCTTATTCCTAATCACCAAGAACAGCAATGACTTCTTTGGTTTTATAAACAACCTACAAATCGATGAATTATAACTGACATATATGCAATTCAAGTAACACTGTATGAGAAGAGCTGTAATCAAATGGGAACAGGTTAACGAAATTAAACTCTCTCATGGTAGGGTTACTACCTGTGAGGAAAGCATTAAAAAAAAAAATATCTTATTGAAAGTATTATTTTATTTAATTTTTAAGTAGTTGTACAGTTTTTACATTGCAACTAAGCATAGGTGAGCGTGTGCTTGTATTTCATGCCTTGTGAAACTTCATTAGATTAGTGCTTAAAGATTGTGTTAATTTGAATTAAGATTGTTCTTTATATATTGGTATTTTCCGTTCATACCATAACTTGAATTTGTAACAGAAAGCTTCAAAGATACTTTACCATTAAGGTTTCCTTAAGTAATTTATATTGGCTGATTATTTTTACAAATATTCAATTAAATTATATCAAAATATCAAGAAATTTATTTTGAATAAATATTTGAATTTTGGTATTCTATACTAAAAAAAAATAAGGAACTTACATTCAATTTTCCCTTCAGCAAAATATATCCTACGTGTCTTTTATTCAGACTTCGCTTCACCATATTAAATATAACTTTTACATGAAATACTTGTAGCATTGTTATTTACTATTTATTGCACAATAGTTATTAACTATTTTCTGTAAACTATTCAGAGACATTATAATTTTATGAATGTGTCATATAGGTAAAGTCGACCTGTTTTATTTATCTGGTTTCTCATAAGGAAAAAAATTCATAAAACAATTGCAGAACTTTTTTAACAAAACAGAATCTTGTTAAAATTGTTTAAGAACAAATAATTAAAAATTGTAATATTTGTATGATTAATAACAAAATTAGTAGAAAAGCAGTTTCGATATGTCTCACTAAATGTTCCAAAATGTTAATGATTAACTATAATATTATTATTAATAAATAAATAAGAATTATACTAATATTAATAAATAATTCATATTAATATCACTTATTAATATTGTTAACTATTGATTATTAGCAATTATTAATTGTTAATATTAATATTGTTAATGATTAATATTAGTTAATTATTATTATGCTTTAATCTTAGGTTTCGAATGATTTTCACTCAAAGTGAATTACTCAGAACAACTAAATGCTGCCAGGCAGTCTCAGAAGAGAGCCTACATAGGCCAAACTTTGGCCCTTTGTGATATAAAACAATGCCGATACTACTATATTGGGGATCCTAAATTTTGCTTCACTCAAGTGCATTTGGAGTTGGGATGTTTAACAAGTACCTAATATCGAATAGGCTGGAGGCCTAAGCCTTAACGTCCTCTCCGAGGGACGGCGTGCCCAGATTTATTCACCTCCTATGTGACAAATTTAGGTATTACCTAAATAGTAAAATCAGTAATTGAAATAATTTATTTTTTTGTTTTCATTAAAGTTTGTATATCTGTATAGCCACTTAAGTGTCAATAATGCAATCAAAAATGGGAATTTTTGAAATCATATTAGTAAAATTAGCTCATCTCTTTAACATAAAGAGTGTTTATATTAGATTACACTCTTTAACAGCTTGTAGTAAAATATGAAATGGAAACAATCTCCAGTCAATTATCAACGTACGTAACAGGCTTGGTATTGAAACCCCTATCTTCCAGTTCATAGGAGAGTACTTTGTCACTGGGCTAACCTGGACCCCCTGGTCATTACTTTGGTATTATATATCAAAGACGCTTTGGAGGATTCTGACTTCTCAATACTTTAGTTACAAATTTTATCCACAACTGCTCTGTCATAACATATTATTTAATTACTTTTTTTTATGTTTAGGAGTCAAAACTTTGCAGCAGATTCCACATCCCTGCTTTACAAAGTCTTAGAAGGTTTAACGTTCAGCTTTGATTGGTGGAAGATAAGAGTGACAGAACGCTCTATTTTAATTGAATCCTTCACGTCATTCTCACACCCACGTAACAGATGAGAGCTGCAGTTGTCTGACAGACTATGTATATCGTTATAACCACCAGAAAAGCTAAAGTATAAAACTAATAACCATGCTTAATTTGTTAACTTTATTGATATAACTTTGTTAATGGTGCTAATTTGTTGATTTTTTTAAATTTTGCATTTCTTCGTGAAATTTTCAAGAGTAGATTGTATGTTATATGAACTATAATAGAAAATCAACGAAGATGCATAGCCAATATTGTTCCGGACCAGGGAATCACTGCTGCTGACTTAATCCCCCATTATTTCAAAAACAGTCACTAATCCAAGTTGAATAGTCAGTCAGTCCAGTGTACTCGTCATAACTGTAGTAGCGTTTTGTTATAATATTCATGTTTACAGAAATCCATTCTATTCTGAACAAGACAGAAGATGATGGGCCAGTCGAGGAGGTAATATGTTGAAGATTAGGAAGTTGAGGAAAGCCTGAAGAATAGAATTCAACCTAGTTTAAAAGGATCAGTAATGTTTTTGAGAAAATTCTAAGTTGGAATCAGTTATGATTAAATTTTGAATTTTCATTCAGCATTCGATAACAAAAGATCAGTGTTTTTTTTTGTGAATTTTATTTCCATAATAAATGGTCATTCTAATAGAACATAAATCAGATTGTTAATTTGTTCATAAATTCATTAGAACTATTAAAAGGAAATAATATCAAAACTTGAAGCTCTTGATGAAATATTACTGACTGAATATCCTCCATAATGTTTATCAAGCACATTATTATTTATAAATAAAATTTCACATAAAAAGCAAAGGTAGAGTATTTGAAATTTCTTCCTCCTTCTTCATGCCACTATGAAAGCAACATCTATAATATAATCGAACCAACTTCAATTACATTAAAAGTGATTCCAAATCTTTATATAAAATATCTCTAATATAAAACTTTTTGAGTATAGTCAAACCAAGATCCCCTAACTACCTCTTATTGCATAGAGTCAACCTTTTTAGTATCGAACCAATTAAAAATGGAGCTTCTTTAATAAACCCTTAAAGTATAGAATTCTTAGACCTTTTAAAAATGACTAGATTGAATAAAATCTGGAATTGTCAAATTCAACTTGCTATATTTATCAACAATTTAATTTTATATTTTTATTTTTATATTTAATATTTAATAATATAAATATTTAATAAAATTTATTAAAATATTTAATATATTTTATATTTAATTTATATTTTTTTCAAATAACTCTTGCAAAGTGTAATAAATCTTTTTATCTTTATACTGATAAAGATAATCACATGTATCCGACGAGAGGGAGTGGGGTGGGATTACTCTAAGTTGAAACTTGCAGTTTGAAAAGCATAATTCCTGCTAAAGTAGTATAAAATGTATGATACTCTTTTTTTTTAAAAAAAAAAACTAGTTTTAGGTTAATGTTTTCCTGAATATTTTAAAAGTTTATACATTTCCATATTTTTGCAATAAACTATTATAAATTATCATTCCAATAATCAAATTATAAATTCTTGAAATATAGTATAATTTTGTTTGATGGATATTCAATGTTTCACCTTTTCTTTGATGCAATTTTGATGAAACTGTATGGCTCATTTTTTCATATAAAGCTATTTGTTTATTCAATTCCATTCAAATCTATCGAACAATGTGATCACTATATTGTCAGTTAAGTGATCTTTAAGTTCACTTATCTGCTAAAATGTTTAATTTTTGTTGTAAAACTGTCATTTTCTGTTATCAAGAACCGTCATTTTTGGTTGAAATTCTGTACTTCTATTATTTATATTAGACCAATGCTAATTATAAATACTCAAACTTTTATAAATAACAGTTAAATAACAATATACACAAATCAACAGCAAATTCTCAGTGAAACATCTACATTTGAACCACAAACAAACCCACCATTACTGACATGTTCAGAAAGTACAAAATCAACTCGACCGCCATTACAGGTCGAAATATTGAAAAGTGAGTCATTGTTGTGTTTCAGTTTATGTGTCACTGCTTATTTTAATTGTTAACTGTCCTGCCGTTTTTCGTTGATCATGGTATATATATATATATATATATATATATATATATATATAATCAGGGTTCATTCAATTTTCTAGGTTGCTGACATTTGTAGGGATACGAAAAAGTTTTTAAAATAAAGTTGAAACGTTAGCAATGAGTTTGATTTTCGAAGCTGGAAAATTTAACAAATTGTAATTAAATAATACACCTATTCTATCAAACGGTTGATGTCTTACTGAATATATATATATATATTTATTTATTTATTTACTCTTCTTTATATAATCTAGGAGGTGTCAGAGCTTATTTTTCTTCATTGTGATTCTTCCTACGACATTTTGTCTCATATACATATCTTAGGTGTTGCAATGGGCTCACCTCTGGGAGTAACGTTCGCAAACTTCTTTATGTGCTATACTGAAAACCAGGTACTACAAATAAATAAACCTACGTTGTATTGCCGCTATGTAGACGACTGCTTGGTTGTCATTAATTCTACAGAAGAGCTGCTGGCACTAAAAATTGCATTCCAAAAAATTGTCTGGACTGAACTTCACTCATGAGGAAGGTGAAGAAGGTCAAATCAACTTCCTGGACGTGCACATCGATGGCCGTAAATCAAGTTATATCACATCTGTATATCAAAAGCCAACGGACCAAGGAATATATATTAACGAAAAAAGTGAGTGCCCCGAACGCTACAAATTAGGAACAATTCATGCTCTAGTACATAGGACATACAAGACCTCTTCATCATGGCAGTTGTTTCATGAAAGAATCTCTCAATTAAGGCAAACATTTATCAATAACGGCTATAGCAACACCTCTTTTGATAAAGTAGTTAACGCCTACCTTAAAACCCGGTCCAACAATGCTAATCAAACAATCGACCGAAGTAGCACAGTCCATAAGGTGTACTATAAGAATCAATACACAGAGGCGTATAAAGAAGACGAGAGAGTGTTGAAACAAATTATCCGCAGGAATGTTAAATGTAATAACGAAAATGAACGTCTTCAAGTCCATATTTACTATAAAAGTAGAACCACCGCTAACTTGATAATGAAAAACAGCCCAGATGCAGTCATCCCGGAGATACAAAAGGCCAATGTCATATACGAATATAACTGCAATATCGGAGATTGTGAGCTCCTAGACAATTCAAAATATATCGGTATGACATCGACCACACTCTCACGACGACTGACAATGCACTTGCAAGCAGGAGCCATCGCTAGACACACCTCCGAGGAACATGGAAGAAAACTCACCCGCCAGGACCTTGTTCAAAACACCATCATTTTAAAGAAAATTAATGATCCAGCCAGACTGCAAATATATGAAGCCATGAAAATCATGAAGCACAACCCATTAATTAATCGTCAACACACGGGGGTTTCACGCACACTGCAGCTACTAGGTGACCAACCACCAGCTACTCGCCAAGCCGACACTCAGTCACGGCCCAGTATTCAGAACAGCAACACCTAAGATATGTATATGAGACAAAATGTCGTAGGAAGAATCACAATGAAGAAAAATAAGCTCTGACACCTCCTAGATTATATATATATATATATATATATATATATATACTGTATGTACAATAAAGTAATTAAGAATTGTCTAAAGAGGAAACAGCGGGATTTTGAATTGGCTCACAGTAGGTGGGCAGCGGAGTGAAATGGACAGACAGCCGTGTCATACAGGTATTGTAACAGTAGTAGGGAATAAAGAAGCGCTTTGAGGTGGGGGGTCGGTTATTATTGAGATTGAAGCAATTCTCTAATGACCGAGGACGGCAGCGTGGCGTGGAAGCAATCCCGGTCGTGATTCTAAATTCAATCAGTCTGGCTCGATTTGCCCATGGAAAAATGGGATTCTTTGTTCGATTAGAGATTGACCATTAGCGTCCCACTCGGTGCTAGGCCATTCAAACACTGTCCTTTGCCGGATAGTTCTTCAACAAGACTATCGAGCCTTCTATTCTCTGAAACGAAACTCACTCATTAATCTTAGCTAAGTTGGAATGTATAGAAACATATACTAACAAGGCAAACATTATCATCGGTAAAAATATGATCAGCTTTCGATAATTAGCCAATAAATCCATACATTGATCCTGTTTCCATTTTATGGAAGTACCCCAAAACCGCAAAGAAACACAAAGTTTACTTTACCTCAATATTAATAAGTTAAGTCATTAACCGGTATCTGAAAAATGGAATCAATAAAAGCATAAGCTTAACATTTAGTCCGAAGAATAGCCGAGCTAAGAGTTTTCCAATGACCAAATAATCTGGGTTCATTCCGAAATATAACCTCTGATCCTAGTTACAAGTGTTAAGTACGCTAACTACAAAATTACCGTGGCCAAAAATTGAATTATCCTAACAAATTGTGTCTAACAAAAACAATTTCACTGTATAAATATAACATAAATAGTCATTTATATTCAATAAAATAACATGAAACCATTACTGCGAGAGTAATGAACTGTGATTCTCATTGAACGAGACAGTCTTGTGTCTTTACTTACAGCTTGGATCAATACTTCAAGGCTCAAAAAATTTAGTTTTGTCTGCCAATTAGTAAAATTAAGCCCATCAACATACGTTCAATATTGAACAATTGTTCAAAGGGTTCACCCTTCGGTGAGTTTAGTGTTTTTTTCTAAATGCTTGGTCAGCATGCTAGATAGGTAAGTAATTACAGCGGAGGGAGTACGTTGATACCACTGGTAGCAATGTTAGGTTGTTCAGCACTATTAGTAGTTTTGTGATGCATACTGACCACAGGTGCCAAGGAGCCATAGTTCATTAATATTAGTAGCGGGATATACTAGTCAGCATGCTACTTCTGGTACTAAACAGTAGTAATGGTTCAGAGGTGGTAGTAATGCTGAATAGCAACCAGAAAAACTTCTGCCTATATCTAACTTCCTGGTGTTCCTAAGTTACTGGTGTTAGTATTTATGGCATCTCCTTAAGACTGGTAACCACAAGTAATTATACTGGTAATTATGGTTTACTTGTGCAAGATTTCTTTTAATACCTTATATTCACTGCTCAATAGTGTTAGTAGTTCTTGTACAGTGTTGATTGTTTATGATTGCAGCGAAGCTTGCCATTTGTGAAGAATATAAACTACTCTGAAGAATAGTAGTTACGATATATTAATAATGGTCCAAATATGCAAACTTCGAATTCAAAATAGATTGTGTTTAGTTCTGTAAATATTTTTAATTTTATAATCTTTACGTTATTTAGGTTATCCCTATTATTTCTTAAGACGGGGAACAAGTCAGCACTAATGTAAGAGTGTGAGCATCGGAAGAAGCCTGAAATTTTGCTATTCGTTTCAGACATAGTTTCATAATGTTGTTTTTGTCAGTATCAATTCACTGAGCTGTATGGTTAGCAGGAAGGAAATCAAGGGTAATTTTACCAGCTAACACGTGCACACTGCTGCAGAGCACTGTGGAGTTAAGAACGGTATCGTATTCGCGCCGGTGTCTGGCAGAGGTGTCGTATCGATTTGTTTAGGGTGCGTATCGGCTGTGTTCGAGGTCGATTAGAATTTCATGCTCCCTTCGACTCCCATCAGATGGATGCTGCTCGTTCTAGTTTCTTTTTTATTTTTTTTTTTTTTGACCCCCTTCTCAGACACTGACAAGCGGGACTGCTGCTTCTGTTTAATCCACCCACCGTGAAATTACTGTTTACTTACAGGCTTCCGTTTGCTTTCAACAAATCAAAATTCTACACAGCATTCATTTAAAAATGTATGACGGACTCATTTTTTTTTAAAAAAAATACATTAAAACTAAGTACTTCTAGAAAAATGAAAGTTGTCATATTCATGATTTATACAATGAATCCGAATTTTTATAATAATTATAAATAATAGCAGAATAATTATAATCAGTAAAACTAGTCCTTTAATCACTTAAGAGCAATAATTTTTTGAAATGCTAGTAGATATTTATAATATTTCCTATAAATATTATAAAGTAGTTATATAATAATGTCTAACTACTTACCTTAGTAGTGTATTTAACAAGCATTTTTAAGTTTTTTAGTTTCTCTTATTTCTTATACATATATATGTGCTACAAACATTGATAATATTTAGAGCCATAGAAATATAGTATATAGCTGTTTCCTCTATACTGGTAGACAATAACTGTAGTAGTAATGCTAAACAACATTTGATCTGACTCTTACATGGACGAGTGATACCACCAGTTCCTTTGATAGACCTGGGAGTGCAGGCGGCCCTTGGTTACTGAGTGCCGGCTTGAAGTGTTCCTCATCTTCTCCCCTAAGGTAGTATATAAAGTCTAAACCCTAAAGGTATGGGCGCTGAATAAAAAAAATCAACTTAAATTGGAATCAATACAAATATTATTAAATCATTAGTAGTGCAATCCGTAATTGTGTGGCATTTACTCATTCTGAGGTAAAATAGATAAACAAACAAAAGTCTCCACACAAATGAAGTTTTATTCAACGCGTTTCAAAAACTTTGTGTTCATCATCAGAAAGACACCAAGGATGTGGTGCTGACGAGTTGGTCCAGTGAAAACAACCTAGCAACCAGTTGCACTGGACCAACCCGTCAGCACCACATCCATGGTGTATTCCTGATGATGAACACAAACTGTTTGAAACGCGTTGAATAAAACTTCATTTGTGTGGAGACTTTTGTTTGTTTATCCATTTTACCTCAGAACAAATATTATTGTTACAAATTCATAATAATTTATTTTTACCAAAGTTACCTATATTACTAGTGATATTAATACAGAAAGTGAAAATTCGTTTTAGCAAGAAGTCAGGAAAGAAACAAATAGTTCAATCTAATGTCTGGTATAGAAGGTGACTATTAAAAACAGTACTGGAAATAATAAGATTGAAAATAAAATAACATAATTATTTCCTACTAGCCGTATCTTCTCAGATATTTCTTGGGTTTTTCTGCGACTTTTATAAGGCAAATTATCAGAAGATCTTCAAATTGTTAAAATTAGCAGGATATTCAGCACTTGCAATATTAGTGCTGCAGACTTCAATCATTAGGCAAATCTACCTTTCGTCTGGTTAAAGTTGTTATAACATCCGTCTAACAGATGCCGCAGTAGATTGGTAGTTTACAAGCTTTCGGTCATTAAAATTAGTTATCACCAGGAAAAATACTGCTTTAAATCAAATACCTATAGATTTTTATGTAGTGATGCATTATTTTGGTTGGTACAAAGGACTGACTGCGCAGTCTAATCAGAGCGTAGAGTTTTAGTTTATCATTCTGGTCCCTTTTATGTTTGTCTGAGTAACTAAAATTTTTTGTACTTGAAGATTAATAGAAAATTTTCTTTTTTTTATATGCACATCCACAAAGGATTGAAGTTTTCCTCCTGTTTTTTTTAAATTTCTTGGTGATACATAATTTCATACTATAAAATTAAATTAATTTCGTTTATATGCACGCTGTCATTGTTGCGTTTGACGCAACTCTCAATTATTTGGGCATAATGAAGTTCACTTGCATACTTTAAATCATGTCACATTTAAGACGAAACAAAGCAACATACCATTTCCTCTAATTCTCAGTTTGTATTGCAAAATTTGATTTAATCCAGCAACTATCTTGAATTTGAAACACATGTTCGAAGAAAAAATATTTTTTTTTCAATATTTATTATTGTCACATAGATTTATCTTTCAGCTAAATATGCAAAGTCTACATGCAAGTACATAAAAGTTTCTGTATCTGCCACATATAGCTTTCTGTTAGCAATGCATTGTCAAATTCCATGAATAACCATTATAAAATTTTACAAATCATCACAGGGATTTTTGGGAAGGATTTGTGTAGGGCAAAGGGCAATTGCTTTAAAGCAATAAGGTAGGGTCACAGGGAATACAAACTCTTCTTTTTCTTTGCCTGTAACTGGTTACATTTGGTAATTGCCAGCTCATCAATAGTAGTTATAAAGCAAAAGTTTTTTGAAAAAAAAAATGGTTGATAATACATAGTTGCATTTGATTCACTTATCATGCAAATCTCGGAAGGGATTTGAAGTGTCTACGACGGCAAAGGTAGACATCTAAATATATGTTAAGTCTTTCAAAAAAGGGGAAAAAATATTATAAAAAATGAATATTGCAATAATTTAAAGATATCAAGCAAGAATCTTAAGCAAATCATTCTAATAAAGCAAACAAATAAAACAAAGGAACAACAGACTTCAATTACATGCCAAAAACATGTAAAGCAGATATTTTATATCAACCTGTCATCAAAGAGTCAGGTTTTTTTGTAGAATTTAACATCACGAGTTACAAAGCAATCTATCGGAGCGGAGCAGGTTACAAAAACTAGTCCTTTGCTATAGCACAATATCAAGGATTAGAATAATATTCATTTTATACATGATGTAAACATTATCTCTAAAATCTTTTGAAATGTAATAATATTTGTTGCCTTGAAAAAAATTAGAACTATAATACTAATTATGCTAAAAACAGTGAATTGCTCCTGGGAAAGGGAGATAATATATGAAGCAGTAACAGAATCTATTAAAAAGGCTGAGTACTATATGAGATTATAAGCAAAAAAAATAGGATTAAACACAGTCACAAAGAACTTGAACACACTACGCTCATAAATTGCTTTCTATTTTTAAATCATTTATTACATTCAATGTGAATTTTATATGCATATTTTCTCGAGTAAATGTAATTTTATCGAAATATCTCTTTATATTGTTGATATTTGTTAACTATTTACTGCATTATTTATTCTAATTGCGAGCTCTAATATACAAGTTTGTAATATGGTTTAGGAACAAACAAAAACATTATAGCCATTCGTTCAAGTAAAAATTCACTAATTATATCCATATCCAAAGTTTCCCTCTATGGATTAATTAACATTAAATGGAGTCAGTACGTTCATTACCATTTGCAAAATATTAAACTTTCGTTTCTCACTCACTGCAAGAGTAATTTAAATTCAAATTAATATTTAAAAAAAAAACATCTGGAGTGGTCCACACTCAACCTTAATATAAGTAAACGTAATATTAAAATAGTTAACAACTGATTTTTCGATTTATTTAATACCGCTATGGATAAATATTAATGATCTCTGTATCTTTTCCTACACATGGACATTATCATTTTATCAGTTATAAGAAAATATGAAATAATTGTTACATCTGATATGTTATTAAACTAAGAACTTGAATCTCATGATCCACCCATGATCACCGTCCATACATGTAATATGGTACAACCATTTCAATAAATAAACTAACTTTCAATTTTAAGTTCTGTAATGACCTTCATACACGTAAATGACAGATAAATATCTCTTACTTCTAAAAGGTTTAGATATAATCAGAAAAATTTCCTTATCCATCCCAAGGTGATTGGCTGGAATGCGGATATAATGTTATCAATGTTTTTACATCTACTAGTTAGACAGTTCGCAATTTCTTTATGATGTCAAATACTGCTTTCGTTCGTAGTAATTAAGTAGATAAATTTTTAATAGATTTTTTACTTATCTTTTTAAATTCATGTTTTGATGATAGAGTATTTTTTTGAAAATTTAAGTGCAGTTGGAGTGAGCTTCTTAATCTAAATATAACTGATTTAGGTAAATTATTAATATTTACTATTATAATAGATGAACATTCCTCGTTATATTGGTATGTAATAATACTCTGAAGATTTTAAGAGACATGTTCGTCTCCAAATAAAATCTTTGGAGTATTGCTATTTGATATTGGTTAAAATTTAATAAACGAAATTGAAACATCTAACAAAGTTATCTAGATAACTGACAAAGACAAGGATTGAGAAAAAATTTAATGAACTGAACTATATATATATATCCTGCGGGACTCTTCGCTCTTCACACCTCCTGATGACGACGATGGTCGAAATATCGATGTGAGTTATGTCTGTGTCTTTCTGTGTGTTTCCTTCGTTTTGAATTTATATATATATTATATATAATATATATTATATATATAATATATTATATATAGTATATTTTAATATATATATATATACATATATATATATATATATTAGTATAAATAGGGAGCAGACCTTCTTTTATACAAATTGTGTTAAACTGAATTACTTTTCATGCTTTTCAGGAATCCGATTGATGCTTCTGGTTACTCAATGAATTTATTACTTTTCCGCTTCTTTTTGCAATTTTTATCAATTACACAACAACTGAATAATAATTATAAACTATATGCTTATTTATATTAAGGGTTTCTGGGCATCATTCCCACAAATTGGGGCTTTGACATGATGTTTTGTGTCCTTGCTCGTTCTTATGTCTACCATTCTGTTATCTCAAACACAAGTCAAGAATGCTTTTACAAAACAGAAACAAGAAGATAAAATCATTACAGTCTCAATGATATACCTTTTAATCATAACTAATAACCATTAAAAATAGTGATGTCCAACCGGAGTTTTGCTGATATAATTCACCAGCTGAATCAAGACAAATTAAAATTAGCTAGAAAATATGAAAAGCTGCTTAAAAGAAACTTATGTTTGATTAAGGCAATTCAGTTCAACACAATATATATATATATATATATATTGGTATAAATAGGCAGCAGATCCTCTTTTAAACAAGTATCATTAAAATTAACCGCAGTCTCGGCATTCACGATCTTAAGACTGAGAGATTCGATCCTACGAACTAACCTCCTGCTAACAGGGTTCAACTGGAAAAGGAGTTGGCTAAGTGACATGTTAAATTAAAATCGATGACTCATACCTAGTCATTGCTATAAAAAATTTCTTGAATTTCTTGGACTTTCAACTCTTTTATTCTAACCGCTTATTTCTTGTTCATTATTGACCTTTGACCTTCTCTTTATATTAACCTGTACTATCGTTTTAATCTATTTATAGCAATGACTAAGCATGAGTAATCGATTTTAATATATATGAATTGCTGTTTGCCTGTCGAGCACTTCATTTCCTGATGACGAAGAGGTCGAAATATTGAATTATTTTGTGAATTGTTTCTACGTGGTCTTTTGTTGTAATCAGTCATACGCATAAAAACTTCATTAAATGTCTTACTTATTAGCACAATGGTACATTTCCAACTTAATCTTTCTAATTTCGTTGTACCTATTTTCCATCTTTCTAGTACAATATAAATCAAGTCACCAAAAAGATGTTTTGAGATTCATTTTTGATCATGCCTAAAGTTTTTAAACTTTCAGTCAAAAGAGATGATATTCAGAAATTAATAATTCATTAATAATATCCAAAAATTATTCAATATTTCCAAAATAATAATTATCAATAACAAAAAAATTCCAATTATAGATTTACCAAAACTGACTTATTTCTTTGTTGAATGTTACTTTAGAGCAATAGGTTAGTTTAGAACAGGTTTCCCACTAACTGTTTATAATTACTCTACAACTAACAAAATAACAACTTAAAACTTAATTTTCCTGTCTATCCCTAAATAATGAGATCATACCTCCAGCAACCACAGTACGCTACCTAGGACTACACTTTGAGACACGCATGACATGGAACCCACACACAAGACTGAAACGAACAGGGACCAACAGACGTTACAAACGCCTTATAAGACTATTAGACAGAAAATCAAAACTCACACTAACAGACTCCACATATACAACACAATCTTGAAGCCTTCTTGGGCTTATGCTATAGAACTTTGGGGTTCTGCCAAACCTTCAAACATTCGTCCTATACAAGCCATCCAATCAAAAATACTCAGAAAACTCTCGCATCTCCCATTTTACGTCTCAAATATATTCATTCCCCGAGATCTTAAAGTCCCCTTCGTTCTCGACTATGCAAAAGACCGCTGTAAAAACTTCCACAGTAAACTCTCAACTCATCCAAACCCACTTGCTTAAAATCTTTCCCAACTAGTAATCCCCACAAACCCCCAAAGACGACTAAAACGACAATGGCCACGTGACTTTCTGTCGCCCTAAAGCTTAAACATAGTTACGGAGTGCCACCAATGGGTGTCCACCCGATTTCCGTCACATAATCAAAAAGCTAAAGGAGTAACCCTAAATCAAAATTGCTTCTAAATACATGAAAATGTAGTCGAAGTATCAAGAAAAAAAAAATTTTCCTGTCAAAGGAAATTAGAAGAGTATCTAAATAATAAGAGTACCACGGTAATAATACGTCAGAAATTAAATAAACTTTGTATACACGAAGGTCTGATAAATGATATCCTGATTTATTTAGCTTGAGCAAACCATATATACGTGGAGCTACTCCATCATTGAAATTTAATGAAGATCTATAGTCTGTATAGTTTGATGAAGCATGGCTCATCTAAAGTGATCCTCGGAATAATTTATTTTATGTATGAGCACTTCACAGATACCCTTAGTCGTGCTCTTCAATTCCATCTTCATATATCTTATACAAAACTCTGAAGAATAGAGTGCTGATTATGTTTATCCAATACACACAAATTATTGATACATACAATAATCAATCTGAAGGAATATTTTAGATGAAATGAGTAGCTAAATTATTTTACTCACAACCTGCCCAAGAAAATCAAATAAATGTTATGGAGCTTTTAACTTTTTGAATTGCTTTTGAAGTTAGCAAGCATTTTTCTTATATTCCTTGGAGTGAAACACCAGTGCTAATCAATTTTCAAACTTTCTTTGAAAACAATTGAAAAGTCATTTATTTTTTCTCCAACCCTATTTTAAACACTTTGTATTTGCTCAATAATTTTGCAATAAACACATTGTCTTAAATAACTGAAAGCGTGCTTTTGAAGTTATTAAGCGCCTATTCTAATCGACTTACAAGCTTGTATTGTATCACTAAGTAATGGTCTTAATCGATCTCTAAGCTTATAATTAGTTTGGTGATTTTCTAATCTATTTCCAATTTCGCTTCGAAGAGGACGGCTTATTCCAAACATATGCCTTATTCTGATCATAATTTATACGGTTGTGTTTTATAAATCAAGTTTTTTTTTTTAATATTTATTTGTTCTAATAAGCAATTCATTGATATGACATAATTATTACTGTAATAGTTACGTTATTCATAAAAGTAAAAAAAAATAGTAAATTAGCTTGTTGATAGTGTAATTGGTCATTAAATGATATTTACTCATTACGGCAAGTAATAGAACAGTATTATAGATATAAATCATTTATTCCCAAAACCAACACACGTTTTAAACACAAAATGTTCATCCGGTGCATGTGGTTTTGCAATAAGGGAGAACAATAATTATGCAGGAACATTCCTGTGTCAGCAATTTTATAGAACTAGATAATACTGAAGAAAACAACTAAGTGTTCGCAACTTGTTTTCGTTTTATATTACAACAGAGTGCAGACGAGTAATATACATCTTAATTATTAATAAGTTTAATCATTTTTTAGTAGTAGCAGATGAATCCTGTATAAACTTCAATTTTCTTTATAACTAATCAATAAAAAAAAAAGTAGAAGTTGTAAAAGAAATCAAATAAAATAAAAATTACTTTCAGTTGGCCACAAATATAGAGGGATTAAGTAGAAAATGGGAAAAGTGTTGGAAGTAAAGTTGGTGTACGGTATAAAGGAATGGGGTGCAGGTGTCAGCGTAGTCGAGAAGGGGTTATCGGATGAAGAAAAGAAAAAACTTGCTTTCATGTCCTTGGAGGACCCTCTCCTGTTTACCTTTTGGCCCTTGTCTAATTTCACCCCCACCCCCCCACCAAACCCTCTTAGGGCTGCGAAGAAAGAAGTAGATCCGCCTGTGATTGGAGTCTTAAAACACACCCAACATCTTTTTGTCAACCTTCCAACTCTTTTAGAAGCTTTTAGTTCAAGTGCTTAACTACATCTTTCTTTTCAATTCTCTATCAGTGTTTGTTTTTTTTTCTATCATTACATAAATTGTTTTGGTTTTTTAAGGTTTTTTTGGTTATTTTTATTTAATTAATTCTTTAGTTAGTTTTAAGTTCAGTTCAGGTATACTTCTCTCTTCTTTTAAAGAGAAGACCACATGAGGCTATTATATACAATAGTTTTCAAAATCTTATACATTGAATTTACTATAGATTGGTCATTACAGTTAAATAATTTAACTAAAACTTTACATTTTACACTCTCCGGATAATAGTTTTACAGTTTCAAATAGCCATAAGCAGATTTTTCATTCTTAGATCAGAAATAGTGCTTCTGGAATTCCGTATACGTTCAAGACATAAACAATTAGTAACATATGTCATAACGCGAACGACAAAAGAACAATCAAAATCATCTAGAACTACTATTCCACTTCTCTTTTGTTTACTCTTATATGATAAAACTGTGGATGTCACAAACAACTTAGGATTAAAAATCATATAAACTTCATCCTTGCCACGTAATACACTATATATATATATATATAAAGATTTCACATAAACACGTGAAACAACAATCAATGATCAAACCACAATAACAAATGGGAAAACAAGACTAAGATCTTTCAACTGTAACAAGCGGTCTTCGTCAGAGTCAAAAACCCAACTGAACACTAGATGCAGAAAACATCTGGTGAGGAGTTGAGAAGAGTGGGAGGGAAGAGTGGTATTTTAAAAGGGTGAAAGCACAGGAAAGGACTAATGTCCAGAAAGGGATGTTTGGGGAAACAAACATTGTGGTTTGATCATTGATACATATATATACGTTTCACAGTAAACTAAGTAAAGATAAGTAAACTAAACTACTTTGTAAAGATACGAACACATTTATAGTCTCTAATTTTTGGTTTAACCAACATCAGGAGAGCAGAGATAGGGACACCAAGCACACTTGCGAAGCGATGGTTGGGATATTGGTTGTTTGGAGTTGAGGTCTCCAACCGTCACTTTGCAAGTGTGCTTGGTGTCCCTATCTCTGCTCTCCTGAAGGCGGTTCAAACGAAACTTAGAGACTGTCCGTTCGTATCTTTATTTTGTGTCTATGGTTTACTGTGAAAGTTTGTTGCCCTTTTGGATCGTTTTCATGTTGATAATACTATAAATAACAGTTGCATAACATTAATCTGGACGAGACGAAGATTATGGGTTATGATAATAATTAAGAGGCTTATAAAAGAAATAATTTACATTCAGAAAACTAAAAATGCATGTAATAAGAAACGGATACTGAAAACCTAAGTAAAATATGTCGTCTACTAATTAGGTATTAAAAATATATTTAAAGCTTCCAGATTCTTTTTTGATGTAGTTATCATGAGTTTTCTAAAATTTTTCTGAGTTATCAAAGAATGATAGTTCGTTAAACTGTCGCTAAGAGCAGCACTGTAATATGATTTGAATACAACAGTTATGTAAAGTTATTTTACGATGGGAAAATAACAAGGTAATACTGTATTTCAATATAAATAATGTAACTGATAAATATTATATTTCATGTTACCGTAATTAAATTCGGTATTGTTGTAGCCTCGAAGAAGTCTGCAAATATAGGCGAAACGTTGAAAAATGAAACTGCACAACACATTATATTATAGAAAATAAAATAATTTATAGTCAAGTTTCTTAGAAACAAAAATATAGAGGAAGCACTGACATAACTTTCTTTAATATTCTGATAGCAGTTGACATCAGCGGATAAGCAACTAGTCTGTTAGATCAATGAGAATTGGCACCAAGCGTGGAAAAAATAAGGAAAATAACTGAGATTCAAGGTGGAGGAGACGTGAAATGAATAAAAACATATGGCAAAAAGCGATATATAAGAATCAGTGACACAAAAAATATCACGGATGAATAATAGACAATAAATAAAACGGGTACATTTAACAATTGAACGTAGTTATATAATTAGAAATGAAATAGTCATTATTTGTAAGCTCAAGCAATCTGATAACAACTGTAAGACATTTCCGTTTATAGAGAGTGAAAGGTGCTTAGAGTTGCAGAATAGCTAGTCATTAAATAAGTTAAAATTATTAAAATTTTAATAATTTATGGTATTAAAGTTTATTAGAAATATATATATAATAATTAAAATGAGGAGAAGTTGTGCAAGAATTAAAATTGAGCAAGAAAAGAAAAACTGTGAAATTTACATTGGTGCTTCTCAAAAAATATTAACAGTACCAAACTTTTCACAATACTTCTCTAAGATTTACCAAGATATAAATGTTTGAAAGATGTATTGACCGCCTACTATAATAATATTAACATAAAACCTGGATGAGTAAATGCCTCAGAATCAAATCAAACTAAGAAATACCGAGCTTTCGATTTATGGGATTCGGTCAATTTTCCAGGATCAAAATCAAACTCTCAATGCCGACGTTTCGGTTTTATTATTCGGAATAAAACCGAAACGTCGGCATTGAGAGTTTGATTTTGATCCTGAAAAATTGACCGAATCCCGATTACATTATACACCTATTCTATCCAACGGTTGATATATTATTGAATTTTTTATATATATATATATATATATATATATATATATATATATATATATATTGTAAAAAGATTTCACATAAACACGTGAAACAACAATCAATGATCAAACCACAATAAGAAATGGGAAAACAAGACTAAGATCTTTCAACCGTAACAAGCGGTCTTCGTCAGAGTCAAAAACCCAACTCTTAGTCTTGTTTTCCCATTTCTTATTGTGGTTTGATCATATATATATATATATATATATATATATATTCGTATAAATGGGCAGCAAATCTTCTTCTAAACAAATGTTGTTGAAGATCTTCCATTTATAATCTTCCTAACAGCTTGCTCTTCCTGTAGGTGTTGGGTAGACATATACGCTCTGTAGTAAACGGGTATTTTCTCACCAGTCCCATTGTCACCACGGTCTGTCTTCGCGTACCATAAGTCTAACTGCCTAGAAATCACCTCAGTGATAATCTTATTAGAGTAGCCATTGTTAATTAGGACTTGAGTATATCTCTCAATTTCTTCATGGAAGCTGTTCCAGTCACTGCAATGACTCAAGGCTCGTATGGCGTACGCAGCAATAGTGGCGCGCTTATACCTATCTGGACACTCACTTTGGCCATTGAGACAGCGGCCCGTGTTAGTATGCTTCCTGTAGACAGACGTATTGAAACCTTCTGTGGTGTTTTTAACAAGAACATCTAGGAAAGGTAAATTACCGTTATTGCTGTATTCAATTGTTAGGTTAAGTCCTGATGCGGCTTGGAGATGTTGGCGAAGTTGGCAGATTTCCTCATTTCCTCTAGCAAGTACAAAAATGTCTATGTAACGGGCATAGATGTGAGGCTTTAAAGAGTTAGCAGACATGTCTATTCCATGTCTAGCAAACATGGAACAGCTTCCATTAAGAAATTGAGAGATCTACTCAAGTCCTAATTAACAATGGCTACTCTAATAAGATTATCACTGAGGTGATTTCTAGGCAGTAAGACTTATGGTACGCGAAGACAGACCGTGGTGAGATAAGACAATGGGACTGGTGAGAAAATACCCGTTTACTATAGTGCGTATATGTGTTTATGTGAAATCTTTATATATATATATATATTTGAAAAGTGAGAGAGCAGTCTGTCATGCAGGCATATTTTATTAAAGATTTCACAATAATTTGCAGGAAATTGTTTCTTGCCAAGTTTCTCTGTCATTGCATGTAAATTAGATAATATACTTCTTTCTGTCAAATGTTTCAACCCTTTCCTAGAGCTATCTTCTCGACAAGATTGATTCTCAAATGTTTGTTGTTTAATATAGTCAAACTAAAGTTAATTAAAAGGATTAAGGTTGTTTGTTTAAAGCAGGGGGTGAGTGGCCTAAGGAGGCGCTGTTACTACCTGAGACAAGTCTATTTTATTAGGTTTTGTGTAGATCCAAATAACTTCGAAATTTTATGGCTATTTTCTAATTTTATTAGTATACAAATCGGTAAATATTACGAAACAAGTTTGAATAGCCTGTACAACACTCCTAACTTATATAACAAAACTTGAATAAATAGTAAAGATTACATGTTACATATTATGCTAGTTATTCAAAACCACAATGATAATAAAATATTCATTAAATATTATATAAAATTAATGAATAAAATTGCTTTCGTTCCTTTCTAATAATTTAAACAATATAATAATAGCGTTAACTTTTATAGGAAAGAGTTTCATAGCAGTTAGTAAAAAGCAATAAATTTAAATTACACTCTTATTTGTAATATTTTAATTATACTTTATGTTGATCTAGATAAAAATTTTCTTGGTGATAACAGTGGGTTTCACTTAATGATAGCTTTAGGAAATATATTACTTACCTAAGAAGAAACTAATACCTTCTTATACTGAATATTTGTAAAAAAGAAGATGTATTTTACATAAAAATTATAAATAATGCTTTCTAAATCTGTGATCAGTAAATCGTTTGAATTTTACTAATTACTTCATTTATTTATTTTTATTTACATTCAAAATTATAAATAAATATTATTTGAGTTTTTCAAACAGCTTTAGTTAAATATCTGTTTGTCTTTTAATCAGTGTGGTTTTGATTATGAAGGGAGGAAAGAGCATATCTGGTTCTGAAGAAAAAAATGATTTAGAGAACTAGTCAAAACATTGATTACGGTAAGAATTGGTGAAAAGGTAAATTTCGAATTATTTCATACTCTGCCATTGTAAAGTAGTATTTTATATAACAGCTGAAAGTTTTCATCCCCACTTTTCTGCGGCTACATTTCTAACGCATTTGAAAAAAAAAAAACTTATTGCCATTCTTTTCAAGTCCAATTTAATTTTTTTTTTCCATGGAACAATGCCTCTTATAATTTATTTCAACGAGAAAACTTCGGTCTGTTCCGGAACACTTTGGTCTTGAAAAAAAAAAAAAGGCGTTCAACTTATTTTCCAACAAAGAAACATTCTGACACACGATTCCTTCAAGTGGTAGTTAGGCCGCCCTCCTACTCCAGCAAATGACTTGTCTCACTTCTTTCCTGTCAGTTCTCACACCAATCTATCGTATATGACAACGCGAGATTTATATTCAATAAAAACTGTGTAATTAATAATAAGGCATGTAATAAACCAAATTGTTATTAATTGTACCATTTGTTGATAGACTACAGCATCACATTTAGTGCTTTGTTCCCCTATAAACCCATATTTTATACACTAAGCGAGTGGAACATAATAAAAAGTAAAATAAAAACACTTCAAATACTTATGTTTGAAAGGATTTCATTTGAGTTAAACATACATAAGATGGAAACAACGTATCAAGAGAATGCCATGAAGTAAGTTCGTTGGAGATACCCTTAGCGTTATACAAAATTCAGGACAGGTATAAAGATAAAGGTGAAATATGTCAAAAAAAAATAAAATCGCTAGAGCATAATAATTCCATCAAAATGGTTTCAATAACTTTAGACATAATAAATTACCATTTTATTAACATTATTGTGCACGATCTGTTAATTACTTATAGTAAACCACTGTATAATTCTTAGCAGCTTATTCTGACACCCTGTTAGGACCACTAAAGCATTTTGTTCACTGAGAATTCAAATGAAAATTGAATACCAATGACTTTTTGCATGATTGTGTCAAATCACTTGAAGCATCAAATAATCATTTTCTTGCCCCATTACCCTTACTGACGTCATAAAATGTGTTACATTACTTCATAAGAAACTTTTTTTGTGACTAGAAAGGTGTAAAATTTGTCAAATGTATTATCATAATTTTGAATCGATTGGAATAAATCTTTTCCAAATATATAGCAACGCTGGCAAAGAGTAAATTAGTCAGCAAGTGTTCTCAGGTGTAAAATTAAATAAACTTGCTTTCATATAATTCATATTTGTATAAATTTTTTTATCATTCCAGAATATCAATAAATGTAGAATCAATAAATATCGAAAAATCTATGAGTGGCAACTTCTATGTGGGTCAAGAGCTGAAGGTGCTCTAAACGATTCCAAGTATTTTTTTTATATTTTTAACTATCAACAAGCAGTTTTATTGAATGTATTGTTGAATAGAGCTGTTACTCTTAAGTTACGAAATTGACGTAACACTAAGTGTGGTTACTACGTGGATGGATGACCTGCCCATAGCATACTGGTTACCACTAACTGATACAGAAGCCACAACAATGCGGTTTAAGTAGATACAAATAATTAATAAACCACCTTTACTCCTATTACGAACACAAATAATTAAATATGAATCCAGGTGATTAAAATTAGTTTGTACAAACCTACAACTACTAACATCCTAGAAGTTGACATGAAAATAGCATTATTACATATTTAAATGAATGATTAAACCACAATAAGAAAATGGGAAACAAGACTAAGATCTTTCAACCGTAACAAGCGGTCTTCGTCAGTTGGGTTTTTGACTCTGACGAAGACCGCTTGTTACAGTTGAAAGATCTTAGTCTTGTTTTCCCATTTCTTATTGTGGTTTGATCATTGATTGTTATTTCACGTGTTTGTGTGAAATCTTTTTATATTTAAATGAATGTTGAACAAATATTATAAGGATTACATGCCTGTTTCATAGTTGATATAATTTAATTCTACATTATAACTATAACTTAATTTCAGTAATCTATACATTGACATTGATTTAAATTAAAACTTAAATTAGTTCTCTAAGTTTTTTTAACAAAATATTAAAATTAGTTGAACGATATCCTCACTTTTAGTGTTCCAGTTTTATATTTTATATTTTCTCCCTCAATGGAAGGTAGATCCAATATAAATGAAGCTATTCAATGTAAATACATATCTTCTATCCTCAATCTAAATTTTGAATATTTTTTCTGAATAATTTTAAAGCAACTTGAGTTATTTCTATTTAACAAATTTTTACTAAGTTATCTTCATTAAATCAAAATAATGATAACAAAATAAATACCTATTTTTTTTTAAAGCATGTATTTTGTTCTGTTTTTATTCAAATGTGTAAATGAATAAAAGAATGCAATATCTTTTTTTTTTCTTTTTTGTTTTGTAGTAGCAGGATATTTGAAGTTAGTATACCAATTTCTTTCATCAATATGCGTGCATGTTTTCACTGGGCTACTCTAGTACTTCAGTTGAAAAAAAAAACGTTGTCTGATTTATAATTTTTTTACCGTGGCTTATAACTTGATTTTAATTTCACAATTAAATCGGTACAGTTTATTAAAATAAAGGATTAATTGGAACTGATGGATGATAGAGTGGTTTAATAGGATGAGTCCATTTGAGCACCTCTGCGCGTTAGTTATACAGATTTGAAATCCAAAGAGTTTCCTAATTTGAAGATTAAAAGAGGTGCACAATTTTCTAGATCTGAAATTTTTTTGGCCTTGACTGAATAAATCTTTATTTATGCAGGGTTGTGAAAAGTGCTTTTATATCCAACCAAACTTAGATCATTAGAAGATTTAAAAGTTAAAAGCAGCAATAAAATTACAAGCTTTACTCGATATTAGTTAAAAAATGTTTTCACTCAAAATAAAAGTGTACTGCTTCTTGCAGTGTAATATAAAAACAAGACAACAGTTAATAAAAAAATAAAACACGACATGTCTTCTTTTTTAATACTTATTACTGATTTATATTTATCAGAAGTGCTTACGATTACATTTACTATGACCATATTCATAATAGCTTGTACCGAAATATGTATATTAAATTTAATGTTAATTCTGACATTAAATTACCCATGATATAAATAAAGAATATATAAATAATGAATAAGAATTTACAATAAAACAAAACTACATTTGGGCAAATACTTCTTATTGGTTTTTTGCAAAAATATTTCTATTGTGGCAATATAATATTTGAGATCAACTTTCACTTTATCTCCAACTTTCAACAACTATATTTACCTGGTTTCCCCGTTTGTACTATTTTACAAGCAGAAAATGTTAATCATTTGATATACTTCTATACATTTGTAATCAAAACCATTCCGGGAACGAACAAATAAATAGTAAAAAAAACTTAATATACTCGTAGGTATATTTTCAATTTTCTAATATTTATTAATTTATTTGGAACAATATATTTTAGTATTTAAATGTTTAGTTTTGTAGAACGGGGTGTTATACAGATACTAACAGAACGTCTTTTTAAAAAAATCTTAACCACCATATTGAAATCGCTTTGCAGAATTCATTAAAAAAGTTTATTTTAAACATTCATTTCAGCTTGAATCTACAAATACTGTATTGACAGCTTTGTATTTTACAAATACAAATATTTGATTTTATGCCCGTTTATTTCCGGTGGTAATATAACCAGCGTTTTAAAAACCGCATGTTTCTGCTACAGATTTAAAAATCAAGCTACTGGAGGAAAATTATAAAATTAAAATTATTTCAAATATCATTTATATATTTAATTAAAGATATTATTAGTGGTAGACTTATTGATCTGAGAAGTGCATTTTTATTATTTTATTGAAAAATTTCATTTTCTTGAAAAATGGAACACGTTTTATTCAAATACCAATATATCTTTTATTATAGTTCAAATGAACTAAATTTTAGTTAGTCATTAAGATGGTATGGTATGATATTTTTATGGTATGATACAGAAAGTGACAATATATTTGGCAAATTTTCCTAACAGAAGACATAAAATTGTATGGTTCTATTTAAAGGATCATGGTGCAATTGTCCATATCAGTATTTCATTGCTTCGTTTCAGTTAATCAGAATCACAATAAGGTGGTCTGTTGTAGTCTAGTTTAGTGGTGTTGAAACTAAAAACGTGTTTCGGTGCACCAATCCCAAACCACCTTCTCCGATTCAATATTACCTGTATAAGTCAAAAAAGTGTATATATACCTATAATAAACTAATCTGTAAAGTAATTGTGGTGCCAATAATGATAAGTAGCTTTAATTACTTAATGTTATGAATATGTTGCTTATGTATAATGTAACTATCTCTGTTCTTGCAGAGAGGATAAGATTCCTTCAGGTTTGGCCATTGTTGGTTATTAAGCTATGGGAGCTTGCATTTAGCAATGTGTGAGCCAACACGGGCAACCTGTTTTGATTTTAGTGCGCCCAAATCGTTTAGTCCATATCACTGGAATCAAGAATGGCCGATGTCCAACGCCACCCTGACTAAACCACAGTCTTCCATTATTATTATTATTTATTTCAAATAATAAGTCTCAATGTTAAGAAGTGTCAATGAAAAAACAAACATTTTTTGTTTGATATCGTAATATGACAACCAATCAGGAATGTTTACCAACTTAACAATATATGTGTTATTCATCGATAAAAAGATTTCACATAAACAAGTGAAATAACAATCACCGCTTGTTGCGGTTGAAAGATCTTAGTATTGTTTTCCCATTTCTTATTGTGGTTTGATCATTGATGTGTTATGTAGAATGTTCTAAATGAATGAATTAGGAACAATATTGTCTTATTTCATCATTGATATATCCTTACAGGTCCTGAGAAATAACAAGTTTGGACAAACTTCAATCATCATACCTAGCAAGTGATGGATCCATGTGTTAGAATATGGTTTAGATAGGCCTAAAACAATTTCTTTTCTGAGAAAACAAAAACCGTTGTCATAATAGTTAAATTTCTCCATTTTGGTTAAACTCAAGAAGCAAGGACAACAAATGAATTTTGCAATTTATTTTCATATATAAATTTTGAGCAAAATCAGAATATTCATGACTACAAAATAAAATAAAAAGACATTTCAACACATTTTCTTCTTAATTTGTCAATTATACTAAATGCAAAAATTATATTTGTTTTTCAGAATATATTATTGAAGAAAATATATTTTAAACACATATATTTAAAAAACTATTTCCGTTTCTTCAAAAGAAAGGGAACATAAGTATTGCTTTCTTAATGAAAAAACGGTGTAGATGAATGCATGTAAACTTTGAGTGCAAATTTTGATAACTTCACTATGCATCAGAGCATCTGAAAAACAATATAAATTTTGATTCATATACAAATGTTCTTTTGTTAAAAAAAATAAATTGTATCGTTTTTTAATTTATTGTAGTATGAAATATTCATTTCTTCAGTATTATTTTTTCATATATAGTTGATTTGTTTTGCATTTGATATTACCAGTGTATTATTGTAATATAATTAAAAGCTTACATTTATTATAATATATATCATCTACATTTGTGGGTGAAAGCAAAATGAAACATAAAAAAAAGAAAGAATTATTTTCTGAGGTAAATTTAGTGTTATTATATTTCTGAAAAAAAAAATTCAATAGCAAAAAACCTCCATATCTTGTCAAAATCTATAAGAAACGCTTATTAGATTAATTAATTATTAGGATGTATTAAATTAATAAACTAAAATATATGCAACAAAAATTATGTTTAATTATTTATGAGATTGTGTATTGTAATTGCATTGAGTGTGTATGACAAATTTCTTTGTACTGGCGGAATGCCAGTAATGTGTCATTAAAACCAGTACTTTATACTGCGATTTACATTTTTTATCATAAGTGTAATAATATTATAAGTAAAATAAACCATGCTTCCTCGTAAGTTACATTTTTATAAGATCTATCTTTTAAAACAAACTAAAAAAAAGTCTGTTAAATATGGTGTAAATTAAGTCCTTTTGGTTTTGAACTGATTTTCTAGAACACTGAAAAATAGACTTCAGAGAACAAGAGTTCTCTCCTTTCAAAAGAGTTAACGACCTTTCAAGATAAACCGTGTGACAGTTAATTTTATTTGTGTTTAGGTAAATGTCCAGAATAAAGTAGTTTATGAAGAGAAAAAGAACATGGTGTAACAGTTTTGTTGTTTCATAAACAGGAAATTTGAACAAAAATATTTTTTAAACTTCAAAAAACTTTTAAGTCTGGCTTTGTATTACATTTTAAAAATTACATGAAAATAAATTGTAAAAAAAAAAAAGAATAGCAATGGAAGATTTTAAAGTATTCAATCCTAAATAGAAACCAATGAGAACTTTGAGCTCATGCCATACAACTAATGTTAGACTATTCTAACAGTCAGTCTATTAGGTTATTAATATATTTTCTTTATAATTTATTAAGTTTAACTCTATCAGGAAAGGAGCCAGGTTAGCCTAGTAGCTTAAACGATTACAAATTAACTGCGAGAACTAGGTTTGATTCTCACTTTTGCCTTGATATCTTAATGTGGGAGATGGTAACATCTGAGTGCTTTTTTCCCTTGGAATTGACGTAGAGCTTTTGGTTCCCTTGACGATGATAGCTACTTAATAAAAGGACTACTGATTTAGGTAAACTTTAAGACATTGATAGTAGAATTTACAAACCAATCATTAGGGACAAGCAATATTCCCTTGGGGAATCTAGCATCAAAGCTGCAAAATTCTAAAAGTTCATCATCTCAAAAAAAAAAACATATCATAACGGCATTTTGATATACATAAACCACTTAGTCTGTCCAACTGGGCTTTGAATTACCATTCTTTAATTTTTGGCTTGATTGGAATTGTCAAGTACAAACTGCATCTGTCTTACAGGGTACTCAAGAAAGATTCAGATCTATCTGAAACCGATCAATTAATAAACAAACCTCAAGGAGATTAGATGTTTGCTTTTGTAATGTTAAGGCTAATGGGTTTTGTAGCACTAACGATATTACTTAATAAACTTGATTTTATTAGTGATTTTTGCTAAATGAAAATAAGAAAATAATTTTTTTTTCACAATGAATGGTAAAAAAATATTTAAACTGAACTTGAATGTACAGTAGTAGCTTTTATGAAAAATAAAAAAACCGGAAAATAAATGTTTTTTATCTAAGAGAAAACTTTTAATGAAATATATGTTTGAAAATACTTGGATTTCATTAATCTAAGGTTAAGTAAGCAATGCTGAGTTAAACTCAATAAAGCATGGCAAACTCAAGATGAGGAACAAGAATTGGGTTTTAACTGAAAAGTTTTGAAAAGTAGCAGAAGCATAATTCAGTGTTGAAATTGAGTAGTGAAGTAAGTGTGATTGTGGTAAGTTGGTAACAGTGTAACTACTGTATGATGGAGAGGAGTGATTTGCAGGCTTCCCCAGACATGATTATCAACTTGTCGACGTCCATTCGGCTTGCATTCAGACGGCGGTCCCCATTTAGCCGCTTTCCACTTAACGCCCCCTAACTCACAAGTACCTCCCCTCGCTCTCTCCCTCTTAGACTAATTAAAACTTTGTCTCGTTTATGCGTGTCCAGTCGTCAGAGTGAATACGAATTAATGCTAGTCCCCCTTCCTTCTTCGAGTCTCTTTCACAGATTCAACTTTACTCGCAACAAGCTCCAATTCATTAGTTTAATATTAAAATTCACTCTCATCTTCCTAATGCTTCTATTTACTTTTACTATCAAACTATACCAACAAATATTACTGCAAACTTGCGAAATAGAACTGTGTGGAACATCGAACTACTAACCCTAGTTGTCAGTATCACAGGTAGCGTAAAGACAAGAACAATTTTTTTCTCACTATGAAAAGAACTGTAACAAATCTCCTTATTTCTTTATCTTTAATCTATACAATCATTAACACAAAAACACACACATACATACAAAACGCATATAACAATGAAATAAAACTGTCCAAAGGAAATTTTAAATAAATCAAGTGCATAACTCACTGTAAGTATTTTTTTTAAATGAAAATACAACACAGACATTGAAACAGTAATATCTTATTTCCATATTTCGACGATCGGTGTCATCAAGAAAAAAACAGTAGCCGGTACACTGTGTTTTCATTTCCTCTTGATGATGCACTATTTAATGTGCTTAAGTAGTACCATTTGGAACTTACGTGTATATATATATATTATATATATATATATATATATATAAATGATCAAACCACAATAAGAAATGGGAAAACAAGACTAAGATCTTTCAACCGTAACAAGCGGTCTTCGTCAGAGTCAAAACCCAACTGAGGGGTTTTGAATTGCCCTCAGTTGGGTTTTGACTCTGACGAAGACCGCTTGTTACGGTTGAAAGATCTTAGTCTTGTTTTCCCATTTCTTATTGTGGTTTGATAATTGATTGTTGTTTCACGTGTTTATTGTAAAATCTTTTTATATATATATATATATAAATTAAAAAACTAAACAGTCCGAACCGGACCGATAAATAAATGAACAAGAAAACACAGAAAAGAAACGAAAACACTTATGATACTTTTGATCGCTTTGCAAGTGAGACTACTGCTTAGAATACATAGCCACCTTCCACTTGCAGTCCTGAACACACGTGCCTCTTCTTTTTCCCTACTACTGTCTTCCTGATTATGAACTTCGTTCGAAATATTGATCCTGTAAGTTTTCTTGTTTCCTTTATGTGTTATCTTTTTTATTTATATACATGTTTCTAAAAATTGTATGCCAATTTCATCCCAAGCATGAAATTTGCATAAAAAGGATTTAGAAACATGTTTGCAAGAAGGATTGTTACCAACTGTAACTTATATATATATATATAAATAATAATATATATAATAAATATATATATATGTATATCAACGTCCAAAGCACACTAAGAAATGAGAAAAAATATATTATCTTTCATCCATAACAAGTAGTCTTCCTCAGAATAAAATCCCAACTGATTATGTTTGTTTTGAAATCTTCTTAAATATATATATAATTCACTATAAAATCAGAACGACGATCTAAACTGGACACAATACAAATTCAAAATTGAAGAAGTGTAACACACAGAATAAAGAAATACTCTTACGTACTCAAATTTTCAGACAATCCGCCTTTAAGAGAAAAGAGAAAGGGAGACCCAATTGTTACATGCCGTTGCGTTTGCAACGTGCTTGGTCTCCCTTTCACTTTTCTCTTGAAGACGGATTGCCCAAAAATTTGAGTACGTAAGACTGTTTCTTTACTCTGTGTTTTACTCTTCTTCGATTTTAACTCATATATATATATATATATATAAAGATTTCACATAAACACGTGAAATAACAATCAATGATCAAAACACAATAAGAAAATGGGAAAACAAGACTAAGATCTTTCAAACGTAACAGGCGGTCTTCGTCAGAGTCAAAAACCCAACTAAAACACTGTGTTTTAGTTGGGTTTTTGACTCTGACGAAGAACGCTTGTTACTGTTGAAAGATCTTAGTCTTGTTTTCCCATTTTCTTATTGTGGTTTCATCATTGATATATATATAGCATGATAAACGAAAAACAGTCCGGCAGGACAAATAACACAAACAGTGACACATAAAGTGAAACATAAAAAAAGACTCATTTTTCAATATTTTGACCACCATTACGGTCGAAATATTGAAAAGTGAGTCTTTTTTTATGTTCCAGTTTTATGTTTATTTCATTTTTATTTTAAAATTTATATATATATATATATATATTAAGATTTTCCAGTAAACAGTTGAAATAAAAATTAACTTTATTCAAACATAATCCAGTAAGCAATTCAGAAATATGATTGAGATCTCCTGATTAAGAAACTATTTCTCATCAGAAAGTATTACTTGGTGTTGTTGGGATAAAAGTTTGGTAACGACCTCTCAACGAAAATACATGCTTACATCTCCTAATCCCAGATAAAACACCCTTTTAAATTTATCTGTGTGAGCGAGAATATATCATAATGTTATGTTTATTTCTGTGTTGATATGTACATAATTACATCTTATGACTGCATATAGTCTAGGGTAAGATCATGAAAAATAGAAGTGAGTAATATTTTTTTTTATTTTTTGTATATTTTTTTTTGATAAAACATAAGTTCTGTAATTTGACTACAGACAGAAGTACAAGTGTATAAGTCTGGTGAGACACTGGTTACAGGGTTATGTTTAGGGCCTCAGTCTGTTGTAGGATAAACGCTGTAGTTTGCCAGCCCTTTACCCATAAGTATCTATCACTTACCATTCCACTCTCCTAATAGATATAATAACTTTTCCCTTTTTTTTATACTATCTCCAATATTTTAATCTGATAGCTTTGAATATCAGCGCTATATAAGGTTTCCAATCTAATAAGACCAAGCATCGTTTTCCTTTACATCATTTCTAAACCCTTATCGTTATCATCATTGTTTGTAACTTTATCACTTATAAGAGATCATATTCAAAGCGAGCTTGTTGGTATTATTATGCCATAAATCCATGTTCTAAAAATAATCTCCAAATAGTACATCATCTCCCTTTTCTTAAGCATTCTATATGTTAGTTATGGTTTACGAAAAATTATTTCCTTTAAGGGGAATAATTGTGCTACTGTCAAATCAATTTAACTCTTACTGATACTTTTCAATGACTACACATTATATAATGCAAGTCCAAGCGTCGAGATTTATATCGTACTTGGAAGACATCAAATGATAAAAAATCTTCAAAAATGACAGTTCAGTAGTACCAAATAATTTATTTATATATAAACATCGGCATAGTAATCAAGTCATATGAGTCATTTTTTATGGTAAAAAGAAAGTCTACTCCATCTCTTTGGTAAATCCTGGTCCAATGACTAACTTCATAGCGAATAAATAATTTTGATTCAATAATTAAGTTTAAGTTTAATTCAATAATTTTTTGTTTAATTTGGTATTCTTGATTAGAAAGGCGGCCAGTAGTACGTACGTAAATGCACTGCACCTCTTTAGAAAAAAAAATATTATTAATATTTAACAGTATTTATTGTTACTAATAATAATAATAAATTATTATTTATTATTATAGTTTTTAAATAAAAACGAATGTAGCACACAGATACATAGAGGTATAACTCACTTCTGTATTGGGACGTTCGTCGCAACATAGAAGTGAGTGAGTTATTCCTTCGTTTTAATTTGTTTTTACTGTATTATTAATAGTAATTTCAGATGACTATTTTCTTTGATGAAATAATTCTTTATCTGTTTTGAACATATTTACTTCTCTAAAACCCATAATTAGAAATTTAATATATTGAATTATATTTAATGAAAATTTCACAGTCACATGAAAGGGAATAAAGTCCTTACATATCAGTACATTTGAGGGATTGGGGTTGTTATAAACATAGAAGAAGGTAAGAATGAGGAGGTTGACAAAATACGAGTACATTTGGTGTAGAAACTAACCGCCGACTGAGTCTTGACCATAAACAGTGGAAAGAAGGAATCAATCTCCACTAGAGATAAGAGACCAACACCCCTACGTCAATAGGGAACGGTGAAATACGAGTACAACACAATATCAACTCGATCTTTAAAAAATGACAGTTAAAACAGATTACTAGTTAACTCCATTTTCCAATTATTATTTGTTTTATTTACATTATATGTTTGATACTGTTCTTTCGTTTAACAAAAGTTATACTAGTTTAAAAATTTATTTTCAACAATTTAATTTCGGGTACAGTTGCTTTTTTGTAAATTTGAAAAATGTTCATTTGTAAAATATGATCAAGTTGATACATTTGGACTGATGATCTTGAATTATAAAACTTATCAATCATTAAGATTTCAAGGTAAGCAATAATTTTTGTGATTTGGAACGAAACAGGACCAATTGAAATGTGCTTCACAACCTATATACATAACCCTGTATACATTGAACAGAGAAAAAAATTGGAAGCTGTTAGTAGAAATTATCACAACTTGATAAGAAGTCTATGTTAACAACAGTTGTGAAAAATATATCTTGATTCAATGAGGTCATCATATAAATCCAATACACAAATCTTCATGTACAAAATACATTTTTTGTTATTATGACTAGATGAAGTTATGTTATAATACTGTGCTTTCAATTTGAAACATTTGTGCAATTCTCACATGAAATATTT
Source organism: Hermatobates lingyangjiaoensis (assembly GCA_026182355.1). Taxonomy (NCBI): domain Eukaryota; kingdom Metazoa; phylum Arthropoda; class Insecta; order Hemiptera; family Hermatobatidae; genus Hermatobates; species Hermatobates lingyangjiaoensis. Next base: position 2,755,359 of record JAPFBL010000023.1, read on the forward strand.
GACAGAAGTCATATACGACCCTCTAATGGATAAAATGATAAAACATTCCGTTCTGAAGAAGGGAGGCTCCTTGGAAAGGGAGAGAAAATGAATCTGAACTAATGGGCAGACAACTATTTCTACACGGGTAGTTGAACTCAAGAAATATTACTTCCTGTAGAGCGAAATCTGGAAAGATGGTAAACAGGGGGTGAGTTTATTGGTTAGGGTGAAATAGAAGGGTGCTAACAGAGTTAGTGTTTACGAGGAGGCGGTGAAGGGAGGAGAGATGGTGTTTAATTATGAGGGTGGAGTAAACAGTATGCAGGACTGTTCTAATGAAGCTAGTCGAGCAGACTCAACCTGCAGGACATTGCAAATTTGCAACTTTTCAACTGCTAATAATCACTTTCATCTCATTCCTGGAGATGATACTACTAAAAAAAAAAAGGAAAAAAAATCGTTACCAAGAGTTTCAATATTGAAACTCTTCTCTAAACTTTTATATTTATGGAGTAAACATAAATACGCCCTGACCCTATAAAACAACTTTATTGGACTACAATCAAATTTTTATGCATGCAAATATTATATCAAACTCATAGATAGTAGTTTAATGTGGTTTATTTCAATATGGCTATATTTGCATGAATCATGAAACTCTATAGTACAACAATATCAAACTCATAGATAGTAGTTTAATGTGGTTTTATTTCAATATGGCTATATTTGCATGAATCATGAAACTCTATAGTACAACAATATCAAACTCATAGATAGTAGTTTAATGTGGTTTTATTTCAATATGGCTATATTTGTGTGAATCATGAAACCCTATAGTACAACAATATCAAACTCATAGATAGTAGTTTAATGTGGTTTTATTTCAATATGGCTATATTTGCGTGAATCATGAATCCCTATAGTACAACAATATCAAACTCATAGATAGTAGTTTAATGTGGTTTTATTTCAATATGGCTATATTTGCATGAATCATGAAACTCTATAGTACAACAATATCAAACTCATAGATAGTAGTTTAATGTGGTTTTATTTCAATATGGTTATATTTGCATGAATCATGAAACTCTATAGTACAACAATATCAAACTCATAGATAATAACTATAATTAATTCATTTGTTTCAATGAGACAATGTCTATTTTATCTACTATAACAGGACTGGAATTGTCGTTTTAGGATAAATTGACTTCTTACAGATGGATCCTAATTGTCATTTTTACTGTACAACACTATCCAGTAAAACGAATTCAAAAATATTCCTTAGATACATTACCTAATACAGAACTTTAATTTTCTTAAATGACAGGAGGAATTTCTTAAAATTGTAATTCATTTTGTTATAAAATATGTAAATATATTCTCCCCGTGATTCAATTATATAAAAGATATTTTTTTTACAAACCTATAACTATATATCTGCCAATAAGATTTGTTAATGAATTCAAAATTTTGATTGATTTAACATTTTTGTTGGGGAGCTATCCAACAAATCCTGAAAAACATAATAAAATATATGGTTGATTTCTGCTTGCTACTATAGTTTTAATAATGCAACTCTTTCATATCATCATATTTTTAAGTGATCTTCATTTTTTTATTAACCCTTTAATTAACTATAGTGTTAGACTTAATTCAGACTGTAAATAGAAATGTATAAACATTTTTAAGTGAATGGAAAAAACTGTAACAAGTACGGGGTGTTCCAAAAGTCTTGACCCAATTTGAAGTTCACATATCTCCTTAACTATGAATGGTATTAAGATAAATGTTTTGCTATTTTAAAGCTAATTACATCAAGTTTTTTGTAAGGCTATTACTTTTTTTATTTCTTTTCAGACCCAATAATGGCGTTCTCTCAACCGGAAAAGGCGTTTTGTGTACTTGAATTTGCAAAAACTAAGTCATGCACTGTTGTTCAACGTGCATTTCTCCGAAAATTCAGAAAGGAGCCACCATATAGGAAGTTCAAAGTGAGATGGCATAGTAAATTCACAACGGATGGGTGCTTATGTCCAGCTAAAAGAACGGGACGCCCTTCAACTCAAAGTACGAATAACAGAAGCTGTTTCAACCATTGACAAAGCAATGCTGGCAAGAATTTGACTATCGGCTTGATGTGTGTCGTGTAACAAAGGGTGCTTGCTCACATTGAACATCTTTAAACATTTCATGTAAAACCTAAAATAACAAGCTTTCTGATTTTACCAGATGCGTTTTTATATCTTTAATAGTTTCCGAGATATTCAATGTCAAAATGTGTGCAAGACTTTTGGAACACCCCGTACATGAGTTTTTCATTATTCCATAATGACAATAACCGCTAAAACAAAATTCTTCATTTTTTGAACTGTTTTTTTTAGTAGCCGTTATACACAATATTTTGTTCTTCTGTTGTTAGAGATTAAAATAAAATCTTTTTCCATAAATTGAACTGTAATGACTCTTTTTATTGATGTATTTTCCATAAAAACGTATACAGGTCATCCTACATAAGGAGCTATTTTTGGGTGTAATATTGTTAGAAGATATCAACCTTTACATTTCAACACAAAACTGACCTTTGCATATATCGAAGAATTTGAATTTTCTGCTAATCCCTCTCCGACACAGTTAAGTGAGGTAACAGCTAAGTGAGGTACACACGTATGCGATGATATGAACGCCGTGTTTGTCTGACCTGCCTCATTTTCAAACGGTTATATTTTTACCTCTCCGTTTAATCTTAACTATTACTTATGCTATTGATCATATATGCAGTTCTTCCTCCTGTCCCTCTAGAGTAAATATCTAAAAATTTTGCTCAGTGGTAGTGAGATAGGCAAGTTTTTGGTCTCAACTCTAGTGGAGATTATTACCCCTTTTTCCGATGTTTATAATCAAGATTCAATCAGGAATTAATTTATACACCATGTTCAGATTACGCATAGTAATTTTCATTCAAATAATGACAGTAACCAGTGCGTTAAATTTCAGCAATACGTAACAAATTAGGTACTTGGATTGATATACTGATAGATATTATAATGATTTGACAGGTTTATTTTATTAAAATCTTTGTTTAAATAGAGTGTGATATATCGCCTTAAAAATTTGTTGTATTTAGTGACAACAGTAGTTATTTTTGACACCTTATATAATGTCGTCTTAGTTTTCTAGAGTGCGCATTCGATATATGTATTTTACCCAATAGTTTACAAAGTAGAATGAATAAAGGAAAGTTTTTATTGATTCTGCAGGAGAGCAGAGTAAAACGTTGTTTTAAAGTGGGTGAAGTTAGAAGAGTGCTTATCGAGAGGTCAGGACCTAAACAACGGCCCCAGTACGAGGAGAGTTAGCAAGCACCACTCAGGCAGCCGTCGACAGCTTGAGTCAACAATTGCCTGCTCAATAAAGGTGTCCAACTCAATAATCATCCATCTAACTAAATCATTCGACCTCAACACTCATTAAAGCTTGTTAATTAATTAACTTTCACATAAGGGGAATCAAAGTAGACTCTACTGTTTTATTATACTGGCAGCTGCAAACATACTTCACCGACACACAATAAAAGAGCAATATACGACTTTATAAGCCAGTCACCTCAGCTTCAATATACTACATTAAGCCAAATCAACCATAATTATGTACAATATACTCACTAATGTATGTCCTGAAAGTGTAAATCAAATTTGAAACACACAAAACAAACTGAAAATAATAATACTAATAACTAATAACCGAAATTAAATTTTATTAAGTTATTATAAAATTTGATTTATTTTATAAAATATAAGAATATAAATAATTATTATAATTAAAAATTATAATGTATTTATTATAAAGTTTACTAATTTATAATAAAATAAAATTAAAAAACGAAAATGATAGATAGTTGCCATCTGTGTTTATGGCAATGAGATTCGGCAGACCATTTAAAATATAAAAAAATATATACAAGTATCCAAATGTATGCATGTATATTACGCCTCTAGAGACATAATTATTTTAATATTATTACTACCAGTATTTATACTTGTACGACAGTACTCCATAGAAAATTAATTTTTTTGTTTGATACATTTGGTACAAACATGGTTACATTTAACACTTTTTATTATTTAACACCCACATAATGGAAGAAAGTACATGAATAGTTTATGGGTGTACAACAGAGCATTTTCGTTGTGTCTTATCGTATTTTAAAGATATTAAACCTTTTTTTTGATGATAAAAAAATCTTGTGTGTTTCAATAAAAATGTGTTTTATATGTATATATCAAATAAAGAATGGAATGCGCAATGCAAAATATAATTATACACAAAGGAAATAAATAGGAAACACCCTGGAGGACTGATTAAATTTTTCATAGTATTTGTCACGACGAAGAGGCGCACCTGGGTTGAGTTATTCCTATTCTCCTTATTTAGGTCGTAGAAGGAGTTATTTTCTGTTCACTTTTCTAACAACCGATTTTATAACAACCGATAAAAATCCCAAATATATAATTTAGACAAAAAACTCCAAAGCTCTCTATACGTGTTTATAACAGGTAATTAATAATTACAAATATAAACATTGAATAGCTTATAGTAAAAGTACATACCGCAGTCGTATGTCGTGTTTTGTACAAATTCCATTATATGGAATGACTGATGGAGAGATACAGCTTTGACTCACCTGTAAAATATAAACATCACATAGTTAACAAAGGAAAATTGTAATATTTTATTTTATTTGCATCAGATGATAATAATAATACATGTAAAGTAGAATAAAACTCAATATATATATATATATATATATATATTATATATATATATAAATGATTTCATATGAACACGTGATATAACAATCAATGATCAAACCACAATATGAAAATGGGAAAACAAGACTAAGATCATTCAACCGTAACAAGCAGTCTTCGTCAGAGTCAAAAACCCAACTGAAACACTAGATGCACAAAACATCTGGTGAGGAGTTGTGAAGAGTGGGAGGGAAGAGTGGGAGGGAAGAGTGGTATTTTAAAAGGGTGAAAGCAAAGGAAAGGACTAATGTCCAGAAAGGGATGTTTGGGGAAACAAAGGAGTACAGTGAGAAAGAGTAAAAAAGTATCCGCTAGCTGTCAACCCTCTTTTAGTCCAGTTTTCCCATTTCTTATTGTGGTTTGATCATTGTTATTTCACGTGTTTATGTTAAAACGTTTTTACATATATATATATATACTCTTTCGTTAAAAATACGACCCGAAACGAACAAATATAGTTCAATGTAGAAAAAGAAACATAGAGAAATCAAATCCACACACATACAGTCTCTAATGTTCGGTTTGAACCGTCTTCTTGAGAGATAAGAGAGGAAAACCAAGCGCACTGGTTTCAATCTCTTATCGTTGAAAACCGTTGCAGACGGTCTCCAACCGTCGCATCAGAAGTTCGCTTGGTGTCCCCATCTCAACTCTCCTGATGACGGTTCAACCGAAAATTAGAGACAGTAAGTGTGTTTGTTCCTTAGTTCTGTGTTTGTGATTCAACGGGAAACGTATATATTATATATATATAATAAGATTCCACATGAACACGTGAAATAACAATCAATGGTCAAACCACAATATGAAATGAGGAAAAAAAACGAAGATCTTTCAAACGTAATGAGCGGTCTTCGTCAGAGTCAAAAACCCAACTGACTCTGACGAAGGCCGCCCATTTCGGTTGAAAAATCTCTTAGTCTTTTCCCCCTTTTTCATATTGTTGTTTGATCATTGATATATATATAAGTTAATTTGAGTGAGTAGGAACTGGAATTGTGAATGACACAGGAATGAAAGGCAATGTTTATTATACAAGCGCGACACACTGACTGGCTGACCCTCTCCTCTAGGCCAGCCTTGATAATCTGTCTCTGTGCATAAACAAAGACTATGACCCGCGATTCCGGCGATACAGCCACCACCAACTCCGCTAACTTATATGTATAAAGATTTCACATAGACATGTGAAATAACAATCAATGATCAAACAACAATATGAAATGGGAAAACATGTTTATTAAACTCTCATTTCCATTGTTTCGGTTTGTATTTAACACCTTTTTTCAAATTAAAAGCATAAATTTTTGAAAGAAAAAAACTGACATTTACAATAGAGATTATTTTACAGATAAAATAGTTTCGTTCTGAAATCCACAAACTGTTTTAGCTATAAAATAATCTCTAATGTAAATGCTAGTTTTTTCTCTTTCAATGATCTATATTTCTGCCTATGAAAAAGATATTAAGGAAAAACTGAAATCTTGGCAATGTGAGTTTAATTTGAACCTCAAGAACTAACCGAGTCCTGATAAACTTTAGTTTTGTTATATATATATAAGATCATTCAACCGTAGCAAGCGTTCGTCACAGTCAAAAACTCAACTTTTTGATATCAGGGTCAAAAAACCACTTTTTCATATTGTGGTTTGATCATTGATTGTTATTTCACGTGTTTATGTGAAAGCTTTTATATATATATATATATATACCTCATTAAAGATCTTGCCAACATTAAGTTTAGTATGTTTCCTACATACCTTTTCAAGGTTTCGAATGCTACTTTTCCATCTTTGTGGTATCATATAAATTAACTCACCGATTTTTTTTATCTTTAATTGTATTTTTCATATTACATGTCCGACGTTTTGGTCTACGTTGACCATTCTCAAGGATTCTATATACAAGGTTTTTTTTAACAATTCTAATAAATACTTATTTACAATAACAATTACATCACTTCTATCAATGAGGTATGTTTAAAAGAAGGTCTGCTCCCAAAGTATACCAATATATATATTCAGGTAACTCACCACAAATTAAAGAAGATAGTCGCTCTAAGGCCTTTCGCTTTCACGTCGTCAGAGAGCAAGTGAATACAAGTTGTAAGCAGGTTATGAATTTTGATTTAAAGAAGAAGTAAGATTGGCATCATTGACAGTATTTTTTCCCTATAACTGTTGAAATAGGGAATATATAATATATATAATAATATATATATTATATATATAGTTATATATATATATAAATATTATATATATATATATATATATATATATAATGGCTTTCTTCATCAGTAAATTTAACTATCAAACGAAAATCGAGTTAAAATAGTTAAAAAGTATTTTGTAATTGATGTAATAACACGATTACAGATCAATACAAGCATACTTATAATTCATATCATATTTATTTACCTACGGTTCAATATGTTTTTTAGACCACATCCTTTGTTTATTATGTTAATGTTAAATAAGACATATTGAATTAATAAACACCAATTACGCATAAATGTGAGGATAATAATAACTAAATCAAACAAGATTCAGTCAGTCATGGTTAAGCAAACTGCAGTGTAATGTTGGGTAACTAAACTAGATATTTATTTGTTTTTTGTATTTGGTTATGACATAATTAACATATTTACACTGCTATACGACTACTACGCTTTATCAACATGTGAGATAATGGGGGATAAAGTAAATCAATAATTGTTTTAATGACATGAAACATAGAATAATTTGGTGTTTTAAAATATTAAGGGATGGAAATGTAGTATGGAAATGAGATAGGACAATCAATTAAATAATTTAATAATTTAGCTCTATATATAAGTTAGTGAGTTTATTTGTTTTTCACCAAGTTTACGTGGAAATAGAGACCTGAAATTATAATATACATTATTTATTACTTGAATAATGTTAAATAAAAAAAATTATTACTATATTTCCAAAATTAGAGTTAGGGTAGAAAGTGATTTGCGTGCTTGACGATGAGAGTAGTGCAAAAGTATTATATGAAATTGTAAAAAAAAAATTAATTTAATATATTAATATTCGGCTAATGTAAACACTGGCAATGAAGTAAAGGCATGGAGCCAGAGTAGCCCAGTGACTTGCGTGCTCGCAGATGACAGGGTGAAAAAATGTACGAGTATTATAGTAAACAAAAAAAAATTTTTTTAATTTCAAATCTGAGGAATATAACACTGGTAATAAAGTAAAGGCATCGAGATAGAGTAGCCCAGAGGCTTGCGTGCTCTCCGATGACAGAGTGCAAATGTATTATAAATAAATGTAACAAATATACAATAAACTAGTACATTAGAGGTAAAAAATGAATAATTTTAGAAACAAACTTGACTACAAGTGTCAGATGAAATACGAATGTTCTAAGGTAATATTATAAACACACATTCCGTTCATTAATGTTATTTTATATTAGGTAAATAAATAACTCAATTTACAATTTTTGTTTGTTTTAAATATATTTGATTGTGTATATAACTTGAATTGATGTTTTATTTACTTATGTCATAAATTAAATGACTTTTTTTTTTTACTTTTAAATAAGCTTTATTTTGCTAAATATACTTGCTGTGTATATATATTGAATCATGTTAAGAATACTATATCAAAAGCTTGTGGCATATAAGAATCTGTTTCTGTGCCTTAATAACAAGAAACAGTTAAAATTATCCCTGTCAATCATATTCAGTGAATTCATTTCAATAACTATTGTTATGATTTCTGAGTGACACAATGGGTCACGGGTCCTATATAGATATAGCGTTATAATAGGTTCTATGTTAAATGAACATGTCTTACCGATAATATCGTATACAAAGGAAAGTAATATAAATCTGTAGGATAAGATTTATGGGAAAGCTTCTTTTAGAATTGAGAATGAACAGATTGAGGTAAATTTGGATGATTGTAATGGGGATTCCAAACAGGTGAAGCATATTCTAAAATTGAAAGAACGAGAGATTTACAAAGAGCAACGAAAGTAAGTAATGGGATATTTGAGATCACATGAATTTCTTATAATAAAACCGAGTATTTTAATAAGACGGATTTTTCAAATGAACAATATGATCGTAAACAGTTAATTTAGAGTCAAATTTATCATGCAGTCTACTAGGCTGAGAAGGATATATATAAATTAATAATGATGTATTATTGGGATACTGAAAACTAATATTTCAAACTTATAAACATATATATCATATCTTTTTATAATTATTCTACCGATATTTAACCAAATTGGTTTAATACAGAAAATTAGCGTATGTTTCTGTCAAATGAACTTACACAATGAGAAATCTTACCCAGAAATACAGATTTCAACATAGTATGCTCATCAATATCTTCAACTTTTATATATTTTAGGTATGAAATAAACTTTTTTATAAGTACCTTTTGCAAATTTTTATTTTGTTCACGAAACTTTGATCCTATACTGGTTGGATATTGAAGAGGTCATTAACAAGATATATAATTGGGCAATGTACTTTTCTTCCCATTCTCTCATATACAAACAAAGAATCATTCTACAACATGAATTGCAAATTTTGCGATACTTAAATTTATTATGGCGCATCATTAGCAAGCAACATGACCTCATCGATAGGATTAAAAGTTAACTTTCCAACAAGAATATGAGGTTGAGAATTTGTTTTTCAACTCCTCCGCCATGTGTTCATGCCAACAAACCAGTTACTTTTGGTAGTGTAACAAGAACAATGTCACCGTGATTTCACCGTGATGAAAAAGATTTACAAAGTTCAATTTTTGGTGTTTATATTTATTGATTAGTAGGTTACACTTATTGTATTCTATGTATTTATGAAGAGTGTTTCAAAAAAAGCTGATGGTTAAAAAAATTCATAACTTTTAATAATTTTTTATATACATCTTTTATTTTTTCAGGCCATCTAGAGTAACCCTTCAAGGTCATCCTGAGTCGTTAAACCACCAGAAAGTTGATATTTATCGTAAAGTTGTATTTTCGGTTGAATGAGTAAATATCAGAAACTTAAAGATAATTTCGACGAAAATTCAACACAAGAAATTCCCCTATTCCCAATGCAATAAAAGCCTAATAATTTTAGAAAATTTTGAAAGATGGGAAATTTATCAAAATTATTGGTCTATCAGATTTTGGGAGGTCACATACAGAACCTTACATACGAAATCGAGCTACCATGGCTTTTATTGCATTGAGAGTAGAGGAATTTCTTGTGTTGAAGTTTCGTCGAAATTCTTTTTGAGTTTCTGATATTGACTCATTCAACCGAAAATACGAGTCTACGATAAATATCAGCTCTCTGGTGGTGTGGTCATGATGGACCTTGGAAGGGTTACTCTAGATGACCTGAAAGAATAAAAGATCTATAAAAAAAATTAAGAAAGTTATGAATTTGTTTAACCATCAGCTTCTTTTGAAACACCAGTTATAACAATAAATTTAATGATGATGTAAAACCTTCAAAAATTATAGTTTAGTGTAAACAATTTTGATGATATTATGAGAATATCTATAGCTTTGTTAGAATATATATTTTTTATTTCACTGGAAAGACGATAAAGATAATTTTAGAAATAAATCTAATAAGAAACAAATGAAAAAGTTCCATTAAATCAGGAAGAGTAGACAATGGTTAAGGCAATTAAAAGTTGAAGATATAAAGCGTTTTACTAAATGGCATTATTTGGCAATAATCTGATGGGTGGAAGTAAATTAGCAAGGGCAGAGGAGAGAGAGAGAGCCAGTTAGTGTCGAACCTTGCCCGACTCAATGACGCCCAAGTGGAGAAGACTGTTCCCACCGCAGCCCCAAACTTCTTCCAACAAATTCTATCAACCCAATAGTCAAGCACTTTCTATATAAACAGCTTCCGACCCGATTCATTAGTGAAACCCTTTCCAAATCTCTTTAATTTACACAATCTGCAATTCTTTTAATTTGATTCTCGCATCAATTGAGTCGAATATAAAAAAAAAATTGTTTTTAGATTCTGAACTGCTTTACTCTACCAGTACTTCAAATCTTTTATTTTATTCTCACATTGACAACATTGGTTATTTAACACCTATGTTAAGTATGCTTTATAATACCAGAATGATTACAAATCAGAACTTTAAAACTTTTCCTTACCCTTAGATATTGTAATAGAGTTTTGAGCCTAAGATCTTTTTACAAAAAATAATTGTTTTTGTTAAAACATTGAATCCCATTTTTTGAATTTTTTAATCATATGTAATATTTAAACATTACAAAACATTAATAAAAGAATATTAATAGTTATATGTTGTAAAATTCTTGAGAATTTAGTTCATATGATTTAAACTGCTTCTCTCACTGACGTTCCACAAATATTTATGTCTTCCTCAGGGCTAAAAACATGTTTTTAGAATTAGCACTATAATTACAACTATTGTTTACATTCATATATAATATACATTTTAAATTTATAAATGAAGGGTAACTGGAAAGGTAGTAATTGATAAATCTCGTATTGCAACTATGGTATTACAACTACTCTCATTTATAAAGTTTTTTTTTACTTTTATTTTACATAGTCAACACAACGTAAATGTAACATTACGCGTGACAATGATGAAAGAAATATATACGCTTGCACATGGTGACAGAAGGGAAGAAATAATCCAGCGATTATATTTCCTGGCGTGAAAAACAACTAATAAAAATTAGATTAAATAAGTCACTAGAATAATTCACACCAATAAGTAAATTATTCTTCACCATTTTCTCTTCAGATGTCTTTGGGGATTTCCTGGAATATTTGTTGAGGAGATGTTTAGAACTAAGGGAGTATTATTGTTAAAAAGATTTTTGTGGAAGGCTTTGTAGCGAGATATTACTACTTGAAAAACTGTTCAAATTCTGAGGTCTGAATAGATTGTTTGATTTGGTAGGTAGAAAGGACAATGAAGAATTTTTGATTGAAGAGCTTATATCCTCTGGGCATTTGATCCTCATATCTCAATTCTGTAAGTCCAAATAGGCATAATCATAGATTTGTGTAGTAATAATTTTTATTAATAGTTGTTAATTTTAAACGTTTATCAAGTAAGTGAATTAAAACGCTATAGTGTTTGTTTAGTTCTGTTCTTTTCACTTTGGTATGGGGAGCCCAAGCAAGACGTCTGTCAATGTGCAGTCCTAAGTATTTAGTGGTAGTAGCTTGAGAGATAGGAATATCGTTAAGAAAGACAGGAGAACATGTATCCTGCTCAAAGTCAATGTTACATGAACACTTTTCTCTTCATTGATACGTATTCTCCAACTCTTTAACCAGGATTCTAAAATGTTTAAGTTTTCTTGAATGTAGTAGGAGACTGTATCAGGACACTTATTTCAGGAAAGATTGCCTTGTCATCAGCTAGGACAGTGTTTTATAAATTTAAAATTTACATTATATATAAATGTAAAAAATAACAAAATTGTTGTAGTAAAAGTACTAATTATAAAAACATGTTTTTAGCCCTAAGGAAGATATAAATATACATGGAAACGTTGGCGAGAGAAGTAGTTTATATCAGGAGACCTAAATCCACAAGAATCTTTTAACATATGAATAATGGGTAAAGAAAATAAATCGTGATTAACAGTTATAGACAAATCTATAAAGATTTGTTTCCGTACAAACATTAAAGTGCGGAAAGTTAGTCTGTATTGTTAGTGCAAAATAACACTTTACATTTTGAAGTGCAGGAGAGTTCATAATGTGATTGTACAGACTCGAGACTGACGTTCTCATGTCCTCTAAGAGAGATAGAAACAATATATTTTCAAACTCATAAAACTTCCGCATACCATCTTTCCATTACTTGTTAGTGAATCCACTTCGCTCCACATTACAGCCTCTACCCATATTAGCTATTATTTATAACTGGTTGAGAATTTGTTTTTCAACTCCTACGCCATGTGTTCATGCCAACAAACCAGTTACTTTTGGTAGTGTAACAAGAACAATGTCACCGTGATTTCACCGTGATGAAAAAGGTTTACAAAGTTCAATTTTAATTGTTTATTATGTAACATACTAATCAATAAATATAAACTATATTTAATTTATTATTCAATTTGTAATTCTGTAATTTGTTATTCTTGAATAAAGTGGACAGTTAAACGATTGCTAAAACAATAGTTTTTATTAGATCCTTACAAGTAAAAATAATCACAATAAACAATGTATTACAATGAAAACTTAAGAAATAATGCGGTCTCTAAACTTACCTAAAACAATAGAATTGAATAAAAGTCCCTTATTCACTCTTCGTAGATATTTGGAAAGAATAATAAATCATAACTTGAGACATAATGAAACCTTCCGTAACAGTTTAGCCACAAGTGTAAAATCAATAAAAATAAAACAACACTAAGCACGAACAAAATATAAATTCTAATTTACATATATATATGCTTCATTTTAATGGAACTGGTCATCATAATAATTTTTCAATTTTATCTATAATATTATCTCAGAAATATAATTTATACTAGTAGACAACCTGTGAGCTGTTGGGTCATCCAACACCTTCCTTTTTAATTGAATCACGTTCACATAAATGCAGATGAACTCTAAATTAATACATTTCTAATAAAGAGGACAAGAATTTTGCCTAACCCAAGTATATTTAGAGTAGGGATCTTTAACGAGGATCTGACATACAGGCTCGGGACTGATGGTTTAACTTCCTCTTCTTGCTCAGCTTTGTTCATCTCCAAGTAAATAAATCAAGAGCAAGAGTGCATATCGAACCGCAGACCTACAGTTTGAGCGGTGAGCACATTGAACGCTGAGCTAACATGGTCCTCTTACATTTGGGTAAATATGAGAAACGTTAGTCCTTTTTAAGGCGTCTTTAACTTATATCGTTCTTTATAGACTCCGAACACAATAAACCAAATGATTTTGACACCAACAATATTAATCAAAAACCGAGAACCAAATGTTCATAATGGGGATTTCAATGATTCAAAGCTTTATTGTTAGAATTGTAAGATACCTCAATATATTTCTAAGTAAATACAATAGGTATATCATTGTGGTTTATTCATTTTATAAGTAGGCTGCAATTGGAAACGTGTGAGCGAGCACCCTTGCTCTAGATTTTACGCGTGAAAGATGTAAACAAAATCTTGGCTCGCTGAGCTTCGTGGGAGGCGTGTAGTTATCAATTTCGAGGCTATGATATCAAACACATTTAAAGATTCCTATTCTAAACAACTTGATTATGGTGAAATTTAGGATACCCTATGTTGAATATCTTCCATTCATTGGAGTTTTAGTCTATTTTCTTCTATTCTTAATTTTGACCAAGCACATTTCAGAAAAATCCTTTTTTTAGTTAAACAAAGTTTATCTAAAGGAATGTCTAACAAATGTTAATTATGTCTAGCAACTTTAGAATTTACTGAATTAAATGTTGATTTTTGAAATAAATGTAAATTTGAAGGTAAATTTCAGGAATAAATTAGTCAGCCAATAAAGAAATGGCTGTGGAACAAAATGTTATGTTATACCGGAATGAATAACTCGAGGTTGGAAGTTAAATAAAGATGTATACGTCTATTATAGTGATAAGTGTAATTCGTGCAGCAGAAGAGGAAGGGAATTAGAAATGGGGTAGCATTAATTGGATAGGGCCATGCGCGAGAACAAGCACCCTTTTGGGACTTAAAGCACACCCTTGCGTCTTTCACCAATGCCCCTCCTTGGCATTACTTACTGCCTTCCTTTGTTAGTGAAAAGCAAAAAAAAAAACTTCTTCAACGCGGTTCGGCACGTGTCCTTTAAATCAGTGTGGTTGGTGATGCTGGTTTCTTCAGGGTTGTGTTTGATTTTTCGGTTGTTATTACTGTTAATTACCTACAGGGGAGTTCCACGTACTTCAGCTCTACGGGAAGTCCTTCTCTCTATAAAACATGGCGGACGATTCGACTACAGCAGCAATAACGGAGAAAGACATGCATGTACTGAAATGTTAACTATTGAAAAAGGTTTTATGATCAATATACAGGACTAAACAAAAAATATTTATTAACAATGGGTTAATTTGTTCTTATTGATACCAGATTTAAAATAAATAAACTTTAAGAAAAGAAATAAAATTAAATGATAAATTTAATACAAACAATTGTATACGAGCAAGAAAATCTTCTGAATAAAGCTGTTAAACAACCTGAAATCGGTATCAACAATCTTTTATTATTCTCCATAACATCAAATTGTTGTTTAGTTTTAATGCAGCTTCTTTGGTTTTGTATGAATGCCTACCCCAGAATTTTAGTGTTTCCAATGGTCTTCTGCCTCATCGTTTATCAGGAAAAGGTCTTGCTTTGGGGTATATAAATAGTGTAAATTGAGCTACGCGTTGGAACAGCGTGATGGTTATAAAGTATCTCATGACAGTCATGACCTGCGCTAAACTTAAGTTTCAGACTAAAAAACATCTTGCCAGATGGCAAGTTACCAACCAACAACCAACGAGAGTTTCCGTGCAATGCTGCACGTTGGAGTCAGGCAGTTCCAAGCCAGAGGCTTTCACCTGCTTGTCTATTAGTACTGCTTTAACTGTGCAGGTCTGTCAGGTAAGTCGGTATGTTAGTTTCTGTCCTGTCTAGAGTGAGTATGTTGATGGCAAGTTTGCAACGCTGCACTATTTATAGCTAGCGAGACAATATTAGCAATTTCAAAGAGATAAATTGCAATGCTATACCTATTGAATGCCGATAGCCTTATATCTCTTTGATTCATACTTGAAAAGAAAAAAAAATGTGTATAGTTAATTTTTAGACATTCTGGTACTAACTAGTCAAGAAAAAATATAGGCAGTGAACTATTCGAATAAGATTGGAACCAAATCACATAAGCGGGAGTCTTCTTATAGAACACATCTCAGCATTCTTGAGTATGTATGAATGCATGAACAAAGCAACAAACAATAGTAGTAGCAATAACCGGGTATAAATTAGCCTAGTATTTCGATTTTGATTAGCATAAAAATAAATTCATAGTCAACAAAGAACAAGAATTACTTACCTGCTTTAACGAGAACCAGTTGTTTTCGTTGAAATACTTTGGCCTCATTTTTAAATTTCCTACTTCTGTTCAGACGGCTATTCATACAATTTGGAAATCTAATATTTATAAAATATTATTGCTTAATGATGATTAGACGTTTATATGTAGAAATATATTCTGGTAATTTAATTTTCATGATCTATTTTAGTCTAGGAAACTTTAATGACACATTACAGTTATGGTAAAACATTGGGGCTAATGTGCTAATGAATGCCATTTGCAGTTAAACTAGTCTTCTAATTATATAACTCAAAGAACTTTCCTTCTTTCAATGGATCAGTCCATTAAATAATATATGTAATGTGTTATTGGTACTTTTTGCTACTGCTAGAAAGTGTCATACAGATTAGTCACTGACTTGGCGTAGTATCATGTTGTGTTAAGTGTTATTTAGATATTCATACATATGATTATTACACAAGGAATAGCTGATGGAGTCATCTTGAAGCATGTGCGCCATTGTTCTACATAATGCATATATACTGTATTGATTTAAGTCTTATTACACCAATCAAAGATGCAATACATGTGCTATAAGCTTCTCAATAGCGTTGAACTCAATCAGCTTATCAACTATCATTATATATGGCATCCAATTTATCATGTCACAATAATTACATGATAAATATAGTGCTTTCTAATGTCGACTATAGAGTCATCTATATTCAGTCTAGACAAAAACGTATTGTCAAGACAGTATTTATTCAAGTATATTAATATATGACTTCAAAAAATGTTTAAAAAGTGCTAAAAAAAATTATAATATGACAAGATATGCCCACAATTGACGGGTATTTTACATAAATTCAGTGGTGAAACGTGGTATTTTGAAATATTCTTACGAAAGATTATAGAATACAAAAAAATATATTTATTAGCTCAGTGTAAGGTAAGTGCCTTTGTATATCAGTCCTTCAGGTGAATGGAAGAACAGAGAGTTGAACCTCTGACTTTTGAGCAAGCAACATATATTTGATCATAGGAGAAACACTTGGTCTCACTCACTTCAATTCCTGCAGTAGACATACCGACAGAGTATACTAGTGACAAAAGTTTGCGGATAAACTGACAGACAAAAATTTTTCTAAGGGTGGATTCGGTTTCTCTAATATATGAAACGTAAAGGTAACTTGAAATGTCAGTTCTAAGCAATGTAGACAAAACCTTTCTTTTATTTACACTTCACTGTAAGAAAGGGAACAAAAATAATCTAAGGCTGTTGTGTTTAAACCAATTTTAGAATGATAGATTGTGAGCCTGCTTTGATAATCTTTAAATATAAAATGTGTGTTTGAGAATTTACACTTCAAAACAATCATTAAAAGAAATATTATGAATACTGTGTGGGTAGCATCAGAACATGTTACTGCACTGACTGACTGATGTTGTTTTAACCATCCATACAACTACTGAGTCTGGTTGAAGGAAACTAACTTAAAAGGTTCTTTTTTTAGTTATTCTTAAGTCCTTAAAGGGTTACGTAAAGTTTAAGAACTATTAAAAGAGTTAGAATAGCAAATACTGGTGTTAGAGAGGGAATGATTGCGGTTCATAATACAGTAAGGGAGGAAAAAGAGTCGATAATTCAATCTATAGCACCGTAACGTGTATTCTGCTTTCAGACGAATACAAGATCTTTTGAGAACTAAGTTTCTCTTAAGGAGAGGATGACAAGTGTTGAAATGTCGTAAGACCAGCTGAGGAGGAAAAGTAGGGTAAAACTTCTTTTATAAAGATTTCCAACTAATGATAATAGCTAGTGAGAAATAACAGACGCTTGCCAACAAATTCACAAAGATAACTCTATTAGACAATATTGTTTCAAATTTGCTGCTACGATACTAGCATTGTTCATCAGTATTAGTTTTATTTACTCTGTACATATAATACAAAAATACAGGCTTTATCAATTCCAGGAATCTAAAATAACCAGTCAGTTGGTTCATATGAAGGTCTCTGTGAGCACATTATGAGACAAAAACAAAAAGAGCTATAGGAAAAAATAAAATATCTTAGTACCTTCTATAGGGTTGGAAAACCAAAATTTCACATTTTTAGCGGCACTTAAATTGAAAAAAAAACATATAATCCGTAGTTTTGATAAAAATCTGATTAAGGTTTCTCAGTTGACATTTAGTCAGAAATAGATTGCAACGTATTTGTAGTTTTGGTTCTTTAGGGATTTTTTTTGTATTAAACTATTGAAAGTATAGTATCATATTTATATTAGACTTACATATAAAAAGAAGGAAACATAGAAAGAACCGCTGTATAGAAAATAATATATATCAAAAGCACTAACAGCACTATATCGATAAAATTAGCGTTAAGTACCTTAAAAAAAATCCAACATGGTTGATTATTAGAGAAATGTATGTTCTGCGTTTTACACCATTCATAGGAAGGGAGGTGCAGACCTGATCATTTGTCTACCTGAGGTACTATCAAATCAATTTACATCAGCTTCATTAAACGACAGTGTATGTACAATTATTAATGATTAGATAAACAATAATGTATTCTGGATCATAAATACATTCCACACATGCGCCTATACATAAATTATTTTTTATCATGAAAATATCAAAAAGAGAGTTTTTTTTATTTTTTTTTTCATGATGAATATGGTTTATGCATAGTAAACTAGAATTACCAATTTTCTTTCATGGTATAAATTGTATCATTTTATCTTGATAAAAATAAATTCCTATTCCCTCTTGTTTAGTTAACGCTTTTCGATATGTCCCTACAAATTGCTTGCAGTGGAATTCTATCTTCTCACCAGTCGACACTTTATGCTTCCTTTATAGACGTCATCTTCACTATCTTTGATTAACTTTATTGCCTTTCAATATCATTCAATTCTGATCACATACTGTAATTTAAACATTTATAATAAAAATATGAAATTCATAGCTTGGTATCCATTTTGAATTGTATGAAACAGAAATAGATTAGTAGCATATACCATAAAGCGAACCAATCATATGTTCCTCAATCCTGAAAACAATTTTGAAAAACTAATCTAATATATAGGGTAAGCCGAAAAATAGGTGGAAAGTAAATAACATTTATTTAGAAATTCGTTACTAATACATATGTAATCACACAATTCTTGCGTTGACAATTAAATATTATTGCGAACAATAATACAAAAGCTTTTACTTTTGATCGATGCAGGCGCGAATGCATACTGCTTTCATTTTCACAGCTTTCCAAGTCTGTCTCTACGCTTTGACTAACATTTTTGCACAGCTACCCAAACGGATTGCTACCCATTGTGTAAAAGTCTGTGTAGGTACAATTTTGCCCTTGAGTATTCCCCAAAAGAAAAAGTCAATTAGGGATCAAGTCTTGTGAATATACCAGCCAATCAATTAGGCATCATTATTGAATCTATTTCTCAAGAAATGTTTCATCAAGATACTCAAAATCAAGATGTACAAGTTGAGTGTTGAAAACCAAAAGTGCGATTTAAAAAATATATATATATATATATATATATTTCAAAAATTATTTGCCCAAAACACAAAAATTTAAAGCCGAAAACGACTTAAAAGCTTGGAAATATAGAAAAGGGTTACCTCATAGAAAGTGTCCAACCATTTTGAACCGGAAGAAAATTTTAGCCTCTGTCTTGTTTGGAAAAACTTTTATTAACCAAAAACCAAAGGTTTAAAGTACAAATTAAAAAGAATTATGTGGTAAAAACCATTACCAAAAAAAAATAAAATATAAAATTAATAAATAAACAAAACCGAAGGAAACCACGAAACCCTAAACCACTTGAATTTGTTGTTTGGTTATGTTGTTTGTTTTCTTGTTGTTTCCTTTCTTTTAATTTATTTTATTTAAATTGTGGAAATTTTTCCTTTAATTGGTAATTTAATTGAAACTTTCAAAAATTTAAATTCCAAAGGGGTTTTGGAGGATTTTTCAAAAAAAAAACCCGATTAAAAAGGAGTTTTGAAAAATTGGGCTTTTTCAACAAAAAAAATGTAAAGGACATTAATTTTTAAAAAGATAAATAATAAAAAAAAAAAAAACAAAAATTTGTTAACGGCTGATTTTTTTCAAATAGAGTTTAAAAGTTTTTTTGTTTTTAGTTCCTTGTTTAAATTGAAAACCTTAAATTTTAAAAATTTTTTATTATATCCACCTTTATATGTTACTTTTCGTATAGTATAGTTTCGCTTTATTATAAAACACTATATAATTCATGTCTACATTCATCAAAAATACTAATTGGTAGAAATTTCTTCTTCTATTCTATAAATTATAAATTCAAATGATTTAAAAGTTCATAGAGATAGACCCTGGGTCGACTACAGGGTGAGTCAAAAGCTCGCTCCAGATCCAGAAACACTGCCACTGTCTTATAAGGGAGGAATGCCTCGCCAGTTTAGTTCTTGCTTCATAAACTGGACTAATCTTCGAAGCTGTAAAGTGGTCCTATGTTTACCTCGGAAGCTAAACTGTTCCGGCTAGAATGGCAAATTAGATTCTATTTTCGAAAGGATCAGCCTCTCAAAGACTTTACCCAGACTAAAGGCAACCGACGAATAGATCTATAGTGCTGAGGGGAATGACCTGATTTATGCGACTTTTGTAATAATATAACTTTTGCTAACTACGTTGAACCTGTACTCCCAACATATGAAACATAATAAAATATTATAGAGATTAAAAAAAAAAAACCAAAAACCTTCGATTAATATTTTCAGCAAGATTTCAGCATCATAATATCATCACAACAGAATATAAATGAGGTCTGATACATCTAACTCTTCTTGTATCAGACGCTAGAGATTTTTCCGCTTCATATTTTCATTTGTTATTTTAAAAATCGTTAACCACTATTTCTAAGTATAACAAGAAATGATTTTCTTAGAAAGCAAACTTTTAAACAATATTCTACAGTGACTTTCTTACAAATATTTGATCTGTTAGTAACTAAAAATGATAGAAAATTCACAAAAGGCTCTCTATTAAATTTATAATTTTAACTCCTTTTTGTATTGAGTCAATTTAAAATGATGTATTATTTGACATATCATTTTTATATTTTTCCTTCTGAGATGGTTAAATTTTATTTCCTTTAATATTTTATTATGAAAAATAAAAATTGCATATCAACGAATATATTAATGAATCCAAAAAAGACGTAGTAGCCGTCTTTGGCTATAAGACGATCAGAATGTGGAGATAAATATTTTACAGTGAACAGGATGAGTCAGAGAGAAAATGGGATTGTGCTGAAATATTCAGAGGGCAAGTCGAAACGAAGCCCGCCATTGCTTATTATTAAAACAAATTAATATTAATTAAGCAAAGACCATCTTTACCCTACGTTTCAATAGTAATTAAGAGGTTTTAATTATTAAATTTTTCTTCAAGCCCTACTAACAGATTGAAAACAAAAAACCGAAGGGATCATAAGATTATAATATTTGCTGAACAATGGGTACCAGTCGCCTAGAATAAGCCATATAATTGATTAAAATGTCAAGTTATAAAATGAGTTTAGTAAATTATAAAGTTATAGTAAAATCAAACAGTTATTATATTCATAAGAACAGTGAATACATTCGTTACTATCTTTAAATATACAATATATATCAAAGACTAGACCATGTGGGAATTTGACTATATTATATCTTTCAGACTACCATTTTCCACCAGATTCATTCTGTAACTGTGCCGAGTGCTATTTATTTTGGAATGCACTTACTTCAATATTTAAATTTATTACTCTGTTTTTTGCATTAATATTCATTTTTATTTTAAATAAATTGCTATTTATAATGAATTAAGTTTATTGCGGCAACATTTTTGGTCTTTAACAGTCTCTGAACCAGTGCGCTTGGTTTCCCTCACTTATCTCTCCTGAAGACGGTTCAAAAATTAGAAACTTTAAGTAGATATATATATATATCAAATTCAATAATATATAAACCGTTGGATAGAATAGGTGTATAATGTAATCGGGATTCGGTCAATTTTCCAGGATCAAAATCAAACTCTCAATGCCGACGTTTCGGTTTTATTTAAAACCTTTATCATAGGCAGAAGTCAGAATTTTTGAATTAGAAAAATTCTGACTTCTGCCTATGAAAAAGGTTTTAAATAAAACCGAAACGTCGGCATTGAGAGTTTCATTTTGATCCTGGAAAATTGACCGAATCCCGATTACATTATACACCTATATATATATATATATATATATATATATATAATATATGGATATATATATAAATCCATACATTAAATCAAGTGTTATTTTGATTATTATTCATATATATACATATAAAGATTTCACATAAACACGTGAAACAACAATCAATGATCAAACCACAATAAGAAATGGGAAAACAAGACTAAGATCTTTCAACCGTAACAAGCGGTCTCGTCAGAGTCAAAATAGCGGATAGTTTTTTACTTTTTCTTACTGTACTCCTTTGTTTCCCCAAACATCCCTTTCTGGACATTAGTCCTTTCCTGTGCTTTCACCCTTTTAAAATACCACTCTTCCCTCCCACTCTTCTCAACTCCTCACCAGATGTTTTCTGCATCTAGTGTTCAGTTGGGTTTTTGACTCTGACGAAGACCGCTTGTTACGGTTGAAAGATATTAGTCTTGTTTTCCCATTTCTTATTGTGGTTTGATCATTGATATATATATATTTCTCCATCAAGTCGCAGAGAAAAAAACATGGATAGACCTTGTGACGCGAAAGGCCAAGCCATACACTTTCATTCTGGAACATGACCACAGACGAAATATATCAATTTTTTTTATTTGCTCTTTCTCTGTTTTCATTTCGTATAATTGGACATATTTTATTCTTTCTTATATATGAATAAAAAAATAAATTATATATATACGTGAAGTAACAATCAACTTTCAAACCACTATAAGAAATGAGAAAAATACTAAGTTCTTCCAACCGTAACAAGCGGTCTTTGTCAGAGTCAAACCAATTAGGATTTGACTCTGACGAATGCTTTCTAGTATTTTTATCATGTTTTATCATGGTTTGAACGTTTTAACGGTAACAAGTGGTCTTCGTCAGAGTCAAAAAAACCCAATTGAAACAAAATTTTTATCACTAACAAGACCACTTGTTACGGTTGAATGATCTTAGTCTTTTTTTCCCATTTCTTGTTGTGGGTTGATCATTGATATATATATATATATTCAAAAAGAACTGCCTGCTACACAATATTATTGTTGTTCAAAGTGGACAGGTATATCAAAAAATTGATATTAATTAATTTATTTTTTGATATGTATAATGAAATATTTAACATAAATCAATTTCAAAATTTTATTCTTCTTCCCAGATGACCAACG
This sequence comes from Hermatobates lingyangjiaoensis, assembly GCA_026182355.1. Lineage (NCBI taxonomy): Eukaryota > Metazoa > Arthropoda > Insecta > Hemiptera > Hermatobatidae > Hermatobates > Hermatobates lingyangjiaoensis. The sequence continues at coordinate 2,778,621 of JAPFBL010000023.1, forward strand.
GTTCCTAAAAATTTTTATGTTCTTGTCATTCCATTACAATTCATCGCCTTATCATATTATATACATATGAAATGTTAATAATTTTTTTCCAAATAGTTAATTGTGTTAACTGTTTTTAAAAAAAAATGTATTTTGAAGTCAGTAATACTATGTACAATTAGTAAAAGTTTGTTAAAATTACAGTTTTACAGTTAACGAAAACCGTTTTGAAATGTAAATATAATTTTGAATAAGTATATTGGTTTAATTGAACTTTAGTAAGCGTTTTTTTAGTTATCACTTTTAATGTTAGATTATTAAAAGATTGTGTTTGTTCTTCTCAGAATGTTTCTAATGAAAAAATTGTTTATTATATATGTAATTGATTGTTTTTATGTTGAACACATCAGATTACATATAATAAATAAACATGAAGTATGTATTTAAAATAACAAAACATTTTATTAATTTAAACAGTGTAGAGTTGAAGAAAATAAAATCCCAGAGTGATAAGAATATAAGAAGCTCAACTGCATTGTAAATTTAAGTCCCTAATTGTCTAGGGCTCCTGGAATTTATGTTTCCTGCGCTACTTGAATGTAAATTCCCTTAACTACCTCTGTAATGTAGACCTTCACTCATGTTTTAAGTGATTTTTCATCCTATTATGGAATTATGCAAGGCAAAGGGATTCTTTCATAGTTACCATGTTCTCTCATTAAATTATTCTTATCCACATATACTAAATTATTTTTTTCCTACATAATACATTGTATCACAATATATATGAGCTACAGGCATTAAAACATTTAATATACTAGATTAGACGAAACAATATTTTACTATATTTTTAAATATGAACTGTTTTTTGCTGAAACACAGTTAACCTCAAACTATAATCAACACAAATGTTCTTTTGGTATGAAAGTTTTTTTATTAAGCATTATTTTACTATAATTAAATATGTTATAATAGTTTTAACGCTACCGTAGTAGCATATATATTATTGTGCAAGAGAAATGCTATTTTCACTTCCTGATTACTACGACAGTCAAAATATGAATATCAGTGATGTCAGAGCATATCTTTATGCTAGTTTTGTTAATTTATACATATATATTAGTGTATTTCAGCAGCAAGTCCTCTTTCAAGCATGTATTATTGAATTTGATAGCAGATTCTGCATTCATGATTTTTCTACTTATAGCTTCTATTTTTCTTACAATTTTCTTTTGAGTAGGTGATAATTGCCAAAGCAAGCTAGCATAAGACATTCAGAAGGCTGAAGTACTAAATAAACACTTCACAGGGGATAACTATATTTAATTAATCATTACACTAGATTAAACTAACGTAACAAGCTTTCCACCCTATGGGTCATCGTCAGGTTCTTAAACTATTTATATTAACTAAATAAACATATTACTAACTACATGACGTGTTCATGTTATGTTATGACGTGACATATTACTACGGACTACGTGTCCAGTTGGCATTTAAACGCCATAGTTAGTAACATGTATATTTAGTTAATATAAGTAGTTCAAGAACCTGACGATGACCCATGGGGCTGAAAGCTTGTTATGTTAGTTTAATCTAGTGTAGTGATTAATTAAATATAGTTATCCCCTGTGAAGTGTTTATTTAGTGCTTCAGCCTTCTGAATGTCTTATGCTAGCGTGCTTTGGCAATTATCACCTGCTCAAAAGAAAATGGTAAGAAAAATAGAAGCTATAAATAGGAAAATCGTGAATGCAGAATCTGATATCAAATTCAATATATATATATAATTAAAGTTAGAACTAGAAAACACAAAAAAGAGGACTAACACTAACTATTTTCGATCATTTCGGTTGCCTTGCCGTCTTCAGGAAGGAGAAAAAGAAGAGGGTAAGGAATGAAGGAGCGGAGACGTCAATGCGTCCACCGACCGATACAAACACCGATACAGTGACACGCAGTGCAGCAATATATATATATATATACCATGATAAACGAAAAACGGTCCGGCAGAACAGATTAAACTTATAAAAACTACGACCCATAGAAAGAAACATAACAAAGACTCACTTTTCAATATTTCGACCGTTCTGGCAGTCAAAATATTGAAAAATGAGTCATTGTTATGTTCCTTTCTATGTGTCAAAGTTTATTTAAAGTTTATATATATATGTATATATATATATAAAAAGATTTCACATAAACACGTGAAATAACAATCAATGATCAAACCACAATAAGAAATGGGAAAACAAGACTAAGATCTTTCAACCGTAACAAGCGGTCTTCATATTAACAAGCGGTTTTCCCATTTCTTATTGTGGTTGGATCATTGAATGTATATATATATATATATATATATATATATATATGTGTATGTGTGTGTGTGTGCGTGTATGTGTGTGTGTGTGGGTGTGTGTGTATGTGTGTAGGTCCGAAACGATTCGTGCGGACAAAAACAAAATGAAATGGGGTTTTACAACAACAAAAAGTTTTAACAATGTATTTTAACATTGGAAGAGTGTTTTTCAACCAAAAAAAAATGCTACAAGTTTTTTTAACAATACATTTTAATGAGTACTCTGTGTATTGATTTTTATTTAGAAAATAAAAAAACCTAACAGTTTGATTCACATTTCTAATCGAGATAATTGAGACTAACAAATTAACATACATAATGTAAAAAAAGTTGGTATTCATTTAATATGTTTATTTTCTTTTGTTAATGTTATCGTTTTTAATGCCCTTTCAGCCAATATATAAACTGAATCTATAATAACCAAGTAACTATTATGGTTCATTTTTAAGTAATGTCATCATTAGGCTTGAGACCCATTGTATGATATTATAATGCCTCTGAACTTGTAATTCCTCTGAACTGAACCCTGGTTCAGTTCTCTTGAACCGAGTTTAAACATTTGAAAATTTGAATACATCCTCGCTTGTAGAGGGCTCTCAGCTGTACGTGCCAATACTGTACAATTTTAGCTACCCATGTGTGTAGGTCAGAATCGATTCGTGCGGACAAAAACAAAATGAAATGGGGTTTTACAACAACAAAAAGTTTTAACAATGTTAAAACATTGTTAAAACTTAACTCTTTTTTAACATTGGAAGAGTGTTTTTCAACCAAAAAAAAATGCTACAAGTTTTTTTAACAATACATTTTAATGAGTACTCTGTGTATTGATTTTTATTTAGAAAATAAAAAACCTAACAGTTTGATTCACATTTCTAATCGAGATAATTGAGACTAACAAATTAACATACATAATGTAAAAAAAGTTGGGATTCATTTAATATGTTTATTTTCTTTTGTTAATGTTATCGTTTTTAATGCCCTTTCAGCCAATATATAAACTGAATCTATAATAACCAAGTAACTATTATGGTTCATTTTTAAGTAATGTCATCATTAGCACATTTTTAGATTTGGAATAAACCTTTTTTCTTTAGAATACGAATTACAATCATTATAAAATTTACACTTTTTATAAAACTGTCTATTCGCAATTGCTTATGAAATTCTTCAAAAGTGCAGTTATTTTACAATCATCACACTACATTTTCATTCATGTCTAATTCAATATTCCTTGTTATCTTTTTCGTATTAATTAACTGATCTAAGATTTAAGCTAAATAATTATCTCAAGGCTTGAGACCCATTGTATGATATTATAATGCCTCTGAACTTGTAATTCCTCTGAACTGAACCCTGGTTCAGTTCTCTTGAACCGAGTTTAAACATTTGAAAATTTGAATATATCCTCGCTTGTAGAGGGCGCTCAGCTGTACGTGCCAATACTGTACAATTTTAGCTACCCATTACAGATCTCCACTATAAATAAGCTTAAGTTATGAAAATTGTAGAACTCCCAATTTTGTAGGGGATTGAAAGATTCCTTTATGGAATCAACATCAATATAATCAAGAAATCTATCTGGTGGACTCCCCTTATCTATCGTATTTAACTCTGTAAAAGTCGGCAGTAATAGTATACACGATTATACAGCATTTTTTCTTAATAAAAGATTTAATAAGGCACTGTCATTGCCACTACATAAAATCGAGAAATTAATGTATTAGTTAAGCGTAAGATGACTACCAATGACTGTTCTATAAATAAAGATTATTCTGTTTTTTTACAAACAACCTTTTATAATATTAAGGATAAAGATGTTTGTCAACCACAGACACCAACACATAAATATCAAAATATTCTAAAAAAAACATTAGCAGAGCTTGAGATACAACAGAAAAAGTATTAACTTTTGTTTGACAATCTTCAAGTGAAAAAATGGGTTACTAAATAAACCAATTGGTTAAAAAGATCAATTTTTAGAAGGATTTTCTATAAAGAGTTTGCAAGATATTCAAAAGTTTTGACTCATAATAACTCATTTTCAATAGATTCCTTCATTTGTACAAAATAAACTATGCAAAACGAAAATTAAATTTCCTTAACTTTTCCAGTTTTATCTGCTAATAAAGTTTTAAATTATGAATTGTAAAATTCTTTTAACTGAATATCCTTGATATTATTATATCGTAGTATTTTAATAAGCCAAAATATTGGGACAATAAATAAGCAAAGTTTTAATAAAATTCAATTGAATTAATATGGTCTATTCATAAGGAGAAACAAGAAACTCAAAGATACATATAATCAAAACGTCTACTATGCATGATTTATAAACATCCAGTAAATCCAGTAGTGTTTTAATTTTTTAATAAAAAGATGCTAACAAGACATAACACTGAATGAAAAATTAAAAAAATTTAAAATCTGATCAATACGAAGATGTATTTTTGAACCCCAAGTGAAACAGTACGGTAAGTCTCGCATGTTAGAGATATTCAACCATTTATTAAAAATATTTTTCAACCACACTAATTAAATTATTTTTATAAAAAAATATATAAATTTTCTTTAATCATATAATAAAAATGCAATTTTATTTTCTTCATTTTATTTAATACCTGACTACCTGTGACCCTTTGTGTCACTCAGAAATTATAACAATAGGTATTGAAATTAACTCACTGTACATCATTGACAGGGATAATATTATTTTTACTTTACTATAAGTAAAGTATAGTGATCGTGAAAAAATTCGATCTCGAGATTTTGACGGAATTACATGTTTTGAGGTCTCAGAAGTCGTTTTATGACGTTTTTACGATGATGTCTGTGTGTGTGTGGGTGGGTGAGTGTGTTAGCATTGCTTGTTACCACGCTACGGTCCAGAATCTTTGATGGATCAAGTTGATATTTTACACAAAAATGGGCCTCATAGGGAAGAAGATCTCTATTGTTTGGGAAGAATTATGCATGATGGGAAAGTCACTTTTTTTGCCAAAAACCGTTTTTTTGAAAACATTTATTTCTCCTAAACTGATAACCCTAGAGTTTTGAAATGTTGACATTATCTTTGAGGTTACAAGTGGAACAAACGAAAAATATATTCAGAATTTTAAAACAACAGAAAATATTTTTCTTTCATTAAAATGTAAAAATTTTGACATATAATTCAATCTAAAACATTGTGAGAGCGATACAAGCCATACTGTTAGACGGATCACAATGAAACTATGCCTAAAAATAGAACATTATGTGGAGAATGAGTATTTTCCTGTTTTAAATTTTAAAATTTTACATTAATAGTCAATGTAGAAGGATATCAAGTAAACGATGTAGGAAATCTACTGGCTGTTTGAACGAAAGCCATTCTCTTGTAGGAGAATAAATCGTTTCAAGAAATGTTCACTTTGGTTTTTCAAAAATGTTATTACTGCTGTAGTTATACTAATGAAATTATTGGCAAATAATAAATTATTTGTGATGTACAAAAATAAGCTTATAAATTGATATGTCCTTCAATCACTATCTGTACTACCTGAGGAATGAAAGGCTAATAATTATATCCCATTTAGATGTTTACGTTATGGTTTTATGAGACGTTATGTTTTATATACTCAAGTAATTTGACATTAAGTTACTTATAGTAAAGTAGAGTGTAGGCCACTCCAGATTTTTGTTTCTTATTATTAAGACACAGAAACAGATTCTTATATGACCCAAGCTATGAATATAGTATTGTTAACATGATTCAAAATATATACATTGTAAGTTTGTTTCCAAAATAAAAATCATTTAAAGGAAAAAAAAATCATATATCTTTGGCATAAATAAATAAGACATCAATTCAACTTATTTGCACAATCAAATATATTTAAACAAACAAAACTTGTAAATTGGAATATTCAATTTATTTACCCGACATTATACAACCATAATGAAAGGAATGTGTCGTTATAATATTACCTTAGAACATTCGTATTTTATCTGAAAGTTGGGTTAAGTCTCTTTCTAAAATCATAAATTTTTAACCTGTAATGTAGTAGTTTATAATATCTTTGTTACAGTTATTTATAATAGATTTGGAGCACCGTCATCAGCGAGCACGCAAACCTCTGGGATATTCTTGCTACATGCCTTTATTTTATTACCAGGGTTTATATTTTGCAAATTTTAAATTAATTTTTTTTCGTTACATCTATATAAAATGCATTTTCACTACTGTCATCGCCGAGCACGCAAGCGACTCACTACCCTGAATCCCATGCCTTTACTTAATTACCATTGTTTATATTATTCAAATTTTAAACTCAAAAATTTGTTTGTTTTATTTATTTTTAATATATTTGTGCTACTGACCTCGGCGAGCACGTAAGCCACTGGGCTACCCTGACTCCATGCCTTTAGTTTATTACCAGTGTTTATATTACCCAAATATTAAATTTAAAAAAAAAAGTTTTTTCTTATATCTGTATATAATACATTTGCACTACTGTCATCGGCGAGCACGCAAGACACTTGCTACCCTGGCTTCTGGCTCCAATTTTGGGAATATAGTGATAATTTTTTTTTAAGATTATTCAGGTAATGAATAATATATATTAATTTTCAGGTGTCTATCTCCGTGGAAAATGGGTAAACAAACAAACTGAAGGGCTTTATATATAGAGATAAGGAGATACATTTATGTTATATTCATTTTTGTAGAAAGATATATTTGTTTATTTGTTTAGTTAAAAATCTTTATTGAATTAAATTTAGATATATTTACTCTCATAGTAAAAAAAATATTGAGCATAAAATAATCAAACTGTTATACAACAATAGCAGAAAAGTAGTAGAAAAATTTCATGTCTGTTTCATTCAAGATATTTCTGTACACTTCGCTAATGACTATTGAAATGTCAGATAGAGTGAAAATAATTTCCATTGAGAGACATGCATTTATTTACATAATAAAAGCAGAAGTAAATAGGATCAAAAGAATATATTTGACTTGTTTTCATTATTTTGACATTTTAATGGTCGTTATCAGGAGAGGGTGGTAACACGAAAAGATTACAGTTAACATATACTTATATATACTAGTTTCAATAATATCAAAGACTGTACTTTCCACTTAAACTATTTGAATGATAAGTTATTAATATGCACTTCTTATTTTTATTGGCAGTCGTATTAAGCCTGCAGAGATACCTCACTTGTCTGGTACCAGAGTGGAACGGAACGATTCTTCCTCTTTTCATCACGACCTGTTTCCCTGGTGTCCTCAAGCTTGGCAGTGTTTTTAAAAAATTCTTCTTTACTCTCGCTTATACCTCTACACTTGTTCAATCATTAATTGGTCTCCCACTATTTCTTTCCAAAACCTATCCAATATCAACATATATTTTCTTATACGAGTATCTCTTACAAGTATCCCCAGTTCTGTTTGAGCTGTAAAACGATGTGAATAACCCAGTTATCAAACATGCCCTATCATTAATCCCTATCATTTATTCAGTTTCTTATACAAACGTAACGTCTACTTTATCAATCCATCCGTAATAATACAACTGTAGTTCCCACAACCACATGCATCAAATGAACTGAATGCAGTTTGATGCTTTTATGTAAGTTTTGCTTGAACTAAGCTAAAACGGCTTAAGAATTGTTTTAGCACCTCTGTTGGTCAACGTTGTAACATAACTACTGCCATCCATCCAAATTCGTGAGCTTTTAGTTTGAACACTGTTCCATGTTCAAAATGTCAACGAGATCTTCAACTATATGGAAGAGAGTTTAAAATTGGAACTGGATATTTATTCACGTAATTTACATTGACAGATTTATTCTTACCCAATATTGTAAAGCAATTTTTCTTAATTAAAGATTTAATAAGAAACTGTCATTACCACTACATAAGATCGAGAAATTAATGTATTAGTTAAGCGTAAGATAGGGATCAGGCCAGCTCAGTGGTTACGTGCTCGTCTCTGAACTGATAGGATCGGGGTTCGATCCCCACCTGGCCCTCGATTTATTCACGCGGGAGGTGAATAAATCTGAGCACGTCGTCCATCGGAGAAGGACGTTAAACTGTCAGTCCCAAGCTTGTACGATGTCAGGTACTCGTTAAAGATCCCTAGTCTAAATAAACTTAAGTTATGCAAAAATAAGGACTCCCACAGTAGAATCAATCTTCATTGTGTGGTATCACAAAGGGTCAATGCTCGGCCTAAGTGTGTTCCCTTGTGGGACTGCCACTGCAACCTAACCTAACCTAAGTGTAAGATGACTACGAATGAATGTTCCACAAATGAAGATTATTCTGTTTTTCATAAACAGCCTTTTATAATATTAATGACATTGATATTTGTTTGATTATATAATTTTAATAAGTTAAGAATTTCTAGGAAAGAACAATTCACTTGAAGTTTAACGTTGACAATCAACGATTGCAGATATCCTGGTATACCGAGAAGAATTTTTTTAAAATAACCTGTCATTGTAATTACTAATTAGTTCCAATGAGAATTTGAGACAAACTTCTGGTTGATAATGAAATAAATAAAAGAAATATTGAGAAAGAGTCAGTTAATATTTTTTATCTCAGAAAAGAAACAAAATTACCAAGAGAGCTGCAGAGTTAAAAACAATATACATTTCTTTATATACAGCGTACAATAACAAGAATTCAGAATAAACAAGTGAAATAACAATCGACGTCCAATATACATTTTGATTTACACATTTAGTTATTAGACAATAAACTAATTTTTTTTCTCCATTTTCACACATCACTTTTTTATTTATAGTAATAAAAAAAAAACAAATTGTTTTCCAGTTCATCCATCACAATGTCATATTGTTAAACTTTATTGATTACACCCTCCTTTTCAATATCACCTTACGATCCTATTCTTCATATCACATTGCATAAAATGTAGCAGTTAACAGTCTATTCATAATACGTCATAGAGAAATTGTAACATGATTCGGATATAGTTTTCTCATATTTTTATATTTTATAAAATATATGACCACTTGCTGCTGCCTTCAAATTGCCATATTCTCCTCATATTAATATCACACATACTTTGCCAGAAGAGTTATCGCTGCAAATAATTTTCAAAAAGCAGTAACTAATATTATCAGAAAAAACATTAGAGAATTTTAACGAAAAAAAGCAATTCAATTTATATTGTTGATATAATCTACAATTTAAAGTTATTGAAGGCTTTGAATAACATTAGTATAAGCAACCATCAGCTTGCCTCGTGCAATTTTTATTCTGTACTAAATAACCTAAGAAGTTTAAAGTTATAATGGAGATTTAATTTTAAATAACCTGTTGTTGGCAAAGAAAGTCCATTATAGCATTTGGTATAGATAGCTGTTTGTGTCTTCCACTCTAAGAATTACTCTCAAGGGGAATGTAGAGAGAATATAGGCACGTGGGGATATCAGCAGCACCTCTCTGCCCTCTTTCTCCTTCCCTCCTTCTTTCCCAACTTCCTTTTACAACTCTGACAGAGCTTAAAAGACCAGCTATTTTACTTAAAAAAACAGAAAATATTCCTTCCTTATACTAATTGTTATAATGAATCTTCATAAAACTAGTATTGTATTATTATTGTTATTATTATTATTTGAGGGTGACTACAGCACTGAGTCTTAAAAAAAAACTATTGTATTTGCCCCCTTCTGTACTAAAGTACCCCAGCAATTAGCTTCAACGCCTTCAAGAAGTTCAGCACTTTTGCTGATTCCAGCGGTAAAAGTTTTTCTATAGTTTTGTTGTGTGTCCCGAATCACCTACCTCTGTGCAGTAAAGTTGCCTTACAGTCAGTCAGCAGGTGCAACGGTGTTTCTTCCTCTTTTTTTTTTTGCAGAATCTGCATAAACCATCATTGATAATGTCCATTGAGGCTCCCTACGTTTCGGGGAAAAGGCACTCTAATAATATATATGGTGACAAAAATAGAGAATATATATATATATATGACATATATCCATATTGCTCTTAGGAGCTCGTTCAAATCCTGGCATCAACCTGAATCGTTAAGCAGTATTCAAATGTAATTTTTTTTTAATTTAAGTTTTTCATAAATTTAATTTTTTAATTTATATATTGTTATTATTTATTATCAATTTTTTTTATTTCTTAATTTTCTTTTCTTTTGAATTTTATATTTCTGAAGATAAATATTTATGAATAATATTCCTTTTTCTTATTATATTTTTTTCTCGTTGCTATTCTTCTTCAGCATTCCTACTACTTTTATTATCGGTTTCGTTGTGGCCAATCTGTACATATTCTGTGAAGCTGTCCAGTTGACTTTCGTCTTCTAGCCACTCAACTTCCTTTCCTAAGGATGACCGTTAAACGGGTCGAAATATTGAATGTAAGTCCTTAATTTCTGTTTTTCATTCGTGTTTCTAAAAGTTATATAGTAATATTATTTTTTAAGCTTGATAAAAGCATAGGTAAAAACAACTAATTAATTAAACATTGCATATAAGATAAAATAATAAAACTTATTGTTTATATATTAGTTTAATGTATTTATGAATCTCACTCCTCTTTACCCCATACTCTCCGAATTTATCTTTTACTTATCTTAATATAATTAAAATTTCACAAATGAAACGGTGAATAAACATATTTTTTTATATACCAAACCTATACTATAAAGAATATTATAAACTTGCTATAAACCTGAACAAAAATGTTTTGCGGTTACCAAAATTTCTGAAGCTGCTCAGTGTCAATAGAACCCAAGAAGAGTAGATGAAACTTAATGCGATTATTCTCAGGCTGATGAAGAAAGAGGACTATACAAAAAGTTTCAATATACCCTTTCTGTCCTCAAAAATGTATCCATTGTTCATAAAAGTTCTTGAATACTTTAAAAACAACTATAACTATTCTACTACAACCATAGTTCAATGAACCTTTCACTGTTGAACAACAAAAAAAATACATCAGATAGAAATGATTCAGTAACTAAGAATCGACTATTAATAGTGTTGTAAACAAATTATTATGATATTATAATGGATAACTAAGCTGTTCGATTACAGCCTACATCAAAAATATTCTTAGAGAAATCGAATATATGTGTAATTATAAATGACACAAAAAAACTTGCGCACAGAGTTCAAATAGCTTGTTCACTGCGATATGGTAAAATATTTAATAAGTATTATAATTTACATATCCTAAGGTTCCATTGCATTTTTTTCTTTCTTTAGTTGCACAAACATTAACAATACCAAGCAATACAACGGGTAATACGTTTTTTCAATTCATGAAACAATCACTAAATGCTTTTTAGTAATGCTTGAAAATACATTAGCTATTGCATCTTTCAAATCTTCTAATGAACAAAGTTTTAATTGCATATGGAAAATTTTTAACGGCCTCATAAAGAAAAATTTAATGTTGTAAAATTTAGAGAAGGTGGAATTATTGGGAATTCTAGTGTGAATATATTGTTTCTAACCGTGACAGATCCTTGAATATATTGAAGAATTATTTTATTTCGTTGCTTGAACAATTACAACTGTATGATGATACAGTGTTTCAACACAACGAAAGCCCTTGCCATAATGCTTTGCTCGTTATTTAGTTTTTAAATCAAAAATTTTGCTAGAAATAGATTACTGGAGATGTACTATATTGTCTTTATGTTCTCTGGACTTGAATGCATGGCTTAGCTATTTTTCATAGAAAAAACTTGGAAACATTTGTGTGTACTACCAGTCATGGTCGATTAAAACATTTTAAAGATAAAATTTCTAATGTGATTTTAGACATTATTGTAAATAATCATTTCCAAAATTTTTCCTTACAACCTATAAAATTGTATTTTTCTTTGAATGTTTAATGGTCGTCGAAATATGGTACCCCCCCCCCCCCCCCAATCTTCCCCAAAATCGGAAATATTTACAAACATAATTTTTTGTATGCTCACGAGTTTTTCAGATTACCTATATTTTAGTTTTGAAATGAATACACATGGAACATGAAATAGATGAACACTCACTCACTATTCTCTTTTTTCATAATATACATTTTTAACATATTCTATGTTTCTTTTCTCATCTTCTTTGTCATAACCAGATAGTGTCTCAGATTTTTAACTCTCTTTCCTCATGCTCTCACTCTTTTTTTCTTATTTATACTTATTCTCTTTCTTCTTTTCTCATTTCTTTCTGGAATGGTAATTCACTTTCTCCAATTAACTTTTTCTTTGTAAATCTTAAAAGAATTTCAATTATGTGATCATCGATTATTTTGAAGGCTATGAACCATATCATATGATATATAGTAATAACTTGCTCAACGTGCTTCGGCAAACGAATCTCCGCTTTAAAAAATCAAATAAAAAAACCATTACAACACATCTGACAATAGTAAATGGTCAAAAATTAAATTTTATTGTTTAAATTCACCAAAATATCTCAAAAAACTGCACGAGTGAATTTATTTCAATGAACCTTTCACTGTTCACTCAAAAAAAAATACATCAGATAGAAATGATTCAGTAACTAAAAAACGAAAATAAATAGCGTTGTAAACAAATTATTAAAATATTATAAAGGATAACCAAGCTGTTTAAACACAGCGCTGCATCAAAAATATTGTATGAGAAATCGAATGTGTGTGTAATCATAGAAGACACAGAAAACTTATACACAGATTTCAAATAGCTTGTTCACCGTAATTCTTACGAGAGTAAGAAATAAAGATGTATCCAATTTGATTTGTCTTTTAGGAAACATTTTTTCTACATGCATAGTTGATTAAATTATCAACTACGTTTGAACGTACGTATGATATAACGTGTTATTTACACGAAAGCCTATTGCTTTCGAAGACTCTAAAATATGATTATGAAGGTATAAACAAAGAAGCATTTATTGCAAACAATCATTGATTTTATCAATATAAAAAACAAGGCTGGGTAACATTACATTAAAAATCAAGAAGAACCAACGAGTGCTTATCAGAATGATTTAAAGTTATTCCCGAAAGACTTTGAAGAAACATTGAAACAAATCATTGCTTGTCCTCACAAATCATTGACGTTGAAGTGACTGTGCTTTCCTGGAACCGTATGCCTGGTAGAGGCAACATTCCAAAGGAGGAGTCACTAACACCTAGGTTTAAAGTGGCAAAACACTGACATTATTGTTAGTATGCAATACTCCCGGAGATTATAAGTGAAAACTCTTGGTCGAGCAGTATATATAAAAAAAAGACTTGAATAACTTCTTCATAATTTAAAGACTGGTTTTTGAATCACTTTGGACCGGAGGTTAAAATATGTTGTCAGAAGAGGCATTTCCTTTAATGTGCCACTGCTTATACGCTCCTGGACACCCATTATCATTATGACATAGTAATATCAATACAAGATTCATATGTCTGCCAGCAAATACAAAGAGCCTTTTACTAACTGAATGATAAGAATGCCACAACTACCTTAAAGCCTATTATTTTTGCACTACATTTCAAATGTTAGCAATGGTATTGAAAACTGAAAAAGGTATGAAAACGATGAAAGAGTATTAAAAATCTGTGGTATTCTTGAATCTTTCAAAATAATAGCTAATTCGTAAAGCAGCATTTCTGAGAACTTAATGAAAGAGATTTTCCACCAAATGTGCCTTGAATAAAAAAAAAACAATTTTGAGGAATTTCATGAACTAAATGTTATCGTAAGAAATTAAAAAGAATCTCTTTTTGATATTGCCAATAAATTGGAGTTTGTTATTGGAATCATCGATGTAACGATTTCCTAGAAGAACACGACCGATTACTCACAAGTAAAGATTCCACTAAAGTGAAGGTTTCTTATTATTAAGAAGACTTTCCAGTGGAAACACCTGTTTTCTCCCTCAAGCGACTTCAAAAAGCGTTTGCAAGCGTTAAAACTTCATGCACTGTATTACTAAAGCTAAAGACTCAAATTTTAATAGAAATAAAAAAGTAGTAAATGACTTGAACGAATAAATTGAAATCAGAATATTTATTATAATAAAGAAAAAATCCCTTTCATAACGAACTCTTATCAAATTTTTCGTACAGAAAAATTGTAAATAATTTACTTTACCAGTTTCAAAGGAACAAAAAGCACACGAGTCAAAGAAATTGGAATGATTTTTTTTTATGTTACACCTTTAGTTTATTTCTATATGTACTGTGTTAAACGGTATTATTTGCCAAATTTAATTTTTTCCCACAGAATATTTTTTTTTGTGAGAATGGTATCTCTGCTTTTTTTACTACTTCTATGTAAATTAATCTCCAGTTTAGCAAACTCCTGCACAACTAACGAACACACAAAAACAATTTAGTTTGTCAATATGAGGCATCACTGAAGTTTTTAGAAGCAAAATTCCCACTCTGGTACTGTTTTGTATCTAAATATTTATAATAAATTAATCTCGTGATTTATCTATATGTCCCACATAAAATACCTTAATCCTTTCTGAAAGGAAATTCAATACAAGAATAAAGCAAAAAAAGTTGTAAACGTTCAGCTTGTGTAGGAGTACACCGGTGCATCATATTCCTTTGCCTGGTGAGTTGTACATACCAATGAGTAAAATATCCAACAGATTCAATAGCATCACAGGAATTCGAACAGCAACTACTGTACTATGCTAGCAGCTACTTAATGTGGCTACTAATTTTTTTCTAAAGATGTCATTATTAATCAATATAGGACACAAAAAATTGTTCTTTTCATAGGTTCAATTATACACTTTTTGAATGATTCCACCTTGTTTCCAAATAATTTTGAGTGAATTTCGCAGTAACAATAAAAACCAATCTATTTCAAATACCGCTTAAATTTAATTCAAAGGGGACGATTACAATATCTACATTAATTTAAAAAATTGGCAGGCTTTGTGTCCGTCTGTTTATCATCAGATTCCTAGCATAGTTTTGAAAATCTAATTCCCTCACGATTTATATTCAGAAATTGCATAACCTCGGCACTTGAATCTGAAGGCTACGTTTATTTATTACTCTTATGACATGAGTTACACAAGGGTTGTATTACATAAACTATTATCACTCTCCGCTTTTACCACATTAACATATATAAAAGTGAAGACCATTATATACCGATTAATAATTTTTGAAATAATGTATTTACAAAAACATCTAAATTATAATAGTGACAACTTGTTTCTATATAAATTTGAGGAATTATTTGTTGCATTGTAAACTTTGCTTGTACCATTTCATACATCTTTCATCTGTGAAATATTCATGAGTCCTTAATGAGCTAGTTTAGTTCAATTTTATCATTTTTTTTTAACTTATTTTATACTTAAATGTCAATAATGTTTCATTCGTTTGCACTTCATTTCATTGGTGGAATTCTTCTCCTAATTCATGTATATTTGTTACAACAGCCATATATAGCTGTTTATTTACAATAATAAATACATTTGCTTTAACATCAAGGTTTGATTTTGAACAAATTTTGATTCATTTAAAATTTAAAAGATTTTATCTACAAAAAATAAAATTATGGCAAAAGTGTAACATTATCTTGAACAACCTATCAAATTGTTATTTTTATTTTTTACAACAGCAAAATAAGTTTACAAGTATTTTATAAATAATCCAACAGAGTGATTGAATTTATAAAATGGCTATTCTCAAAAAAAAAAATTAATTCAATATTACTGGTAAAATATCGTATTTAAAAAAAAAAATATTGAAAATTATTATGAAATTCAATAAGGGTAGTGCACGAGGATTGGAAGAAAGAAGTCACCCAAGCTTTCTCCACAGGTTATTTGCTTTTCATACATTCAAAGTATTTGGAAAGCACACAAAAATATTGATTGAATTGCTCAAAACTTCATTTTATACTTGGATTATATGTATTATTTGAATTCAATATTTTTTTGTCACAATGTCAATATATTTGTAACAGTATAATGAATGTTAAGAGTATTATAAAAAAAAAATTGGATAAACTGGAAAACAATGGCTGCATAAATAGAACAGTTAAACCAGTAATAGGGATGATAATATAAAATAATCGACATGTAGTATTTTTTTTAATATTGATAAATAAACACTGATTGTAATGCCTGCTATTTTAAGAGAAAGCCAGTAGCCAATTTCTTAAGTAACAGAAAAAAATCATTAGCTATCAGAATTTATTTCAAGGAATCTTTATAAATAAAATAATGATTTTGTCTGTACATTGCTTAGAACTGACTCATTTCAAGTTTTCTTTACGTTTCATACATTGGAGAAACCGAATCCACCCTCAGAAAAATTTCTGTCGGTTTGTCGGTTTGTCCGCAAAACTTTGTCACAGCTACCATAAGACATATAAAGCTGAAACTTTTACAGTAGATTTGTGTAGGTCTAACTTAAAATATAGGCTATGAATTGATTGGAAATTCAACGTAGAAGTGAAGTTATGGACGTTTAACGCAAAAATGTTTGTCACAAGTAAATTCAGCCACCATAAGACATAGCGAGCTGAAACATTGACACTGGATTTGTGTGTGCCTAACTTAAAATATGGGCTCTAAATAGATTATTAATTCAGTACAGAAGCGAAGTTATGGGGCATTTAGCTGTATTTTCCTAACTTCACAGACAAGTTTGTTTTGAAAATACACAGGTGTGGCAAGTAGGTATTGTTAGTTGATTTTAATTTCAATTGAGCACATGAATATATTGCGTATTTGACATCATTGAAATGGTGTTTCACAGAGTTAAGGATGTACTATCTATTGAGAAAAATGTTTTGTAAACGAACAATTCTCAGCCCTTAATATGAACAGGCATGAGAAATCAACAAACAAGTTCTTACGCTATATGAAGCCGAGGAAAGAACTTACAAGTCAGTAAAGAGATTGGATTAGTGATGAAGAAGCAGTTCATTATCTAATTGAATTTCTTGACTCTGAATTTTTTCTCCTGGACTGCCTGCTCATGAGTAAAAACTTAAAGTAGGAGCACCAATGATGCTGCAATTTATAGCAGTAACAAATTTCATGTTACGAAAATGAGTGACCCAAAAACTGTGCAACGGGACACGACTCTGAGTTCGTGCTCTACACAGATATGCCATAGAGGCGGACATAATGACTGGATGTGGTATTGGGGAGTCTTCCGAACCACTGTCTGTTCCATTCAAATGATTGCAAGGTCCCCTCAAGTCTATTTCGCAATGACGTTAACTAAGTCGCAAAGGGAGACTTTATCTAACGCAGGAATTCAAGTTAGCGAAACCAAGTTTTTCTCACATGGTCAACTGTAGTTTACTTGCTCAATAGTCAGAGGTTTCAACTGATTGTTCTTCCATGAACCTGAAGGACAGACAGCTAATGTAGTGTATACAGAGGCATTTGTTTAAACTGTATAATAAGGTGTTTTCTACTATTCTATAATTTCTAATTATAGTATTAGTATAATACTATAATTGATATGTTGGAATACCAAGTATAATAGAATTTTTGATTCCGTCAAAGACGGGTACATTTGCTAGTATTTTATATAACACTTAATGCGATTTGGTTGAAATCAATTTATGACAATAATGTATTGGACCTCGTATGTCACTCTGCTTGCTTCTGTTCACATTGAAAGTGAATATAATCCATCAAGGGGACAGATTTAAGATAGTGGTTGCCATAGATGTCGTAAGTTTGAAATGTTTATTCGTGATAAAAAGGAATTTTCCAGTGAGATGCGGGTGAACTTCCAAGGACGCGAGTAAAGGTGAACTATAGTTAATGGGTTAGTTCCACTGACGTTAGTAATATTAGAATTAGTAGTAATACTGTCCGTCATACTTCGTAATTTCTTAGAAAAGCTCGACCGGTTTCGGGTCCGTCCGGATCCCATCTTAAAGAGCAACTATCTGACTGTGTATTTCATTTTCCTATAACCTACCTACACTTGTCATCTACATTGTGGAATCAGTGTTGTCTGTGTGGTTATTTTTTTTTTGCATATTTCTTTAATTGTTATGTTTTTTCCTTTTATTTCGTGTTTCATGATCTATTTCGAGTTTTTGTGTCGTCTTTTAAAAAATAACAATATGTTGGAAAAAACATAACAAGTTAAGAAATATGCAAAAAAAATTAACCACACAGACAACACTGATTCCACAATGTAGATGACAAGTGTAGGTAGGTTATAGGAAAATGAAATACACAGTCAGATAGTTGCTCTTGAAGATGGGATCCGGAAGGACCCGAAACCGGTCGAGCTTTTCTGAGAATTTGCGAGGTATGACGGACAGTATTACTACTAATTCTAATAAAAGCAAAATGTTTCCATTTATTGAGGAAGTTTTCCATAAATTAAGGATATTCAACTTGTCTAAATTGTTAAATGCCATGAAGTACCTAATCTCGCATATATTATCTTCTATGCTACTAAAAGAATCGGATTTCAGCATTGAATGCCAGTATTGAACAGGACACTAACTAAAATTATTGCAAGATATAATAAAGATAAAAGTATCCATAGTATGATAAATGACATATACCTTATTGATTACTATGTTTGTATATTAAGTGTAAAATGTCTGGTAATATATATTATAATAAAAATCAGGAGTAGCCAACACCCAACTCCACTGCAAGTAACAATAATATCAAAAACTTGATGACAACCAACTGATTTTTGTTTTGTTATAATGTGGCAATAAACATATCAATTAAACAAGCATTACTTGTTTACTTGTGGATATGATCATTCTATTAGTTAAAGAAATTGGAACCATTTTCATGGTCAACCAGATATATTGTTATCATTACTGAAATGTGCGACTAAATCTCATCGGACTTATACACTTCTCATCTATATCTGTCATATTCTACATCTCATTGTTGTATTTGTATTGAACTTCAGACTTTAAGTCCTTTCATGACCTTCATTAATGTACACAGAACCGTATCCCTCACTTCTGTAGTTTTAGGTATGATTTCAACAAAAGTTTGTTCTATCCTATCCGATTAGACCTCATTCAGATATAATGTGATCAATGGTTTCTATCTCTTCTAAACAGAGAGCATACAATCTCTATCATATGTCAAATACAGCCTCCATAGAAGTTAAATAGACAAATTTCTAAGAGATATTTACCTATACTTTTAAATTATGCCTTTAAAAATAGTATTATTTGCAAATATATGTTGAATTGAAATGAGTTTCTTAAACTAAGTTGGACCCGGTTGTTCTTGCCACCTTTTAACTGTTTCTTTCTTTATGTATTTGTCAGTTCCACTCCTGTGAATTGTGATCTGTAGGCCAAATTCTCAACAGTACAAGATGTTCATATGGGTCCAAACGTATCCAAATTGTTAACTAACTCATTCCCAAATATTCATATCTTGCGATTTTACTTACATAAAAATTAAATGGTTTACGTTGTTTTCATTATTAATTTATCACTCGTCAGTATATCAGACTAGAATTTTTTTTTATATCAGTTTTTGATTCAGTCCAAATTATCGGGGTAATAAATAATGTGGAGATTTATTAACATATGTAAAAACTATGAAATTACCCATTGGTTATCTTTTTTGATATATCATCTCTCTTAGAGTCTTTTTCATTTTGTGAAATTAACAAATAAATAGTATTTTTTTTATATACAAATACTTGAGTTGAAGATTCACATTAGCCCATTCAGTCAATCTTGCAAATAGTATCTGATTAAATAATCCAGTCATTTGAATTTTTTGTATACCAATACTGATAAATATAATTTCATTACTACAGAATTAATAATATTTTTAAGATTTAATTTTGTATACAAAATAAAATTTTTTTACAACAAAATCTTTTTGAAGATGCACATCTCGCCCTTGTCTTCTCCATTGGAAATTGATCTAAGAAACCTTCAAGAGTATGTCCGTAACTTTTGATAATTCAGATAATCTTTTCCCTCTTTCAGAAAGGTATAAGAAAAATTTAAGGTTGATTTGTACCTAGACTTTTTCCTTTATCTATATCTCAACAATTAATGAACATGCTGCATCTCCTAAAAACGTTCAAAATGTTTGAATAAACTGTAAAAATCTAGAGATCGAATTTCTACAATATCACTAAGCTAACTTATAGTTACGTAATATGATTAGAGTCTAATATGACATAAAATCAACAAAAGGTATAACCAATATAATTGAATTACTAAACTTTTCTTAGTAGATTAACAATTAATGAACATGCTGCATCTCCTAAAAACGTTCAAAATGTTCAAATAAACTGTGAAAATATAGAGATCGAATTTCTACATCATCACTATGTCTTACTTATATTAAAGTGAAAGTATGATTAAAGACTTATATGATCATAAAATCAAAGACAAAAATGTTACATATAATTGACAAACATACTAAACAATTAGTCGTCCTGATACGTTAGCTATACAAAGTCATATTGGTCTATTAGTTATGGTAATCGAGATTCTGAAGTGGTACCTACGTATTTCTTATACTGTATTTTTATGCAGCTCTTTACAATCTGTGGATGGATAGGATGTAATGAAGCCTTCGGATCCCAGCACCAACATTATAATAATTCACTTTTAAGTTAAGTTGTACATGGTAAAATTACAATTTTCAATGTATGAACAAATTGGAAATTTTACATTTCTATAAATAAATGTGTGCAAATTTAAACGAATGACCCATACATGTTACCACACTGGAATTGTATTGTTTATTTCAGAGTTTAATATCTGCAACAAACCATCCGGATTACACGTGGGTATGACGTGCCAAACCAATGTTTAATACATTCGCCTTTATGAATTGGTACTCAGAAGTACCCAGTTGTATACTTGGGCTGAGACAACAATGACGAGCCAATCACGACACCATATATTTGCCAAACTTAAACAGCTGAGATGACGTACGGCTATTCTCAGACATTGTAGATGTTTGACACAGTTATATTGAGGTATCTGTTAGGAATACCTGCCCCTAAAGAGGATCCGGCTCTACAGTCATCCATACGATTTGAGAGGCAGTGCGTCGAGAGTTTCCCATCATAGATATAGAAAAAATAACAGGTAGAATGAATGGAAGTTAGATACTATGTATCGGTAAATGCATAGCAAGCATGCTAACCTCAACTTGACAATGAATTTACTTGAACTAGTTACGACTTCATATTACTGTCAATGTTCTATGAGCTTGGTGAAATGTTGTTAATCCAGAGGTGAAGAACTGGGTAGGTTATGGAGAATTGGAAATCAGATCAGTTCCAGGAGACAAGCAGCTCTCAGACTCCCCGCTAGTCCACATAATGACGACTCCATCTAGGCTAATAGCCATGCATATCACCCCTGTGGGAACAGGACACTGTGACTAACCGGCTTCTAATGTATTCACGCTCCTACCCTGGCAGCGTCAATAACTTCAATGTCCCAATTGATGCCCTATCTTACTCCCATCAAAGCTTCAAACCCTAACTTCTCTTAGGCCCTACCTTGCATTAGCCATACTTAATGTACAGGAAATCACAAGTTCAGAAAAAGTTTATTTTCAAACAAGTGATTCTTTTATATAAACCAGCAAAATTGATAATGTTCTACTTTAAATCACTATAACATATCATAATATTAATAAAACTAACCAAGACATAAAAAAAATAAGAAAATGTTCCATAATGACCGCTACAGTTCGGGCTTTCCACTTCTGCTATTGTTACTGGATGGGGGGGGGGGGGGTCATATTTGTTTAATTAGCACCCGCTAATAAGTAATAAGTAATCAGTCATTTTTTCTTGGATGTTTATGATGTTTTCAGAGAAACTAAGAGTATTTTCCTGATTTAAATTTGAAAATTTGAATTAAATATTCAATGTAGAAGGAGGTCAAGCAACCGATATAAGAAATACACTGGCTATTTGAACAAAGGCCATGTTCTCTTGTAGGAGATTATTTCACTTTAGCTTTTCAAAAATGTTATTACTGCCGTAGTAATAATTAGTAATGCTATTACCAATGAGATTATTTGCATCAGCTGTGGGATGTACAAAAATAAGCTTATATATTGATAAGTCGATCAATCACTATCTGTACTACCTCAGAAATGAAAGACTAATAAGTATCTCCCATTTAAATGTTTACATTATGCTTAAATGAAACATTATATATTATATACCCAAGAACATTGATATTAAGTTTACTTATAAAAAAGTTGAGTGCAGGCCACTCCAGATTTTTTTTGGTTGCTGTAAAAGCAATTTAGAAAAAACAGTAAGTCAATGAATAATTTACTTTTTCTGAAGAATATGGAATAAAATTTAAATTTTAATACTGTATTAATTGAAAAACACCCAAAGTTCATGAGTGATTATTTGTTTAAATAACATTACATTTAACTTTACTTTACTGAATTAATTTAATGTTGAGAATAATAAATATAATATTGCTCAAGTTTATTTGATTACATATCTTAAATGAACAACTGTTATTATAAAGGATCATTACACGGAGACTTTGCATATCTTTTGCAAAAAAATGAACAAGATTTTCAATATCCCACATGAAAAACCTGGTCATGTCCAAGATTATGATTTCAAACCGTCAATAAATGTATGCTATGCTCCCATAGGTCGTACCTGATTTCAGAGTTCTTTAATATGTATCCACTCATAACTAAAACCAACTGCAATGCCCACTCATGAACAGTAGTGGAAATGAAAACCTAACCATACAGACAGTAAGAAAAAAAAATTTTTTTTCAGAAGTACAGATTATGATATTTTTTAATACTGATTACAGAAAGAATGTATCAGAAATCATTGATATTTCACAAATTTGTGATATCTATAAGCCAGGGTTACAACCTTTTATTAAAAACAGCGTGCAAAGTGCTATAATTCTTAAGGTAAAACATTTAGAACTGTCATCAAGTTTGCAAGCTTACGTCATTGACATTACTGCTATGCATCTAAATCAATATATTACATTCGCCTCCTGCTAATATAAAATGGAATAACTGCATCTCAAGTTTTGTTTTGGATACATAGTTTTTGAAGTTTTGAGTCACATACGAAAAGATTGACTAATAAAGCCAAACGCTTTTTTCTAACACTTTTATAACATTTCTTTACGGTCTCTTACTAATACTGCAAAAACATTTCATTTTTCAGAGCACTATAAATTTATTAAGTTTGGCAGATAATTGCCATATGTTGATATAAGCTATTCAGCTATATAAATTCAGGTATATAGCTGAAATTCAGATATATTCTAAACCATTCAGATATAAATCATTCTATCTTTGTGTTTTCTAGAAATATTTTTACATGACTTTCTATATCACTTTTCAATCACCTGAATTACTTGCACTTCACTTGAATATTGCGAAGAGTATCCAAAAAAAAAATCTGACAAACATAGCTCATTTACATATAATCTTCTTCTGTCATATTTCTGAATGAAAAAATGACTTATTCAAGTTAATAAATATGTAATAAATATTATTGTTTGTATTATCAAAATAACTTTGTAGCGACTATCATTATTCATATTGCCACAATGTAGTATGTAGAGTTAGATCATGTTTAGAGGTGCAGACTTCCTCATGGAAAAGAAAGAATAGTACAACAAATAGTACAAATCATAGTTACGAATACATTTATTCCATGTAGTAATTGAAAATTACGTTGAATCTATCTATTGGAGGAGAGTTAATCCATTAATCCGAGAACGTAAACGATTACCAGGAACTCTTTTAAAATCTTTAATTTCTTATTAAAATATTTTTACTTTTATAAACTTGTATAAACCAAGATTTTTGGCTGCTTAAGAAATAAAAAAGCTTTAGTTATTGTTGCATACCAGTACCATAAATAATATGGTAACTAATTATCAAACCAGTTGTAGCACATTCCAATATAGATTGGACTTGGACTTAAGACGTAAGTTAGGAAATTATTAGTCAGGAACCTATTCGACCTGTAAGGTCATCCAACACATTCCTAAAAAAAAAACACTTTTGCTCAGACTTACTGTATACCAGCAGGTACACAGATGACCTAATCAAGAGTATGTTAAAAAAAAAGTGACAGAACAAATAGTCTAAATTTAAAATCTCAGTTAACACCATTTTTACTATTTTTCAGCATACATAATACATATATATAATACTTATGAATATAATAAAAGATCGTGTCACAATGAAACACGTGAAACACTAATCAAGGATCAAGAACCAAAAAGTTACTATGGGAAGAATCAAGACTAAGATATTTCGACATCCATCGTCATCAGAACAAGTGCGAAGTACTCGCGTTCAGAAGTCAAATTGCTAATCAGTTTAGTTGAGTAGCAGTTGCTCTCAACTGGGTACTTTGACTTCTTCCTGATAACGACGGATGTTCAAAATATCGAACTGAGTTCTGTAGTGACTTTCTGTGTTCTTTCCATTTCTTATTAGTGGTTTGATATATGAATGTATATATATATATATATATATATATATATATATATATATATATCAGATTCAAAAAGGTCTATGAAAAGTTTTACACACAGAAAACCGATACACGTTGGCAAACTCAAGAGTTTTCGGATTTTTGATCCTGATAATTCACGGAGAAATGCAGAATGGGCGATCAAGCACGCCGGATATATATATTTATATGGATATATATATATATATATATACTTCGAATAAAATGAAAGGTTCGTGTGACAATGAAAACTTAACCTAAAAGGAAAGAACTCAGAAAGTTACTATAGAACTCACTTCGATATTTCGACATCCGTCGTCATCAGGAAGAAATGCGAAATACTCGCGTTGAGAAGCAAATTGCTACTCAGTTTAGTTGAGTAGCAGTTTGCTTCTCAACTCGAGTACTTCGCACTTCTTCCTGATGACGACGGATGTCTATATATATATATATAATCTAGGAGGTGTCAGAGCTTATTTTTCTTCATTCTGATTCTTCCTACGACATTTTGTCTCATATACATATCTTAGTGTGTCGCTAGACACACCTCCGAGGAACATGGAAGAAAACTCACCCGCCAGGACCTTGTTCAAAACACCATCATTTTAAAGAAAATTAATGATCAGCCAGACTGCAAATATATGAAGCCATGAAAATCATGAAGCACAACCCATTAATTAATACGTCAACACACTGGGGTTTCACGCACACTGCAGCTACTAGGTGACCAACCCAACTACTGCTGCCAAGCCGACACTCAGTCACGCCCAGTATTCAGACCAGCAACACTAAGATATGTATATGAGACAAAATGTCGTAGGAAGAATCAAATGAAGAAAAATTAAGCTCTGACACCTCCTATATTACTATAAAGAAAGTAAATTAATATATATATATATATATATATATATATATAATATATATTTATATATATCAGTTCAATAAATGATGAAAAGCAACACACAGAGAAATAGACACACTTACAAACTCAAATTTTCGGATGATTCGTCTTCAGGAGAAAAGAGAATGGGCGACCAAGCACGCTGGATAACTTTTGAGTGGATATATATATATATATATATATTAATAAAATAATATATAATATAAAATTGAATGAAATTCAAAGCCGGCTTATTTTCATTATCAATTTAAAGTTGTAGTTTGAAGCTTTTGTACAGTTATGATAAAATTTTAACTGGCCTGATTTTTTGAGAACTATTTTGCTATGTTTAGTATATATATATATATATATATAATATTATATATATATATATATATATATCTTATATTAAGATTTATAGTGTTAGGTTTTAATAAAAATGTTGATATTGACAGTGTCTGAATGACAGAGAGAAAAGAACAGCTCATAAGGTAAAACGTTTTGGAGGTCGTTTATTTAGAATAGAAAAAATCAGTTATTTTAATTTCGCAAAAATTTTCTCTTACATATTGGATTAAAACTATGGTAATTTTGGATTTTCAATTGGTATTTCAAAGGCAATAGTGTACAATTGTGTGTAGCAATAGGTTTTTAAAATGTCGTACGTTGTGAAAACCATTTTGAAATCTGCAGGTTTTGATAGAGTAGGTGAGAATATATGATAAAATAGATAATATATACTGATTGAAAATCAGTAGGCCAAGAAAATAAATTAGAAAAAAGCAAGATTCATTACAATCGAATATCTTATACTCGTCGTTATTTTTCTAAACAAAAATTTATGAAATTTTTTTCAAAAATCTATGAAATATAAAAACTAGCCTAACGTAAAATACAAAACAACACTTTAACTTTCCAGTCTCTATCAATTGTTTATTGAAACTATATGTTATTAATTTTAGATTATTTAAATAGTCAAACTATTTAGCTAGCATATCTTTCAAACAGTCTGTTTAATTTTGGTTTTTTCTTATATTGTTAATAAAACACAATTTCATTAGATAAACTAACGAAAAAGATATCATAAATAATACCGTGCTTTAAACTTTAAAACAGCATTTTAATCAAAAAGAATCCATAAATTTAGAAATGATCAAACTCAGAGCATTTGCCAGCAGCGGAAATATAAAAGTAAAAGCAATAATTTCTTTGAAATGTGTGGTTTATATTTTATAAATGATTTCAAATACATATACTAGATAATAAATGGAAGTAAAACTGCCAGATGGTAGGGCGAATAAAATGAGTAATGATTCGATCAAACGCTATTCTATTTTCGAACGTAAAAGAAAAACTGCGGAAAATTTATACCATGAGAATATTTGTCACTCAACGAGAAATGGTCATTAATCAAGATTTTGTTTTGAAAAATTTGGAATAAATATTGACAGTATGATTCCAAGGAGATTAAGAGAACGTGAGAGAGATGGGGGGATTATTAATCAACCTGTATCAACTAAGTGGAGCTTGCAATTGATATATCATTCATAAATACACACATTCATACTTTATGTATCCAAATAGATATCAAACTACTGGAAAACCAAAGAAATAATTTGAAAAGGAAAAATTAACAAAATTGAAGAACGTTCTCTTACTCATTAGTTTCAATGTACCAATATAAACGTATATATGCCATGTGGATATATTTATGTGATAATTATATGAAATTATGGAATTTTATCAAACGAGCTACATAAAACAAAATTACAAATATAAATATATAGATGGAGACACAAGAATTTACTTCGATATTTTCGCACATCCTTTTTTTCCCACACTTTTGTGCTTGGTTGCTAGTGAAATGTGGTACAAGAATAATTATTGTTGCTGATGTAAAATATGCTCGTGTGTCTTCATCTATTCCTACTGTAAATATGTGGTGTGCTCATACGATAAATTCTAATAATCCAATTGCTATTATTGCATAAATTATTCCTAATGTTACATATGTTGTTCTCATTCCTCTCTCTTGTCTAATAATGTGTGGAAATTAATCCAAACCCTGGGAAAATTAGAATGTAGACTTCGGGGTGACCATGTTTCGGTTAGTTAGCAGTATCGTAATTGCACCTGCTAAAACTGATAATTACTTTATAAGCCAGCTGGTAAAGTAAGCCCTACAGAAAGTAAAAAAGTCTGCCTTTTCAATTTTCATCGTCTTACTGATGATGATGAATGTTTAAATTTTGTATAAGATTTTGTGTTTAATTCAGTGTATTTCCTCATTGAAAAAAAAAACACATCGTAAATTCTGACAAATCTCAGATGCCTTATCATATGCAGTCCAAAGTAAGTATTAAACTCAAATAAAAGCAAAAAGGCACTTACAGTTGATAATGTTTTGGGTTCAACCGTAATCTGAAAAAGAAAGGGGAAAAGACCAATTCTGTGATGCAGCGTCAATGTAAAACCAATAGTGGTCACCAGGCACAAGCTTGATTAAGAAAGAACAGGTAGTTTAGCAACAAAGCAGGAATTGTGGAAGAGTTTAGGATTTAAGAAAGAAAATAAGATGAAAAATAAGGAAATACAAGAAGTTAGGGGTAAAGGTAAATTATAATATGACTAAGGAAAAGGAAAGACGATTATGAATGAAGCATAGTATGCAAAAGCATCAATAAAAAGCTGCAGGTTTTCACATGAATTGCTTTATTTATAAGCTCGTCCCTTTTTTTCTTCTTACCTATCCTCTAAAGTATTAGCTATTTTCCCTAACTTGCTCTACTTTCTTAATAATTTTATTCTTCTATTAATCTACAGACTCTTTTACTTTTTTCTGCAAATTTCTTGCCTAACTTGTTCTTGTTTTGCCAGAAACACGTCCAACTACAAATTTGCTTTTCATCCGTCACTACGTCATCTGTTTTGTTTTCCTTCCCATTGTCTTTCTGAAGACGCTTGAAACAGAAAATCAGAGACTGTATTTGTGTGCTTTTTTTTTATCAAACTTGCAAATGTTGACATTCCAATTTTTATTTAAAACCTTATTGACAAGAAATGACTTCTTTTTAAGGAAAATCTTGTTTTAGAGTTCACCTACTTTCATTAGACGAAAAATTTTGTCATAGAGGTTGGTCAAACAGAATATTTCCTGTAGTAGATATTGTGGGTGATATTGAAAAATAGTTTTGTCTATTATTGTTGAAAACAGCGACTACTAGAAGCTTGTGTGTCATTATTCACAATGGTTAATTATTATTTGATACGATTATATACAAGATGTCACATAAACACGTGAAATAACAGTCAATGATCAAACCACAATATAAAATGAAAAAAAAAAAGACTAAGATCTTTCAACCATAGCAAGCAGTCTTCGTCAGAGTCAGTTAAGTTGGGTTTTTGACTCTGACGAAGACCGTTTGTTACGGATTAAAAGATCTTAATCTTTTTTTTTACCCCCATTTCATATTGTGGTTTGATCATATATAATATTCATCTTTAATAAATTTGGTTCACTTATTTTTCCAATAATCTTATTTCATTTCTTATTAATTTTTAAAATGTAGTTTAATTTTAAAATTTCTTAATTATTTATTTGAATTATTTATCCATTTTTATTTTTTAATTTCTCAGTCACACTTAAATCTCCCTTCAATAACCTTCTTTCCTTTTAACCTTTCGATAAGGTGGACATTGCTGCAGAGTTCAAGGTATGCATATCCCCTGCTGATTATATTGTAACCGTTTGTTAGGTTAAACATAATACCCTAATCAGTTGCTGTTTACCTGACAAGTAGAGAACTTATACTTACAACTATGAATGCAGAAATATAGAATGGTGTTTTCCTATTTGATTGGTGTTTCTCCTGTTCTTAATTATTATGTATACAATATAATTGACAGCACTAAAGATCTAAAAACATAAGTATTTTACTACTCTTAACTTTTAGTTTTTAATAAGTTAGTCCAATTAGTTAATGTTCAATTATTCCAGCAATCTTACATTTAATATTTAATGTTTTACATTAAAGGAAAACTAAATATTAATACATCTAAAGATATATAAAAAGAGTAACGATCTCAACGACTATGAAATAAAATAGTATTAGTTGAAGTAAACTTTATGCCAATACCTTAGTGACTAGTGGATGAAGAGTGTTGGGTTGACATGTTGTTCTGAGGGTCACACTGGCGAGACTGGTTCAAACTTGTCGGAAGCAATGAGTCCAAAGTCCGTCCACCGTTCCTTCACAAAAACAAAACCATAAATAAACTAATTCAAGGAAAAGAAAAGAAAAAATCATTCCACATTAAATTGAAATTAAAATAATATATATATCCTTATATCATTTAATATTTGTATTTTATATATAAATACTCAATACTCAAAACCATCTGTATTGTAACACTATTTGTATATCTTACAAAATCGATTCTATTTGTTTTATTTGGGTAAATATATTGATTGTTTTTTTTTTGTAAATCACAATTCTGTTATCAGTATAAAGGTAACAGTGTCAAGTAAAAGATTTCTGTTCTTTCACTACAAACAAATTTTGGTTGTAGAAAGCCAACAGGAGTTAAGTACGCCATAACTTGTATACACGTTTTCATACATAACCGAAGAGTGTATTAATATCTCTTTGAAGGATTGAAGTAAACTATTAGTTACAGAGTAATTACCATAATTTTTGTATTATTATTATTAAATTAGAGTAATGGTAATTATTACATTAGTAAATTATATTATCAATTATTATTCACTCCAGAAAACAAACAGTGTTTTTGTGATTATGAAGAAAATTCAATGTATATTACAATTATTGCATATGTGTTATAAATCCTGTTATAACTGTCTGTATGAAATTCTTATTGTATGAAATATACAGTATATAAAATGTAATACAGTATAAAGTATCGTATATCTAATGAAATATAGTATAAGTAATATCCACATAGGAAGCTCTTACATTTCTTATGACTGAAACTTAATGACTCATGACCGAAAAATGTTTATAATATAAAGGAAATATTCTTTAGAAGTGATATAATATGTTTGTATACTCAATCAGTAAATTTAATTAGAGCATTTTTGAAATAGACATGTTTGAGAACTTTTGTTTTATTCTTACATATTTAGTGGTGTTTATACAATGTAATTTTATTATGCTGTTAATATAAAGCTCAGTGGTTTTATTAAAAAGAAGTGTCATGAAGTAATAATTTGAATTAGGTGTCATTGAAACCTAAATACTTATTAGTACGTTATTAATTAGTGTTGATTCCTATAATACAAATATCCGTAACATATTGGGTGTTGTCATTCCTTTGTAGTCATGAATTGAAATAAAACATTAATATTAAAAATATGGAATCTACTTAAACGTTGTCTTGTCTTACCACATCCAATCAAAACCCGAGTTAATTTAACTTGTAACACAATCCACTTGTAAATACACAATTACAAGTCAATTTAATTGTCAATTAAATGATTCCTAATTATTTACTTTACATTACTGAAAATATTCTATAACCTCTTTTGAGGTTACAACCTTTTATAACCAATAAACAGGTTAGAAGTATTTAACTTCTTTAAGTTAACCATGACATTTAGAAAATATTTCCTTTTCCTTTTCTTGTACTGAAAGTTTACTATTTTCTATTTGTTTTCAGTTTTCTGTTCCATTTATTTCATTATGTAGGTTATTAGAGCGGCTACATAGCTTACAGCCAGATTCTTTTCTGCTACTAATTTCTTGGCTTAGTCAATTTCAAATCATTCTCTTTATTCCTTCATAATTTTTTTTTGGTTCACTTAATTACCATTCACATACCTGAGTTGTCAAAGGCTATTTTGAACTGGTCCATTGATATTTTCCAGTCTGTGTTAGTTATGCCTTCATTTGTTATTTGTTTAGTTCATACTATTGGCCAAAAAATAATATTGACTGGCTTATTTTTTTGTGCAATTGACCCAATATAAATTTCTTTCTTGACAATATGTGTTCCTTCGTATAACAGAAATGCACAATCTTGTTAAGTATTTTACTTTAACATTGAAATAATGTAAATATAACAGCGATAATGTTATATTATGTATTTATATTTACTCAAGTTTTAACTTTACTATTATATAAATACAAGTTCAAATCTTTGTTTATATATTAATATGAAGAGAGATATTCCAATGCGATAAACACGTTGAGTTCACCTGTCTAGAGTAGATAACCAAAGTAATGCAAAATTTGGCTTACTTAATACATGGATGGGTTACAAAGACGTTGACACCACTCTACCGTTCACAATAATGAGGATGGGACATTTCAATGGCTATGCGTGTACATGAGGCCTTGAATTGAACATGAGGTGTTAATCCTTGTGTAGTTAATGAAAACAACCTTCCTTAAGTAATGAAAACAAAGATTCATTTAAAGCCTAAGCTTTATAGACATAGACTTCTTAACATGATTCAAAATATATATACAGTAAGTATAATTAATAACAAAAAAAAATTAAATGTGAAAAGTTTCATTATTTTATCATATAAATAATTAAAACATCAATTCAAGTAATCTAAACAATCAAACATATTTAAAACAAATAAAACAGCTGAATAGAAATATTCTATTTATTTTACCCAGGATATAATAAAATTAAATAAAGGAATGCGTTTTTATAATATTACCTGAGAAAATTCATATTTAAGCTGATATTTGTGTTCAAGTCTATATTTCTAAAACTATTCATTTTAAACTTCCAATGTAATAGTTTATTATATATGATTTCGGAATTTCATATATCTAGTACATCAAAGTTAATAATACGAATTGTAAATCAAAACTTTGACTTTTAAAGTTTGATTTCAACCGGGAAAATCTAAGAATAGTCAACCAAAATAAATGAAATTTGTTTTATATAACTATATTTATTGCAAGTATTCATATGTAAACGTGAAAAAAACATAGTTAAATAACAATAAGATTTCCAAATGGGACATAGATCTTTCATAGAATATAACTGTTTTGGTTTATTCTGTTGTTTATAGATTTTACATCTGGAGTCATTAAATTCACATGACATATGTTGAGAGAATTTATTTATCAGTCTTTTTTTCTTGTTAACATCGTTATTTGTAAAGTAATATAATACTAACTATTTCTTTATGTTTATTTGAATGAATCGACATGTATTCCAAGTATGACTTGTGTTCAAACAAACAAGGAATCAAGATTAACTGATAGATTATTGTATAATGACATTGGCATAAACGCACAATTATGATAAAACTGTTTATTTCTAACTGCTTCCTTTGTTTTGAGTCAACACAATCAGAATAAACCTTTCGTTTTCGAAGAAAACACTTTAATATATAGCACCAGAATGAGCAATTAAATATGTCTCTATTTTTACACTTACCAGCACATCGAACAATCAATTATATTTCAAATAACAAAAAACAAAGATAATGTCAAGTTCATTAAAAAGGATTTTTACTTACACAATATACTATTCAGTTTTTCTAATTTATTTTTAAGGTAGGTTTTTCTGTTACATATTTTCATTTAATTCAGAATTATGTTTAACTGTGAAATGAACGTTGTTACCTAATACAACCTCACCATGCAGGTTATGCGCAATAAGTTTTAGTCAGTGTTTATTTCTCAGCGTATTCAAGAAATGTGAGGTAACTCTTTTATTAACTATTATTCCATAGTTTAAATCGTATTTTCTTTTATCACTTCTTTATCTTTATATTCGTTGAACGTTTGCCACCTGTTACTTTACTGGAACATTTTTACAATAAACTATTTTTTTCCTTTTTTATCAAAATACTACTTTCTAATGTGAAAAAATAGTTTTAAAAGTACAAAATATTTTATTTTCTAAGTAAAAGGAAACAGTTTCTACAAAACTATCATCTTTAATTTCAATATTATTATTTCATCGTGTTATCTTTAAAAATTTATATTTCAACACTTTAACTTATTAAAGCTTAAACGTGTTATTAGCATAGTTAACTTGTTAATAACATATTAATTAGACCTCAGTGGTTCTAATTGTTCTTTTAAGCATAATTTATTGATTACATTCACTAGTGCAAATACAAATCTAGACATTTTACAATACTAAAGCGTAATATCAAATTGTTTTTAAATATTAAATGAAAGAAGAAACATTATTATCATTGGAGTAATGTGGAACGAGTTATCATACTAAAGACAGTATTCTAATTAATGTAATAGATTAATTACTGTAATATAGTTAAAATTTACTATTTCATATTTAAGAAATATCTATTTAATGATATTACCTTGTGAAAGAATTTCCAAAGTGGATAATTCAGTATCATTAACTTGCAGTTTCCATATAATATACTGAAAAATAATTATCATAATTATTAAACAAATAAAATTATTTATAATTAATATTATTTACTATTCAAAATTAATGATAAAGTTAATTAATAATTGAAATGAATTATTAATATTAAAGGTATTAAATGATTGTTGTATACAAAATTATAATTATGATAATTAATAATATAAAACCAACGTATCTTTGGCAAGAAAGGATAATAGATCATTTTGGTCCGTCAAGTTGTTAAGATTATAAACCATTTTTGAGAATCAAAACTTACCGATATATATTTTTATTTATATTTTTGAAATAATGCTATCAGTCTGCATGCATTTTATCTCTCTAGTATGAAACCATAATTATATGTGAATGAAAATATTCAACATTTATCTTAAGGAAAAATGGTTAGATAAGTATTGCAATATATATACAAATATATACACAATATATATTTTGGAATTGTTTACCATGATTTAACTATAAAAACTAATTACAAATTCATAAGATTTTAACTTTTGAAACATAGTTCTCACTTGATTGTAGTTTTTAGTTTTACCAATTGAATAAGTTGCAAATAATTTAATGATATCCCGTCTAAATATTATGTAACGAACAAAATTACACTTTCAGTTATTTTTACTTTGTTAATCCTCGGTAAGGCAATGTTTCGTTATTGGTTCATTATTATTTATTTATATATGATTATTTATTATGAATCGCTTTTCTATCTGATATTTATATAAATAAAAGAAAGGTCTTGTCTATACATTGCTTAGAACTGACTCATTTTGAGTTATCTTTAAGATTTGTACATTAGAGAAACCGAATTCACCCATAAAAAAAACTGTCTGTTCGTTTATTAGTTTGTTCGCAAAACTTTGTCACAAGTAAACTAAGCCACCACAATTCATAGTGAGCTGAAACTTGGAAAGAAGATTTGTGCATGACCAACTTAAAATCTGATGCTTGAATGGATTGGAGATTCACGATAGAAGCGAAGTTATGGACTTTTAGGCTGTGTTTGGCTAGTTACAATGACATTTCTATTATGAAAATAATCAGGTGTTCCAAGTAGGTATTGTTAGTTGATTGTAATTTCATTATCGTTTAAGCTACCATCAAGAGCTTATTGACAAGGTATTTCCAAGAGTTCAAGATCTACCATCTTTTCAGAATAAATAGCTTTGTGAACGAGCAATTCTCACCCCTACTAGTAAAGAGGCAGAAAAAATCAACCAACCAGCTCTTACGCTATATCAAAACGAAGAAAAAACTTACAAGTCAGTGAACAGAGTGATTAGTGATGAGGAAGCAGTTCATAATCCAACTGAATTTTTTGACTCTGTAACTGCTCTTGGAGGTAAAATATGTTGAAACATAAAGTAGGGTCATCAATCATGCTGTTTCGACCCTTAAGTATACCAAAAATGTGCAACGAGACACAATCTGAATTTTTCCTCTGCACAGATACGTCATAGAGGCAGAAATCATGATTAGATGTGGTACTGGGGATTCAGTGTGTATACCACGAATGGCATTGATTCTGAGCAACTATCCGTTTCCATTGAAACGGTTGTAATTTCCCGTCAGTATCTACAGCAGGATTTGAATTGATTGACACCATGTGTCTCTCACATGGTCAACTATATGTTGAACCATGCTCAAGACTCTGAGGTTCCAACTTACTATTCATCCATGCACCTGAAAGACAGAAAGCAAATGTAGTTACAGTACAGAGGCAGTTACTTAACACTGTACTAATAATGATATTAGTACATTATTTTACTATTTATTATTTGTACTATTATTATTACTTTACTCTAAGTAAAGTATAGTGATCGTGAAAAAATTCGATCTCGAGATTTTGACGGAATTACATGTTTTTAGGTCCCAGAAGTCGTTTTATGACGTTTTTACGATGATATCTCTGGGTGGGTGGGTGGGTGCGTGTGTTAGCATTGCTTGTTACCACGCTACGGTCCAGAACCTTTGATGGATCAAGTTGATATTTTACACAAAAATGGGCCCCATAAGGAAGAAGATCCCTATTGTTTGGGAAGAATTATGCATGATGGGAAAGTCACTTTTTTTGCCAAAAACCGTTTTTTTTAAACATTTATTTCTGCTAAACTGGTAATCCTTCAGTTTTGAATTTTTGACATTATCTTTGAGGTTACAAACACAACAAACGAAAAATATATTCAGAATTTTAAAACAACGGAAAATGTTTTTTTTCACTAAAATGTAAAAATTTTGACTTTTAATTCAATCTCAAACCTTGTGAGAGCGATACAAACCATACTATTAGACGGATCACAATCAAACTATGCCTAAAAATAGAACATTATGTGGAGAATGAGTTGAGATATATTTTTCAAAATTACATTCGCTTAAGGGGCGTTACAGTACGATTTCTGTTTTCAGAAAATGATTTTTTGACGCGAAACGGCTCATTAAAAATAATGAAAATTTGACCAAAAATTAGCAGTTCATAAAAAAAAATTCATGAAGTTTCAATTACGGAAAAGAGCAATAACGCTATAAAAACTGTTTGTTTATCCTAGGCTAAGAGATCACCTGCTATACTTGTCGAATTTTTTATATTTTTTTACATTGTTTACATTGACTTCGAAATTTTTTGAGCAAATCCACTGAGATAAAATTGATATTTATAAAGGAATAATTTCAATTGTTTATTGAATTATATGAGATGTAAGAGGAATAATATTGTGCAGGAAAATAATAACACTCACTCAGAAAAAAATCGTATATATGTTATTTGACAAAGGGGAAGGAAAATGATCTTATTAAATACTAAGAAGCTTATTATTATTATTATTTTAAAGATTAAAATTCTCAGTATAATAATCCTATAAAAGACCAAAAATGTAAATGATAATTCATAATTGGAATCTTTCGTTTAGAGATTAATAAATGTAATTATCGTACATCTTTAATTAACAAAGCACCTTAAAATAACATTTTCTTCGCTGTTTAAGATGTTTTTCAGAGAAAAAAAGGGTATTTTTCTGTTTTAAATTTTAAAATTTTACTTTAATATTCAATGTAGAAGGATGTCAAGTAAACGATGTAAGAAATCCACTGGCTGTTTGAACGAAAGCCATTCTCTTGTAGGAGAATAAATCGTTTCAAGAAATGTTCACTTTGATTTTCAATAATGTTATTACTGCTGTAGTTATACTAATGAAATCATTTGCAAATAATAAATTATTTGTGATGTACAAAAATAAGCTTATAAATTTATATGTCTTTCAATCACTATCTGTACTACCTCAGGAATGAAAAGCTAATAATTATATCCCATTTAGATGTTTACGTTATGCTTAAATGAGACGTTCTGTTTTATATACTCAAGAAATTTGACATTAAGTTACTTATAGTAAAGTAGAGTGTAGGCCACTCGAGATTTTTATTATTTTACTATTCTCTAATTTGTAATAATTAGGAGTGCTGTGATTAGCAAATGATGAAGTGTGGTGGTTAGAAAAGTGTAAATTAAAATGTTAGAGATTCTGAGGTAAAATGGATAACCCAACAATAGTCTCCAGACACTCCTCACTTTCACCTCAGAATGAGTAAATACCACACAATTACGGATTGCACAACTAATGATTTAAAGTGTTAGAGGTAGTGAAATAAATATTTGTATAAATTGTTTACTGTGAAAGATATCGAAAGTGAAAATAATTCCATAACATAGAACCACAGCCCAAGCAATTAGTTATGCAGGTGGATGGGACAGACGTACTTTATACACTCTGTGGATTCCGGTTAAAGAAAAATAAAACAACTGGAAGTAATAAGTTGTTGACTTCATCAGGAATAAAACTCTTATTCTGAACACTGTTAATAAACAATGATTTCAATTGAAAAATAAATAGAGCTGACATCTAAGAAGTACTTGTAGAATAGTTGGTCAAACAGTCGTATCATAATTTTCCATTTGTCAGTCTGTGAGAACACTGAATGTGTATCAGTGTTCAGTGTATCAGTGTATCAGTGAACGTGTATCAGCAGTCATGACAATGAGCTACCTGTCATGTTTGAGACTAGTCATAGATTACCTTTCAGAAAATTTAAGCTATCGAACTTAATGTTAGCTTGATATTAAGCTAATATTGAGAGAAATGAAATTATTAAGAGAATATTGGTAATGATCTGATCGAATAAAGTTAAATAAATAATTCATTTATACTATGAAATGGGAAACATCCATAGTATGATTTATCAAATACCAATATGAAGAGCAACAACAGAATTATTAATACTTAAACCTTCAATAATGAGTATTTCATCTTGAGAAAATATCTTAATCGGATGGTATGTTTTTGTTATAGATATAGTCGGAACACTATGAAAATAAATTCAGTTTTACAGAAAAATAACAAAATGAGTGTCAAAATATTGCAAGTGAGTTTTTGTTGGTATATTATTCTTTCTTCTTGAGGTTTATACTTATTATACTAAGGGTTATTTCTATATTAATGACGGCTTAATATACAAGAATTGATTGTAATTAAAAATAACATTGAATAGATACAACATATTTACATGTTTAAGTTAGAATTATTTGAAATAATATTGAGTCTGATTGTTAAATCATCAGAACCCATGAGATAGCGCGGAGGGGGTATTGATTTAGCAGGGACAGGGTAAATGCGAGTGGTGCTTGACTTAGGCCCTGCCAGGGCTTTCATCACTTCCAATTCTGATTACTGTTTACTGAGGAGCAGGGATAAATATGTAAAGGGGGCGGCGCGACCCCAGCTATCTTTATGCTAATAAATTCCATGTTGGGGACCCATGGTGGTGGGGGCGGGCTGTCTGTTTAATCAGAGCTGGACACACATCTATGTACTCTCTCGCCTCCACTCACAACTAGTCTGTATATCTTCTCTCTCAACTTCAACTATAACCCTAATTCGAGTTCATTAACATAATAACTTTTTAACATTTCATATATACTATCTGTAATCAACGTTATCTTTTGCTGTGTATGATTGTACCAATGATGTATTACATCGTCTTACAATAACTGTCCCATATTACAGTAGCAGCGCTGACTGTTCCACTCACATGAGCCTACCATATGTTCTTATGTGTACGGTCTAGACACCTTTAACGGTTTTGGATACTGATTTGTAACAATTGGAAAAACCAATCTGCAACGAGAAAACCAATCTGCAGTTGGTGTTAATTTTATCAAATACTATAATCTTAATCTATAATCTATAACAGTGTTCAAGAGAAGAGTTATGATTGATTTTCCTTGCAAAAGCGAAACACAATATAAAAATTATAGTAAAGTTAAAATAATTTATTTACTAATCTATAAATTTACTCCTAGACTGTAAATTTTATTAGATTATTAAACTCTTAAATAAGTTATAATACTGCAATTTCAAATTCATTTGTATCTAGAATTAACTTTTAATGCAGCTAGAAAAATGAAAGGAGAGACACTGTATTTATTTATAAAAACTGACAGCTTTCGTTTGTCAACGTAAAACTTGATATTCTAATATAAATCATACTAACCTCAGTGGTATTAACAATATGCATGCATTTGATATTCTAAGACCCATTGGCAAAAAGATAAACATATGTTAGCAATAAATAGAACTGGTATCTTTTGTCTTAAGCTCTAAGTAATAAAAGCACAAAGTTTCCTATTAATTTGTGTTAGCGTCATATTAAAGTTAATATTACGATCTGGCCTAAGAAGTTTGTCCAATGAATCAAGATATTGTAAGACTATGACATTTAAAACATTAGGCATTTCAGTACTTTGTCGATGGAGTTTTTTTTTTATATATTTTGTATTTTATTTCAGCATGTTCCACTGTGTATTACATGCATCATCGTAAAATTGTACGCAATACTTCTTTCATTAACACTACAAAATACTTATTTTAACTTATTTTACATTCATTCATAATTCAATAATTAATTATCTTTTTCTTAAATATCTATGCTGTACAAAAATCTTAGAAATTCCTTATAATGAACTTTTTTAATTAATGAGGAAGGCCTAACGTGCCACTCCTCTCCACACACCAAGACTTTACGTATGAGAGCCAGTCTTTGTGGTTCCCTCAAACAGCACTCATACACCAAGTGTCTAGAAGATTGGGGTGTCTCCGCGTTACATGGGCATTATGGACTAGGAGCTAGTTTCAACCTGCTCAGGTATTCTTTAAATGGCCCATATCCTGTCATGTATTGGGATATGTCGATGGAGTATTTGTACATTTTGAATCTTTGTCAATATAAGAGACGAGTTATTTCAGTGAGTGATCAATTAAAATAATATAGTTAATTTTATCAGTAAAGAAATCAGAGATGCAAACACTAAACACCCCAAACCAGTGTGCTAAATTCCTGTTTCACCATGTCATATCATGCTCACATTCACTTATCTGTTCAAGTAAGACTCTAGAGATGAT
This sequence comes from Hermatobates lingyangjiaoensis, assembly GCA_026182355.1. Taxonomy (NCBI): domain Eukaryota; kingdom Metazoa; phylum Arthropoda; class Insecta; order Hemiptera; family Hermatobatidae; genus Hermatobates; species Hermatobates lingyangjiaoensis. The sequence goes on from JAPFBL010000023.1 coordinate 2,819,129, forward strand.
GAGGTATGTTGGTAGAAAGATCATATTCAAGTACTACCATACCTCTGCTGTCACGCCCACTTGATGCTGTTATTGCTGTGCAGTAGCCGAATATGCGATAGACAAACTAAAGACTTATGGTAATAATTTGCATTGTGCCCCGACCTCAAATATTACTCCTAGTTTACCCAATTTATACATCTTTATAAACAAAATGCTTTAATTACAAACCAGTACAGGCAAACTAAAAAGACATTCATTTAGTGCGCTTCAAAAGGATATGAGCAGCTTTTTAATGTATGCCGGATGATATTAAAACGCTATAGTTGAACGCGATAAAACAGAAGGTTACGTCTACTCCTATTATTATTTGTCTTTGATCATAGTCTTCTATATTTTGATAAAGTAAAACTATGAAACCATGTCGTTTGATATATGGAACTCATTTAAGCCATTGAGTAAGATTGGGATGAAGTGTCATGAAATGCTTGCACGGACTTTGCCTTAATTTAATTCAAGATATTAGCAAACATATGTGTCAAATGAGATTAGAAGATGCTACAAAACTTTTAGATCATGTTCAAGAACTTTGCAATAAAGAGTTTAGTAAATTATAAATAAATTATATTTTCAATTATCTGAGGGATAGTATTGCATGAGAAAGAGGAAATGATATTGAAATACCTATTGTAGATGTTATATATTAAAAAAATAAAATAATTAAAAAAAACGAATAAGAAAACTAATAAGTTTAATTGTAGATTTAATTAAGCACCCTATGAAACGATATAAAATATCGTAATTTTTCCTGCGGCTACAATCATCACTTTAGTAGTCTTCTGAAAGTTTCTAATATGAAACCGTTTTCAGCTGAAAAAAAAATCTTATTACTATATTCGATAGGATAATTGCACAATCCAGCAAAATTGCACTTTGGTTTTCTTTTTTTTTTTTTTTAATGACATTTTGCAGAACATTATATTGTCTTTAACTTCTAAAGTTTTCTAACGTAGTGAAATCACTTATTATGTGGTATTTACTCATTCTAGGGTAAAAAATTAATGAAATGGTCTTCACATATAAAAATGTAATGGTAAAAACAACGCGTTTCGAACACGTAGTGCTCTTCCTCAGGCATTAACTAAGGGTAAGTGTCGGTGGTACAACGGTGAGTTGTACCACCGACACTTACCCTTAGTTAATGCCTGAGGAAGAACACTACGTGTTCGAACGGCGTTGTTTTATACCATGACATTTTTATATGTGGAGACCATTTCATTAACTTTTTACCCTACAATTCTAAAGGTTTATTGGTTTACTGTTCTTAGTTCAATACCAATGACAATATTTATTTCTGAGCTATCATTCTTGTGAAAAATAACTTCTTTTTAAGTGATAATCTCGTCATTCATATCATTGTCATTATTTGATTCTAAAACTGTTTTAGACCTGTTACTTCCTGGTTTTTTAGGAAGACTTCCAGTGTGCCGAATATAGTGTTATGCATGTTTTATTTCAATTTTTTTTTATAAATTTACGTTTTTATCTTAAATTCTACGGATCATCTCTATTCTACTATGACAAGCTTAAAAAAATTTGTGATCTTTATGTCACACCAGGCATGATGGCACTGACAATTCATAATAATTAATAAGATAAAATCTGTATTTTTAATTTTTCCTTTAAGAAGTTTATAACGTTTGATATTTTATGCTTGCTTCTCTTACCTATGTTGTTATTTTTGTAAATATTTTTGGTAACTGCAAAATTTTAAAGTTTTCTTTCTGAAATTTGAAAAGTTTCAAAGTAAATTGCTTCTGAAAATGTTAAATCATTGACACATGGTTACTGGGATACCACTGGGATTCTTTATTTCTTAAAATTGTTTGATTTTTGAAAACACTTTAACATTGAGACAACTGAATGACAAAAACTTATAGTTTCTAACCGTCATCAGGTGAAAATAAGGAATATAACTGTCTGGGTTAAAAAAAAAAAAGAATGAACAGCCAAGGAATTTTAAAAGGACAAACTAAAAGATATAAGAAAATGAATATTAGGAAAAAATGCAAACACAAAGCATTGCTAATAAAATTGATAATTATTTGTAATAAAAACGATGATACTTAGAAAAAATACGGGGGCAGTAAGAAATGATTTTGACTGCTAAAAAATATTATAAGATGTGAAAAAATGATAAAAAAAAGAAAAGCACAGATAGTAAATAAAATATAAAACAAACTATTTTCAGACAAAATAGCAGGAAAAAATAACATTTTTCGTCTACTTCCGCTCGTTTCCTTGACTATGTTAATATTTTTTTTTTCAAATATTAACATAGTCTTCTCTTTTTTTGAGTCCTGAGCTTAAGCAATTATTTATGTAAGTCATGGAAAACCAACATTTCGAGGTTTACTTTTGTTTATATCATGGGGGGATGGTTTAGTTTTCCTCATCTATGTTGATACGACTGGTATCTCGTGATGTGGTACACAAAATAAAATATCAAGTTTGTCTAAATTGTCTTGATGTATCCTTTAGTTTAAGATAAATAAATCAAATCAAATACGTGTTCCTTGCAATCAAAGTCGCTGAGCAGTGTTGATCTCGATATTGAGATAACTTAGGGTGCCTTCTAAAGCTAACTAAATAACTTAGGGTACTTCTTAGTTAAAACTTACGTTTTTTTTTAAATCTGTTCCTCTTTCCTTCTTCCGCCCCTATTTTCTGTCTTTTTTTTTTATAATTTGTGACTTTGAAGAATTTGAGGTACCAAATGTTGTACAGTTGATGAAATTTCCCGATATAACTTTTACCTAGCTTAAGTCAATAAGTGTGCATCTGTGTTTGACTCACCGGCGTTCTCAAGCCTTTCAGCTACTATAGCATAAAACCAAAACAGCTTACATGCTGGCCTTTAGTCACCCTATGCTACCCACAATAACATAAGGCGTCTGTGTTTAACTCACCGGCGTTCTCAAGCCTTTCAGCTACTATAGCATAAAACCAAAACAGCTTACATGCTGGCCTTTAGTCACCCTATGCTACCCACAATAACATAAGGCGTCTGTGGTGGACCTCAAGGAGGCGGGCAACACGATACTACGTATAAGACAAATTAATCTGTACCACAGGTCAAGTTGTCAAGTGTACAAAAAGAGAAACTTCCTTGTGCACTATTCATGTGGATGGTAACATAGAACTAATGTTTCTAGGGAACTAAGATTTATCTCCTAGGATAGACTTAAGTGTTAAAGCCAACTAAGCTAGTTAGAAAACTCAGTAATTAAGGCCAAGGTCCCCGAGGTACTTCAAATATTCCCTCAAGGATAAATAACCTACTACCTATATATATCTTGGAGTACTCATTTATTACCTCAAGAAAGGATTTATAGCTAAATGTTTCAAAAAGAAATGAAAAACTTACACTATCCACAAAGTACATCGGGAAGTTCCCTCGTGGTTACCAATTAAGGCTAAACTAAGGCTATCAATAATAATAAAGAGACAAATAATTAATCATGCATAGACATTCACAACTTCTAACTAGAAATAAGTAAATATAATACATAAATAGAAAATAAATAAATTAGGACTGGGGAGTTTGTGGGAGGCGATAAGCTAGGAACTTAAGAAGAGGGTCCCAGAGGTACTTGGCATATTCCCTCAGGGACATAAGTGTGCTTCTGAGAGACCTATTTTAGTTACAACATAGATACTGTTGTTTTCTTCATTCTGGATATAGTGCTCATCTCGTGTGTAGTATAAGTGCTATACGAAACATACTTTCTTAGCCTTCTTTAATAATAGTATAAATCAATGTGTATATTGAATAAATATAAAACCTCCACCAGTAATAATCAACCTCATTGAAATTAATACATGAATGATTCTTCAAATGTATTAGCAAATGATAAATATCAAAAGTATTATATTTTTTGTAGATGATTCATCGATCATGAAAAAGAACATATAAAATTAAGATGATTTTAAATTCTATTGCTTAGTATTTAAAAATGTCAATACTAAATTTAGACAAAGAGACTAACTAAAACATATTATTGATGAAATAATTAAATTGACGGACAGTAAAAGCCATTTAATTAAGTAATTGTTAAATAATATACATAATGTAAATAGTTACTATATAAATATTTGTAATTCACTGTCTACAAATATGATTTACACACTTTGACTCACAATTAGGACTATCATTCTAAATGGGAACACATTTCTAACTCCCCTGATTTCAATAAACTATAAGATACATACATCAATAATTGACTATTAGTAGATATAATATATCTCTGCACAGTTTTACGATATTTCATGCAACAATCTAGAAATTTATGAAATTTTTATATTGTAATGTCGATAAGCTAATTTTTTAAGTTTTTCTAATGGCTTGATTATAAAAACTTTATCTGTACAAGGCATAAAGATTAGTGGTGTTTAGACATACTCAGGTAATATAAATTTTCCATCTTTGAATATTTTCCAAGAGCAATTTTTTAACATTTCTGCTGAATCTCAGAGCGATATTCTAATGATGAGTCCTTTAGCATGTTTACAAAACTTTTGTAAAATGGACAAAATTTTACTCACACAGAAATAATCAAATAAATAACAAACATTGATATAAATTGTTAGTAAAACTGTGAATGTATCAAAATTTTAGTAATATAGTCATTACTAAAATTTTAATTGTATTAATGGCTATAGTTTGAAATAATAATAAAAAATGGGATTTACTTATTGTTATCAGTTGGCGTCGAGAGGTTTGTAACTGAAGTTTTCAATTACATTATCTTCAATGATGAAATTATCAATAACTATGTTAATGATTATTATGAATTATACTGTAACGTAATGAAGAAATAAATGGATGAAAATAATTTTAATGCGATATATTGTATAGGCCGATTGAAACGTGAAAGGGATGAATAAACTGTTCTAGTTTACTGAACTGATTGCAAAGAAAATCGTGCTATTTATAGTTTCAGTTTTGGTGGATGTTTTTTCAAGTTGCAGGTTGTTTGCATAAAGAGTGTAGAACAGCCATCTAGATCTCATTCATCAATAGCCAGTGACAGTTTGTTATCCATACCAGTTTCATATAAAGCGTAAAAATGTTGGCACACAAGGTGATTGATGGATATTGGGACATACGAAGGGCTCTTCATTAGTCACTTTTCTTGATGCCCTTTTATCGATCTGAATTCTATCAACTGATACTCCAGCTAGGTCTGATCAAAGGGCTTAATATCCGGCTGGAACAAACCACCAGTCTGCTTCCTATTAAAACGCAAAATTATTCAACCCTATTAAGTTTAGTACATAATAGCAACTAAGGATTAAATCTGAGAAGAACAATCAAGTTAAGTCTCTTGTAACGTTAATTAAAATTTTCTTCGCTAAATTTAACATTTTCACTTTTAGAAAGTTGAAAAACAAATTAAAAAATAAAATATACCATAAAAGAGTACCTACCAAAAATTAGTGGCTGCTTAACCGCAATTTTTTTATTCCATTTATCTTGACCGAGACATATTTTCTGGTGACCTCAGCTGAATAGTAACCGTGCACAAGAATGTTTAGCCCGAATGTACAACTGGAATTTGGCTGTTTGCACTTTTTTAAATCCGGTTTCTTAGGCCATGAATTAACTCTCCATATTTCTTGTTATTGAAACATATTGTTTCAATAAAATTTCTTTTCAACACTTGATAACACTGTTGTTATCAATTGTAATGTTTACTCCAATTCTTTTAGTGTTATCCTTGTTGTTTATTGTGTAATAGTTAATTACGGTAATAACATTTTTTCCTGATGATAGGTGATTTGTAGCACCGAAACATGTCGAAGGATATATTTAATAACAAGAAATATGGTGAGTTAATTCATCACCTAAGAAACCCTGATTTAAAAAAGAGTTTTAGAAAATTAGAAACATTTTCTACCAAACCAAACAATGTAAAATCGGACATTCATTTTTTTAAATATATTTATCTAGAAGGACTGCTCCCAGTGTTTACGAATATATATATATATATATAAGAATTCACTTCTTCTCCTGAGAACAACTGCCATTACAGTCGAAATATTGAAAAGTGAGTTTTTGTTATGTTTTTGTCTATGTGTCACAGTTTATTTTAAGTATATATAATATATATATATTATATATATATTATTATATATATTTTCACAAAAACACGTGTAATAACAATCAATGATCAAACCACAATAAGAAAATGGGAAACAAGACTAAGATCTTTCAACCGTAACAAGCGGTCTTCGTCAGAGTCAAAAACCCAACTGGAACGTTAGTTTTTGACTCTGACGAAGACCGCTTCTTACGTTTGAAAGATCTTAGTCTTGTTTTCCCTTTTTCTTATTGTGGTTTTATCATATATATATATATAATGTATTCTCTCAAATGGTCGATATATTATTGAATCTGGTGTTCAATATATTATTATTGATATATATATATATTATATATATATATATATATATGAAAAGAAGAGTTAGATAGAAACGTTATTATAAAAGCCCAATGCACGTGTTTTTAGGACGCCTAAGTGTTTAGATGTTTTTCAAAATCAATAGTAATTGATATTTAATTACTGTATTTCAATTTATGATAAAGAAAGTTAATTTAATCATTTTACCACAGTTATAAAAAGAAGGATAACGTATTTTGAAAAAGATTATCATGTATTAGTGAAGTGATGAATGAGATTAATTGGTAGCCAGAGAGGATGAAATGTTTAGTGGTTTAGAAGCATCAGCTGCAATGCACTGTATGCTGACCACTGCTGCAAATCAAGAAGTGCACACTTGAGTCAACCTGAAAGTGGTCCACATGAAATAGTGTCGAATGCTAAAGTAACACAGCAGACAAGGATGCGGAAACCATGGAGATTTACTGCCTTCATGAATCAAAAAACACCAAACGCCGACGCGCTAACCATTATATTTGCATTGCTCCCAGAATAGTTCACATTTGGCTCAAACTAGTCTTCCCACGACTAAAATATCTAAAAATAACAACTGTAATATATTAATTTATTCAGGATAGAAAGCCAAAACATTCATCCATGTAAAACCATAGTAGAATTGTTGTATAAATGGACTATTTTTTTCCAAATATCTATTGTAAGTAATAAATTATTGTAATGGACAAGTTCTAATATAGGCTTAACTTTACTCACACCTCCATAAATAAATTTGAATTTTTTTAATAAAATTTTTAACGCATTAAATACATTTGAATATTTGTAATTTTCAAAACTATAGAAAAATTTTAAATAATAAGATTTTATATATATATTAATAATATACCTTTAATAAGTAAAATGATGATTTTAGCAATTGATTATACCTACTTTCCTTACATTATATATTTTGTAAAAAAATAAATTTATTAATAATGCCTAAAGACAAGAGACAATCAGAAACCTAACGTAAAATGCCACATGACTTTCTTACCGCTCTCATAACATACTTTTTTTCAGAAATTGAAATCAACTAAATTTCTCACAACTAGGAATGGTATAATAAAAAGTTATTTTAATAACTCCCATTTAAAATATTATAAAGTTTACTAAAATAAACTAAATAAATACGTGTTCACACAATATTTGATTTTTTTAGTCATAAACATGTACAATTCTTCGTTAGGAACACTGCTAATGGATATAAACATCGTATTATATACTTTTTTAGCTATGTTATCGTATACGAAATGAACTCTCTTTGATTTTCTTCAATATTATAATCATTCAAACCAAATCTAAAATCTAATATCTATATTTGAATGTCCTATGATTAAAATCGGCTTCAAATTTATTATAGACCAACAACTAACGAATATATCCGCGCACTATAGGGTACGTCGTAACTAGGAGTTCCAGACCAGAGGCCTTCTACTGCTTGATTACTGTGCTACTATAACTTGTAATGTCAGTAATTCATGTAAGATATTAAGTCCGTCTGTACAGTAGTGATGCTGTATTCGCAGTCATGTGGTCTTGTTAGTCATGGTTTTCAATGTTTTTAGTCATTAGTTGGAAATGTAGTCAGATAGTCAGTGGATGAAGTAATTATTCAGTGAGGTTGAAGAAGGTTGGTGACAGGATTTAGAGTTTGTACAAGGAGATTCGGATGAGTAGTTAGCTTGTTGTCTTCATTGGTATTAAGTCGGGTGATGTAACTATCTATGGATTCCATTTTCAAATCATGGTGAATATCAACATACGGGCGTACCAAGGAGCCTTGGCTATAAGGCGGGCATACTTATTTTGAACAATCTGGATACAAGCCTTGTTCGTTGGTGCAACTCTAAACCAGACGGAGCATCCGTAAGTCATTACTGAACGAACGACCCCTTTATAGACAAGGTCGTTGACCGAATCGGGAGAATTCCTTGATTTGAAAAGAGAATACAGATTACACATCAAGTAAATTCCAAGCTTGGATTTGTTATGGAGGTGTTTATTATACCTTAAATTCATGTATATTGTCAGTTCAAACGAAGTAATTATGATTATTTTTTGAAATAGAAAAATCCGTCATACCTCGTGTAATGCTCTTGGAGTTGTCTAACTATTTCGAGTGTTACCCATAGTCGAAAGAAACCGATCTAATGGCACTCGTATAAACTTGTTATGGGTTATATAACCTACCTCCTACTGCTATCCACATTTATTTCATTATTACGTTATTTAAAAAAAAAAGTAATATAAAATAAATGTAAAAAGCAGTGGGAAGCAGGTTATATAAACCCGTGAGGACGACCCCTTAGATTAGTTCTTTATGAATGTGGGTAATGTTTGAAACCGGTTGAATAACTCCAGCAGTATTATACTAGGTATAATGATTTGTTCTATTTTTAATATTAATAATTACAGCCAGTTAGATCATAAAGGACTATATCAGTTATAATTTCAAAATGCATTAAAACTGTAAAAACTTCACCTTCAGTTTAAACTTAGTCTTAGATAGAGCAGTTGAATAAACAAAATACCCTTTTTACTTTACTATAAGTAAAGTATAGTGATCGTGAAAAAATTCGATCTCGAGATTTTGACGGAATTACATGTTTTGAGGTCCCAGAAGTCGTTTTATGACGTTTTTACGATGATGTCTGTGTGTGTGTGGGTGGGTGAGTGGGTGGGTGGGTGCGTGTGTTAGCATTGCTTGTTACCACGCTACGGTCCAGAATCTTTGATGGATCAAGTTGATATTTTACACAAAAATGGGCCCCATTTAGACGAAGATCGCTATTGTTTGGGAAGAATTATGCATGATGGGAAAGTCACTTTTTTTGCCAAAAACCGTTTTTTTTTAAAACATTTATTTCTCCTAAACTGGTAACCCTAGAGTTTTGAAATTTTGACATTATCTTTGAGGTTACAAATGGAACAAACGAAAAATATATTCAGAATTTTAAAACAACAGGAAATATTTTTTTTTTTTAAAATGTACAAAGTTTGACTTATAATTCAACCTAAAACCTTGTGAGAGCGATACAAACCATACTGTTAGACGGATCACAATGAAACTATGCCTAAAAATAGAACATTATGTGGAGAATGAGTTGAGATATTCTTTTTCAAAATGACATTCGCTAAAGGGGCGTTACAGTACGATTTCTGTTTTCAGAAATAGATTTTTTGACGCGAAACTGTTCATTAAAAAATAATGAAAATTTGACCAAAAATGGAACAAAAAATTAGCAGTTTCTAAAAAAAAATTCATGAAGTTTCAATTATGGAAAAGAGCAATAACGCTATAAAAACTGTTTGTTTATGCTAGACTAAGAGATCACCTGCTATACTTGTCGAATTTTTTATATTTTTTTACATTGTTTACATTGACTTAGATATTTTTTGAGCGAATCCACTGAGATAAAATTGATTTTATAAAGGAACAGTTTAAATTGTTTATTGACTTATATGAGATGTAAGAGGAATAATATTGTGCAGGAAAATATTAACACTCACTCAGAAAAAATTCGTATATATGTTATTTGACAAAGGGGAAGGAAAATGATCTTATTAAATACTAAGAAGCATATTATTATTATTATTTTAAAGATTAAAATTCCCAGTATAATAATTCTATAAAAGACCAAAAATTTAAATGATAATTCATAATTGGAATCTTGCGTTTAGAGATTAATAAATATAATTATCGTACATATTTAATTAACAAAGCACCTTAAAATAACATTTTCTTCGCTGTTTAAGATGTTTTTCAGAGAAAAAATGGGTATTTTCCTGTTTTAAATTTTAAAATTTTACTTTAATATTCAATGTAGAAGGATGTCAAGTAAACGATGTAAGAAATCCACTGGCTGTTTGAACGAAAGCCATTCTCTTGTAGGAGAATAAATCTTTTCAAGAAATGTTCACTTTGGTTTTTCAAAAATATTATTACTGGTGTAGTTATACTAATGAAATTATTTGCAAATAATAAATTATTTGTGATGTACAAAAATAAGCTTATAAATTGATATGTCCTTCAATCACTATCTGTACTACCTCACTAATGAAAGGCTAATAATTATATCCCGTTTAGATGTTTACGTTATGCTTAAATGAGACGTTATGTTTTATATACTCAAGAAATTTGACATTAAGTTACTTATAGTAAAGTAGAGTGTAGGCCACTCCAGATTTTTAAAAAAGGTTTCATATAAACAAGTAACATTCTTATAATGAAATTCTGATCAAAACTATTTGAAATCAGGGGCATTAAATTGGTTCTATACAATTCTGATCAAAACCAGTTCGTATAATGTTATAAAGAGAAGCACTGAAATTTCCTTTATAAAATAAAGTCTTTTTTTTTTTTTATTAAATGATCCGTTATAACAGAGTGTGTATATTAGTTTACTGTTGACTGATCTAACTTCATATAATATATCTGAATAGCTATGCTCATTAGATAACCAGCACACAAAATGAAGCCTAGGATAGAGAAGCCCTACAAACTTGGTCTCACCGCAAAACCACAAACTAAACCGGATGCCACTCTAGAGCACCCTGCTTCGCCTGCAACACATCCCGAGGTCTAATTACTTGTATATATATATATATATATAACCTATACATTTCGTTGAGTTCCATTTATATCTTGTAGGTCTATACTTGTTTTAATGTATCAAGTGCTATTCAAGCAACATATTATTATATTTATTTCAAATTTGATGGTTGAAAATTATTTTATTAAGTAGTGGATTAATGTTTTTCTTCCTTTGTTTTTTTCCTTCATATATATATAAAGATTTCACATAAACACGTGAAATAACAATCAATGATCAAACCACAATAAGAAAATGGGAATTCAAGACCAAGATCTTTCAACTGTAACAAGCGGTCTTCGTCAAGTTGGGTTTTTGACTCTGACGAAGACCGCTTGTTACGGTTGAAAGATCTTAGTCCTGCATTCCCATTTTCTTATTGTGGTTTGATCATATATATATATGATGAATTCTATATATATATATATATATATATATATATAGAAATGTTCCTATATGAAAATGAACATTACAGAATTATAGATGGAGTAGCAATGGGTAGTCCATGTGCCCCCATTTTGGCAGATTTAGTGATGGATTACTTTCTTGATACAGTAATTAATGTAATACCTTTTCCAATGCCTTTCATTTATAAATATGTAGATGACCTGTTTTAAACAATTCCCCAAGAGTCGGTTGATACAGTACTGGACCATTTCAATTCGTTCCATTCAAAATTAAAATTTGTAATAGAATTAGAAAAAGATCGTAGCCTCCATTTCTAGATACAATAGTATACAGAAATCCGGAGGGTAGCCTAGTTGTCGATTGGTGGCGTAAACCACAAAAATCTGATAGATACCTAAATTTTTTATCCCACCACCCTCTAAAACACAAAATTAACACTGCATTAGCTTTGAAACATAGAGCCATACATTTATGTGATAATCAATTTATACAGAAAAATTTAAAAATAGTAAAAAATATATTGAAACAAAACAATTACCCGCACCATTTAATAAATAAAATAATGCGATCAACAGTTAGTAACCATAATGAAATAACTCCACAGGTAGACGCTAATAGAAATATAACACCGGATTTAAACACTGAAGAAGTTAATGAAATAAATCAGCACTCCAGTAATAATGGTCTCACCAACTCACCACAGTATAGATCAGTGACATATGTGAAAGGACTGACAGAACAGATTGGAAAAATACTTAAGGAAGCTAACTTTAAAATAACATATAAAGTAAAGAAAAAATTAAATATATGCATTTTTACGAACACCAAATCACCTATCAACAAACTAATTAAAAGCAATATAATATATTCTATTCCTTGCAATAATTGTAATAATGTATACATAGGTCAAACCAAACAATATCTAAAAGATAGATTAGCTTTACACAAATCGAATTTTAAAAATAAAAAAATGTTTTGTGCCCTAGCCTCTCATGCAATTAAAAATCAACACACATTTCAATTTGAGAATGCATCAATTTTAGATTATGAAACTTCATACAATAAAAGATTGATAAAAGAAATGATACATATCAAAAATACTAATAATACTTGCAATAGAAAAACAGATAAAGACAATTTAAGTAGGATTTATAGTTCCATCATAAATAGTTAAAGATGCAATGTTATCTAGTTTATATTTTTAAGGATTGTTAAAATAATAATTTATTATAAATGTATTATAGATATATATTATGGATGATACATATTTATAATAGATATATATTATAATATGTGTATAAGTATATTATGTTTATATATAATGGATTTGTACTAAAAAAAGAAATCAAGTGGTTCAATAATTTGTCGCTTGGAACAGCACATGTAATGCAGTTAACGGTTGTTTGTAAATGTAACAGAACCAAGCCTTCAGTAAGTTCTTTTTTCAATTTGTTTATGATGTTTTTAAAGTAGAAATGAAAAAATGTCCATTGTTTATTGTTTTTTGTTAGTTTATAGCCCTGAGGATGTCTTGAAATAAAGACGAAACGTTGGCAAAAAGGTGATTCCATATATTTACCCTGACCAAACTCCGAGAAAAAGAAAAAGTGTTTTGTGAATATTTTGTGGTCAAGAAAACAGTACCGTATTATAATATAATATATATGAATATAACATAATAATACACTTATAACTTATATCAATATACTTATAACAATCAATGATCAAACCACAATAAGAAATGGGAAAACAAGACTAAGATCTTTCAACCGTAACAAGTGGTCTTCGTCAGAGTCAAAAACCCAACTGACTTTGTTGTGAGTCAACAACTCAACTCAGTTGGGTTTTTGACTCTGACGAAGACCGTTTGTTACGGTTGAAAGGTCTTAGTCTTGTTTTCCCATTTTCTTATTGTGGTTTGATCATTGATTGTTATTTCACGTGTTTATGTGAAATCTTTTTATAACAGAGTTATATGTCTCAAGGAGGAATTTGTCTATGCTGGACTTAATATAAGTTCAGCGTGATTTTCTCCTTGTCAGCTGCTGATGTGTTGGCAATCAACATTTATACATCTACTCAAACCAGAAAGGCATTACGAAAAAAGAAATTTGTTTGCTTAGTAAACTTTCATCTTAGTTGTCTTGACCACTAGGAAAGAGGCTTGAAACCTGGGATAACCGGTGTCAAAAACCTTCAAAAAGTCACACTAACCGCTAATAAAGAATATTAGCAGAAAAATATAAGCGATAAGAATGCATAATCTTAGAAATCATTTTTTACAATCCCCAGTCAAGCCAACTTTAAAAACTAGTTAAAATACAAGGTAATGTAAACAATATAAAATCATATGTTACAGCTAATGAAAATATTCCAAGAAAATGCATTTTTTCTTATCTTTTTGTTTCATTCAATAATTTCATTAATAATTAATTCCTACTAATTTAAATTACTTTTCAGAAAGATAATTATTTTTACATATACCTTTTAAGTTCTGTAAGTGTAAGTGTGATTAATTTAAAAATAGAAAATTCAGAAAGCTCATTGAAATAAATTTATTGATACACATTGTAGTATATTTCAATACTATTTGTAGAAAATATACAATTTACTACCGATGATGGTATTAAAGTATATATACTCTACTCAGTATTTATTCTTTGAAATTTAATGAAGAATAATTATTGTAGGGTAAAAATCTAATGAAATGGTCTCCACATATTAAAATTTAATGATATAAACAACGCGTTTCGAACACGTAGTGTTCTTTCTCAGGCATTAACTAAAAAATACAATGACACCAGAGAGTTATCTATAGTACAAAGTAAATAAGTACAAAAATTAATATAAAATAAAATAAGACAGAAAGTACGAACCTAAGGATCTTTACTTATTATTACTTTGTACTATAGATAACTCTCTGGTATCATTGTATTTTTTAGTTAATGCCTGAAGAAGAACACTATGTGTTCAAAACGCGTTGTTTATATCATTAAATTTTTATATGTGGAGACCATTTCATTAGATTTTTACCCTACAATGAGTAAATACCACATAATAACTGATTGCACTACATTAGAAGAATAATTAATTTTAATACAGTTAATTGAGGATTATATAACATTGGTATACCATTTAAATAATTATGGAAACACTTTATTGAAATAAAGTGGAATATCACTTGAGTTTGTTTTTTTAGATACAGAATTCTAGATTTCTGTTTCTTATTCTTAAGCGCACAGTTTCTTTAAAGAATGATTCATGTTTCTCCTTAAGTATGGTATTCTATTTGGAATCGATTATCGTGTCTGGCTAAAGAAGGATATTCCTACTGTATTCATAATTTAGTAGGCAGATTTAAGTGGTTTATTTTGTTTGAGTGCTCTACTGTCAACTATTTAATTCTTGGGTATCAGTCGTCCATATTTCCCCGTACATTGGTATTTCCAAGAAATTGGATCTATTTCTCTTTCATCTGTAGTTTGATTGACCACCAATGGTATATAATTTAAGACAAAAGTCAAGGAATGACACACGCCAAGCGTTTATTCTGATACAATCACTAAAAAAATAAAAAAAATAAAATAAAATAAAATTATTATATATTTTAATCAGAATGAATATTTAATGACGTTTTGTTCAATATTTATCCATTTTGAGCCCTCTGTGATAGCATTAGGGCTCTCTTAGGTAATTAATGTATCCTTAATGCATGCCCATATTAACTGTAGGCCAGCATTGCTTATTAGATAATTCTATATCTGGAGAATTAAAATTTTTAACATCTGAAATAATCAGGGGAAGAATCATTAATAAAGAACTAAGGCAGTGTAACTTCGCCATATATATAATTACATTCTATCTGAGAATGAACCTTGTTTTACAGAAGAATAACGACTCTTCTTTCAAAATATACATTTTCCTCTCATTGCTGGCTTTCAGTTGTTTACCACTATTTATGAGTAGTAACCACTGCTTAGATTATGGATAATTTGGATTGCCATGCTATCTCACGAGAGAAAAAAAAATAGGAAACGATAATAATGAATACAATTTACTATGATTTTTTTCATTTATAAACTTTTCTCAAAAAATCTGTTAAAGTGTTTATTGAATTTTAACAGATTTTTTTTGGAAAAAAGTTGATAAATAAAAAGTTCATAGTAAATTGTATTAATTTTTATTGTTACCAATTTTTTGTCAATATGATTGGCCCTTTATGATACCACACAATTAATATTCAACATTGGAAGTCTTAAATTTTGTTTAATTCGAGTGTATTTAGAGTTGAGATCATTAATGAGTAACTGATATTCTACAGGCTCGGGACCGAAAGCATAACGTACTCTCTGAGGGTTTAGATTTTTTCACCTCTCACGTGAATAAATCGAGAGCCAGAGTTGGTATGAAACGCTGGATCTACCAGTACAGAGGTAAGCACGTAACCCCCTTGAATACCTTGGGACCATAGCCATTGATACTGAACGTTCGACACATAATATGACACCTGGACATCCAAAAGTGGTTAACGTATACTTTATCGCTTTCTCTCTGCTCCTCCTTCGGACAGGTGAGCTGGAGTGCTTCTTTCTATGATATATCCTTATAAAGTCTGTTTAATATGGTAAACCCGAGTCTTGTCTCCCAAAAGAAAGGGCATCTTCTTTTCATAGTGCTCTTTCAGGTTCAAACACACATTTATTCTGTTTCCTTGTTTCTTGCATTAATTTTCCTGAATTCTTAACTTTTCAACTTGTTTTGCTGCACTTCATACAGTTACTGGTAGATTTATTTATGTAGACAATGCACGTAAAGGAGTTGACACTTCGACTGGTCAAGGCGTTACTCATCAGTCATTAACCTTTAATCATCCTTATATCCTTAAACTCACTTAAAAAATTCATGCATTTTATCATTACCACAGAGGTTAGTATTGTTAATATTAAACATATAATCTACCGTCTCACCTCGTACATTACTGCCATAGATGTCGGACTGGTTTCGGGTGTCACCCATCTCAACACGAACTGATCTATTCTCGTGTTGAAGCAGATCAGTTTGTGTTGAAGATGGGTGACACCCGAAACCGGTCCGACAGCTACGGCAGTAATGTACGAGGTGAGACGGTAGATTATATGTTTAATATTAATCACTTAAAAAAACTCCACGATTCACGATACTTTCATCATGGTATAAAAACATTCAATAAAACTGTTTGAAAAATACCTTGAGAAAGCAAAAATTATTTTATGAAACGTGTTTTAATTGATGTGGTTATTTAAATTAGATATAATTAGTTAAATGCTGTACTAACGTTCTAACCAACATAATTATTATGTATCCACTGTTCTCTGCTCATCCAAGTGAAACGAAACGACTGAAAGTCCAAAAACATAAAACAATACCTACAAATATTTTTGCGTATTTATCCCCTTAATTATTGACAATTATTTTTAAAAAAAATATAAATAAAATTATAAAAGCAAATTGGAATTTTCGGTCGAACAGTTCTCTTCATCAGCTGTATTCTGTTTCAAGTTCCTGAGGAAGACAGCTACTGGTCAAAAATTTCATTCTTAGTTAGAATATTATATTATATAAAAATAATTTATTTACAAATTTTTGAAGAAGAAAAGTTTTATTTCAGAAATTTTTTTTTTCGTTAATCATCACAGAATTTCACCAATTTTTGTTTGACGGATAAACTAATGACATGCATACAAAGAGTTCAGTTTCTTAATAATTAACAAAAATTTCAGTTGTACTTATTAATTAAAAATGAAAAATATAGTTTGTTAAAAAATTATTTGTGAAGAAAAAAAGTAATTTTTATTTTGTTGATTTATATTTATTTTTGAAGCAATATTGATTTGAAATGCTTTTGAAGGCACTCTTGATGAAGCAGTTGTTATTTTTGTTAAAAGCAAAGAGTCGACTTGCAATATGTTATCTAAGAAAGTTGAAAAGTCAGCAGGTTGCGGCTTTTTGGAACAGTCTGAATATCAAAGGAGCCAGAGAGTTAGAAGGAGGCGGTGGATGAATGAAGCTCAATGTTTGTAGGGGCTTGCAACCTTGAGATCTGGTCCAGCTGCTTTTAAAATTATACACCCTCATTCAAATTGTTATCTGCTCCAATTCATCTCAGCCAATCGATTGCTTCTCTTTGAGGCGTTTGTAGAAAACCAAACAGTAGAATTATTGCTAAACTAATCTAAAAGTACCTCTTTTTTTATCCAGTAAAAATATAAAAAAAAACCTTTAAAAAACATCTTAGTTTGTACCATATATTCAAGGTGAAAACGTTATTTCTTTAAATTTAAATTGAAATTAAATTTAAATTGTCTAATGAAAATTTCATTAAAAATTGTTTTTAAGGCAAAACCAAAAAAAAATCGTTATTTAGCCGTTTAATAAATTAAAGTGTATTAGGAGTTCTATAATAGGGTGAATGTTTGCTATTTTTGTAAAAATATGCAATATATTAATTGTTTATGGTGATTAAGCCATTTAAATTGTTAATTACACATTTTGAGTAGACCAGGGGTTTTAATCTCTGTAGGTATACAAAAATATGACTGTAGGGTAAAAAGCTAATGAAATGGTCTACACATATAAAAATGTAATGGTATAAACAACGCGTTTCGAACACGTAATGTTCTTCCTCACCCTTAATTAATGCCTGAGGAAGAACACTACGTGTTCGAAACACGTTGTTTATACCATTAAATTTTTATATGTGGCGACGATTTCATTAGCTTTTTACCCTACAATGAGTAAATACCACACAATTAGTGATTGCACTAGGTTAGAATTATATGATTATAAAAAAATGAATTAATGAGCAAGAACTCAGAGTCGTGTCCCGTTGCTCATTTTTGGTAAATACTCACATTTCGTAACATTAAATTTCTTACCGCTACTAAATTGCAGCATGATTGGTGCTCCTACTCTAAGTTCTTACTCGTGAGAAGACATTCCAGGAGCAGTCATGGAGTCAAGAAATTAAGTTGGATAATGCTTCCTCATCACTAATCACTCTCTTTACTGACTTGTAACTTCTTTCCTCGGCATGATATCTAAAAAAATTTTAGGTAAATAAATAAAAAAACTAACTATAAAATGATGCCATTACATTTTCAACATGAAGCTATTCATTTTGAAGATAATTAAAAGTGATCATTTTGAAATAACTATATAAGTTTTCTTTATTAAAATTTTACAGATTCTATAAAATGATCTGTAAAGTAAATATAAAATTAGAAGTAACATAGGAATAAAGTAAAATATTAGTTCCAAATATTAGAGCGTCAATACAAAGTAATGGCGACTTAGTACTTAATGTTTCATTACTGTAACCGTCGTCAGATCCGGTTCGGTAAGGATATGTGTTCCTAGCGTCTGCACAATCGTTTAATCCTGGTTATTCCTTGTTTATTAGGTATTTGCATATCCAAGAACTTGTACCTGGATGGGTGTTGTTGTGTTAGACATCATGGATGTCTAGACCCCAGACTAGTTTGACATATTTCTGAGGATTATCCTTCCCTTCAACTGTAATGGACCTTTTTGGAACGCATTAGTCGCTACCTGCTCCATCCTCAGCTAACACGATTCACAATTCATTTGCAGTCATTTCTCTCTTCAAACTAATCATACAGTAAATATTCCTCTCTTAATTAACTCTTTATATCATTGTTAGTGTCACAAGTTACAATAATAATATAAATAAAAACCAATGAAAAAAAGATATCACACAGTGCACACTGTGCACCGTGTGGCACAAAAAAATAGCCCACTGTGTCGCCACTCTGCCGTCCTGCGGGACTCTTCGCCTCCTGATAACATCCATGGTCGAAATATAGAAGTGAGTTATTCCTATGTCTATCTGTGTGCTATCTTTTTTTTAATTGGTTTTTATTTAAAAGTCCGTTGGACCGTTTCATTTAATCAATAATAATATATTATTATTAACAAATACTATTATTGTATTTGTTTTACAATAAAATAAAAAAAAACATATCACTTCTGAAGTTAATTGATAAGACGATAAATATAAGATATATGGAACTGAAAAGTTATATTATGAAAAGAACAATCGCATAAAACATGAAATAAAAGAAAAAAAATGTAATTTACAAAGGAGTTTAAGGAATTAATATAAATGGACGAGCCTGTACGACGTCAGGTACTCGTTAAAGATCCCTACTCTAAATACATTTGAGTTAGGCAAAATTTAGGACTCCCACTGTAGAATCAATCTTCATTGTGTGGTATCACAAAGGGCCAATGCTTGGCCTAAGTGTGTTCCCTTGTGGGACTACCACTGCAACCTAACCTAACCTAACCTAATATAAATGGACGAAGACTGGAATTAACATAACATTCGCCGATGATATAGTTTTGGTAATTTTGATAAGATACGCATGAATTTTGATGAGATTTTCAATGAATTAAGGATAGATAAAACCGAAGTAATGAAAGTAAATAGCAAAAGAAGAACCCAAAAACCGTTAACTTTGGAACGAAAAAAGATAGCTGAGGTAGACAAATATATATATATTCAAAAAACGAATAGACAATTAATGAAGCAAAAAATGAGCAGTCCAGAGAATTATAGGAATATCGAGGACTGCTCTTAACAGATATCAATATATTTACAACTCTAGAGTTGTAAAAGAAAGTTAGGTTTTGGAATAGTACAGTCACATAATAATCATACATGTGAAACTAGGACAGTAACCCCAAAACTGTTTAATAAAATCAGATTTTACGAAAGGAATAAGCAATAGAGTAGTTCTGGTGATTTCCTGAAAGGTAGGTTAGGTTAGGTTAGGTTGTAGTGGCAGTCCCACAAGGGAACACACTTAGGCCGAGCATTGGCCCTTTGTGATACCACACAATGAAGATTAATTCTACAATGGGAGTCCTAAATTTTGCCTAACTCAAGTGTATTTAGAGCAGAGAATCTTTAACGAGTACCTGACATCGTGCAGGCTCGGGACCGATGGTTTAACGTCCTTCTCCGAGGGACGACGTGCTCAGATTTATTCACCTCCCGCATGAATAAATCGAGGGCCAGGTGGGGGATCGAACGCTGTACCTATCAGATCAGAGGCGAGCAGGTAACCACTGAGCTAGCCTGGCCCCCTTTCCTGAAAGGTAAAATATCAAAAAAACAAAAATAATCAAAAGAGGCAGTATAGAGTGTATAATTCTAATAAACACATGTTAGGTATAAAATATGATGAGAACTAGAGAAAAATGACTGTCTATTGAAAAGATCTTATAGATTAATAGCCAGTAGGGAAGGAAGAAAAGGGGGTGAAATAAATAGAATTTGGGGGTAAGGAATGAATAAAATTTTGAATGGAGACACACGGAAAAGAGAAGAAAAAGGAAAGAATGGAGTGGAGAAGACTTTAAGCTGTATACTTTCAAGAATGGATGCACATATAAAAAAAATGTAATATAAATCAGACGACTCGGCCATTAATATATCTAGTTATGCTGTACTGATAATGTATATAATCTCGTCTGGGTATAAATCCACTATCATATGCAAAGATATGAATAGTAATGCTTATATGTACTGACTTTCAAATGATGCATCGTGGTCCTCAATTTGTTGAAAATGGATAGAGAAAAATATCTGGGTGTAAATTAAACTAAAAGAGTAAATACCTGTGTGAAGAAGAGAAAAAAGTTAACCTAGAACTATCAAAGTTACGGAGACAATCTTAGAGGTTCTTTAGTAAAAATAACATTTAAAGAGCTATGTTATCCACTGGCTAAGACAAGTAGTTTACTGCAGAGGTTCTATACATAGTCCACAAGGGACCCAGGGATCTACAGATGTTAATCAGGGTTTACAATGCCAAGTAACTGTGTACTATTGATTCAAAAATCATATTTTTTCTTGAGAACTCCCATGAATATTTTATATCTTCATGTGAATGACATTTAGAACTTCTGCAGTAGACTTCTCGTCTTAGCCAGTGGATCTATTACATAGCTCTTCCAATTTATTTTTTTAATTTAAAAAAAACCTCCAAGATTATGTCCATAATTTCATAGTTTTAGGTTATATTCTTATTTTCCAATCTCCAGTTAAGTAGATTTATACTCAGGTGCTAATTGTGCACCTTCATTTTTGCAACAATCCATGGGTTCAGTGGAAGAAGGAAAGTTTAGATTTTTGGAATGTATGGTGAAGCAATTGGAATGTATAATTTAGCAATATGATTATAAGTGTGCCTATGTGATTTTCGAGGAATTTGTTGTAAATAACATTTATTATAATATTATATGTGCTGTTATAAGAATTCTATTTACAAAAAAAAAAAAAAAAAAAAAAAACAAGCGGGCGGGGGTACAGCGAATATTAAATCTCTGTGCTAGAGGAAATCACTGGGTCAGTTGGCCTTTTGTCCTTTGAGAAACCAGATGATAGGGTATGAATAAACATGTCAACGCGTGTGGCCTTGTAACCCAACCTACTACGGCAGACTGTCACGAGAAACCCTAAACCCATAAAACTACAGGCAAAAAACACATGCAGGGTAATTTAAGAAAGCAGCTAGCATTATCCTATAATTGATAGCTTTTTCACAGTAAATTTTAAAACTTGCCAGATGATGTTCGAATTGTACATTGTATAAAAACGTTTTGGACTTTGCATGTTGCTAAATATTCCTTTCTTGTCGTATATTTGCAGATATTAGTTGAACTATTAGATTATTCTTTGAATAATTTTAAAGGTCCTCAACCTTGTCTTTTATTAGTTTGAACTAAGAAACCTGTTTTGATTTATTACCATACACCAAAGCCTTCCGACCATAATATGGAACAAAGCAGAGAGATCGATGTTTTTACGTGGTGCCTTCAGCCACACCGGAGTGCAGGCGAAGCGACAAAAGGCACTCCCCCGCAATCCCGTGTGGCCGGTACCTCCGGCAGCGGATCCACGACAGAATACCCTAAACCCATAAAACTACAGTCAAAAAACAAGAGGTATCACAAGAGCAGCAGGAAATTTAGCGTTCTTTAATCTTCATATGTCATCACATTCTTGAACAGCAAATTACCCTTGAATGCCTGAGGTAATGAGGCGAATGACATTTATTCAAACGAAACTTTGGGACTTTACATTTCTAGAATATGTGCTAGGTCTAGCTCCCGCATCAGGTATTTCGACCCTCTTGAACGGTGAAGATAGCTCAAAAAATCCCCGTGACCGCTTACCACTTGCACTAACCAATGGTCAAACTCTGGGTCGCCAATGCGAAGTCTCATCGCCACAGATGGAAAAAACTTGAACTAAGAAACCAATTATACTTTGAATAATCTGAATGGAACCTTTTGTAAGCTCCACATCTTGAGTTCAATATTTAAAAAGCATTAACTGTTTGGCTATTCAGAAACAAAATCATTCTGTGTAATAGATGAATTCAGAAAGCAGTCGAGTTATGGCAACCCCCAGTTAGATAAAACGGTAATTTTTTCTGGAAAAATTACTAACACCTTGTACTTCACTAACAATAGTATTGTTTCGTCAAATTTTGTATCTTGTATTGTTTTTGTCAATTTTTTTTCTTGTATTGCTTTGTTAATTTTTTTTTTGCTCCCCATAAGTACACATTTTAAAATAGTTAATTTTTATAAGGATAGATATTTTTTTCTAGTTCGCAGAAACACAATTTCGACGATTATATTTAATGTTAAAATAGATAAAGTCATAGACCACGAAATTAGTATTTAATTTTGTATTTCAATTTAAATTTAAATTTAGTTAGTATTTAAATCCCAATAAAAATTCGAAATGCGAATAAAAGCCGGAAGGATGGTAGTTTTTGTCTACAGATTCATATTAAATCACAAAAAACAGAATATTCTTCAGGTGTAGTACTTCCTGAAAATGTGCAGAGAGAGAGATAGACCGAGAGAGAGAGAGTAAGGGAAAGAGAGAGAGAGAGAGAGTGAGAGAGAGAGAGAGAGAGAGAGAGAGAGAGAGAGAGAGATGATTAACTCATAGTAAATATGGTGTAACTGGATAAATAAAAAGCTATTTTTACTGCATTATTTTAAAAGCAAGGATTGAATAGAAATGTATATTCAATAGGTTGGTGCGACCTAACTGGAGTAGACTCTATACAAAGGACTAATTGAATAGATAACTTCTGTAGGGGAGACATGGGAGATACGTCATGTCATTTTTGTCTCCAATGGTATGCAACTCTATTAGAGGGCACTGCTATCCAGGGAAACATGTGCAAGCGTAAAAACAATACATCAACACAAGGGCAACTTTTCTTTTGAGTTCGTCTGCCTCACTTTTACTGCTTCCGCTAATTGCCTAGTGGTTTAACTCAGTTATACAAAATACGTAGCTGACATAAATTAATGTTTATCTTAAAACCAAATACTTGCAATAATTATGAATCTTTATAAGTGCTAAAGAATTACATGCATTTCTAATTACCATTCATAATACTTTTTAAACCCTCTTGGACGTTCTGTATTCCTTTATTTTCCTGAATATTGCAAAATTATGGAAAATCGTGTGTTCTCTCTGTTTTTGCTTTGTTTTTTTTTGTTTTGACTGTATTATCATCAGATGGAAAGACGTTACCCTCTCCGAAGAGAAGTGAGGACTGAAATATACATATATGATCAAACCACAATATGAAATGGGTAAAAAAGAGACTAGACATTTCAACCACAACAAGCAGTCTTCGTCAGGTCAGAGTCAAAACCCCAACTGACTCTGACGATTTTTTCCCCCTCATTTCATATTGTGGTTTGATCATTGATTGTTATTTCACGTGTTTATGTGAAATCTTGTTTAGCGTCGGTCCCGAGCCTGTACTATGTCAGGTACTCGTTCACTTGCTTTTTCTTTTTACAAATAAATAATTATTATAAAAAATTAAAGGAAATATTGAATTTAGTAATTGTTTATTTTATCTTTTTTCTGTGTCGTGTTTGTGTAATTTAAAGTTATGTATATATAACTTTAAATTACACAAAACACGACACAGAAGAATGATAAAATGAAAACTTACTTAATTGAATGAATATTTCGAACTAAATGAATTTAGTTTTTTTAAACATTTGAAATTGCATTGTGCAGTGGTCAGTTTGTGCTGGACTTAAATTTCCATGTAAACTTTAAAAAATGAATTGCCGGTGTGTTTGTGCTTTGAGGATTTGTTTGTTGGCTGGCGATAAGAGGACATTAAAGAACTGATAAGGGTGAGTTGTGGTTATCTTGGCCTGTTACGAGGCACGTATAATCAGTCATTGTCTGATAAAACTGCCTAAGCTGGCATCAGATATAAATATCAATGGCCCCTGTTCACGACAAATCAGTATTCATACAAAGATTGCCTTCTTTTTATTTTAACCATCTGTTTCCTTCCCTTCTATTCCGTCTTCAACCTAGCTGATAATCATATTTCACATCAGCTCAGGTGTATGGTCTAGCCGAGAGGTTAGCGTGCTCACTGTTTGTGTCTCTGTTTTTAAAAAGAGTATACAGCTGTTATCCGACTTAACATCGACCCGTATTTACGGGTAATAAGCGAGCAATGTCTTTGTTAAGAATTAGTAGCAGAGAAGGACGCAATGAAAGTCTCCAGGTAGGTTATGATGTTCACCTTGCCTCCAACCTAACCTTTCAATTACCTAATTATTCGTGATAACACTGGCTTCTGGTGAAAAATTACCAAAAATAATTGGCAATGGTTCACTGTGATGACAAAAGTCGAAAATACAATACTTTTTCTGCAATAAATTATGACATATTATTCAGAATTATTTTACATAGCATACATGTTGGTTTGTGGAATATATTGTCATTGAATGGATATAAGACTTCGTTTATAGATGGCTCTGGGAATGGATAAATGGGATAATCAGTCAGGAAAATATTTTATTTAGGAAAAATAAGTAATTAATTAATACGTGACGTCATTGTTTGGTTTATTTTTAGTTCTCATATCAAGCAATCAGCACACCCTACCTCTTATTTTCATTTTTGCGATAAAATTAATTAACATTTTTTTTGTTTGAAATTCTGCCATAGATGTTTTGTCATTCCAGTGTTAACTATGCAGTTATCTATTTAAACTATATATCCATCTAATTAAATTAAATATTTAACTAACCAATTGAAGCACTTACACCTTTCTTTGTTTAGTACATGAGGAACAGAAACCCAAGAAGGTCCTTCCCAGACTTATATCAAATATGACTGTCTATTAAAACTTACTTATCAAAATAGATGTAAGTATCTAAGTAACTACCTGGCATATGTGTCCCTACGCTAAATTTCTTGTGAATCAGAATTCATTAAGGTACACTAAAATGGGTGCCAAATAACGTAGGGTTTAACGACATGAAATAGGGGGCCAGGCTAGCTCAGTGGTTACGTGCTCGCCTCTGAACTGATAGGACCGGGATTCGATCCTCATCTGGCTCTCGATTTATTCACGCGGGAGGTGAATAAATCTGAGCGCGTCGTCCCTCGGAGAAGGACGTTAAACAGTCGGTCCCGAGCCTGTACGAAGTCAGGTACTCGTTAAAGATTCCTACTCTAAATATATTTGAGTTAGGCAAAATTTAGGACTCCCACTGTAGAATCAATCTTCATTGTGTGTTATCACAAAGGGCCAATGCTCGGCCTACGTGTGTTCCCTTGTGGAACTGCCACTGCAACCTAACCTAACCTAACCTAACGACATGAAATGTAGAAGCTGACTAGTGTGGGTGTTGGATAGACTCTGAAATTAGCTAATTAATTCTTAATTAGCATGCCACTAATGCAATAGAGTTTAGCTAATAAACATCACCAGTTCTGGAAAGAAAACAATCTATAATACACCTTAAAATAGATACAACACTAACATATGTATGCAGATTGTAAACAAACGGACCAGGAAGTCCAGTGGCAACGTGTTTACTTCTGTACTGGTTGATCAGAGCTCTGACTCTGGAACTCAATCTTTTTAAACGGGAGGTGAACAAAATCGGAGCATATCCTCCCTCGGAGAGCACGTTTAGCCGTCAGTCCAAGAATGTCTGATAACAGGTATTCATTAAAGATCCCTATTGTAATTTCAATTGAGTTAAGCAAAATTTAGAATTTCCTATGTGGAATCTTTAGGAGAGGACACAGATTCTACCTTTCAGATTTAAAGATATAACTTTCTAACAATCCCATCCACAAAAATGATTTAACTCCACATTTGGACGATTCTTTGAGATTTTCAGAAATGAGATCAAGTAGAGAAAATATTCGGATATGTTACTTATTTATTTTATCAGATTCCCTCAGAAATCATCAGATTTTTACATATTTTGCTATGTATATTTTGCTATGCATTTGTTAGGTATTTGAAGGATTATATTATCAGATATTTAAATGTAGCTATAATCTATAAAATTACATGTTTTAGATGTAGCTATAATCTATAAACAATTTTAGTTAAAAACTCTCCATGACTTTTTTAACGATTCTTTCTTCGTTTATTAGTTGCTCAGAAATCTAAAAGAACAGCTGCTTTAAGTAATTGAAAAAGCACCGAAAACGCTAAGTTTCGGACAAATCAACACCATAATTTTAAGTTAATACGAAATAACCGCTTTTATCAAAACTTGACCAGAAAAACTAAA
This sequence comes from Hermatobates lingyangjiaoensis, assembly GCA_026182355.1. Classification (NCBI taxonomy): domain Eukaryota; kingdom Metazoa; phylum Arthropoda; class Insecta; order Hemiptera; family Hermatobatidae; genus Hermatobates; species Hermatobates lingyangjiaoensis. The sequence continues at coordinate 2,846,277 of JAPFBL010000023.1, forward strand.
AAAAAAAATTTTTTTTTTATGAAACTATTTTGTCAATTCTCAAGAGCAAAGACACTTCATAATTATATTCACAAGAAAAAAAATGAATGATTAATGGTTATTAGTTGGATGAATTAGTAAAAGTAAAGTATTACTGGATAATTGTAGAAAGATATTCTACAATTGTTTTTTAATGCTTTCTGTGCATACATTGTTAGTAAAACCTGTTCAAATAATCTTAATTCAAATAATATCTGCCTGAGCGGTTCAAATCCAGGTATCAACCTGAACCGTTAGTTAAGCAGTATTCAGAGGTGAAGTTTTCTTAAATTTAATTTTTTTTTTATAAATTTAAAATTTTTTGATTGCATATTATTATTATTACTTATTTTATTAATTCTCAATTATCTGTTCTTTTGAATTTGATAGTTGTGAAGATTCTTTTTACTATATAATTTTTTTATTATTATATTTTTCCTCGTTGCTATTCTTCTTCAGCATTCCTACTACTTTGTTTTTTGTTTTCGTTGTGGCCAGCCTGTACATATTCTGTGAAGCTGTCCAGTTGGCTTATGTCTTATCGCCACTCAACTTCCTTTCTTGAGGACGACCGTTATAAGGGTCGAAATTTGAATGTGAGTCCTGTTTCTGTTTTTCATTCGTGTGTTTCTCAAAGTTTTCAAAGTGTATAGTCCTACCGGATCTGATTTCATTTGAAGTGTTAAGTGCGTATAGTGCCGGCCTGCACTTCCTGTTGTTTCTTGGTATTTGTTGACCTGTTATTCCTTCGAACTGAGTAATTTATTCTATTCTTGTCTCATAATTTAATTTAACTTCTCTGCACTATTTCATTCTTCTACTATTAATGTTTAATTTTACCTTGTCTTAATTTATTTTACTTATTATTCATATTATTATTTTTTATCGTATAAATTGCCTCCTGTTTTATTTTATGAAGCGTTTTATTTTATTGGCTGTAATGATAATGGACGACTTTAACGGCTTCACTGGTTTAATCAAATATCTTATCTTTCTCGTAAATTAGTTAACTATGCTGTTTATATTGAGTTTTTGTCGCATTGTTTATCTATGAACATCCCTCCTAATGGGTTGACACTTAAAATGCCCTTATCTGCTATTCCTTCTCAGTTTCGCGGTCTAATAGCCGCTTCAGGTTTCAATTATTCTCGGTAACTTACTCAAATTACCCTTATTAACTATCAACAATTAAGAGATTCGCATGTTACCAAACTTTGTTCTACTATTAAAATTTTATTAACTGTGTCACCTACCCACTTCCAAAAAATTAACGAGTTTCTTTCCATTGCCAATAAACACCTTCATAAATCCCGTTCCCGTAACATGAAGAAATTGCCAAAGTTATACTGTTCTTATCTGAATTCTGGACTTTCACTCCCCTTCCAGGTACCTTCTTCAAAATCCTTACTCTCTACCTGAGCATGGTCCCATCTTTCCTTTGACTCTTATCTTATTCCTCAATTTAACCGACACCTCTCTCATTCTAATCCTACTTCTCGACGGAAAACTCAACCTACTCTATTTCTTTTTTTTTTTGGATTTTTTTGTTCTCTTTTTGGGAAAATAGAAAAATAGCAAAACTTGGATTATTAACAAACCAATGGTTAAAATGTATTGTAAAAAAATTAAACACTTAAAAAAGTACATTTTTATGTAGGACAGTTAGTACATACAATTCTGTAAGTATTAAACACAAGTTTCATTTTATTCGGTGTAAGCGGTTTGGCATTAGTCAAAGTATGTATTATTATGTTATTTATTATTTATTGAAGGGGTGCTAGCTTCCACTTGTTATTTGATTCCCTTTGAACTGTAAAGATTCTTTATTAAGTCTTAGGTCACGGATTCCCAACCAGGGGTACAAGACATTATGCGAGAAGAAAGTCCGTAACATTGAGAAATTTCCTTAGTTTAAAGGAAAATCTGCACTTTTAAAGATATGATAATTTGTTAAAGAAATTTTAAGGCAATTTTCAAAAGCTTAGATCGATAACGTCATGGAAATTCCAAGTAAATAATATTTTTATTAAAAAAAAATAGTAATTTTTATTTAATTATCTTGAACATATTTCAAGAGAGCAATTTATTTTTTGCCAGTTGTATTCAAATGTTAATGTGGGATATCCTTTGTAGTCCACATGCGTGATTTTTTTAATATTAAAAAATTAAATTCCTTCCTGAGCGTTTCGAAGCTACTTCTTGATTTACTATCTCACATATCTTTCAAACGAGAGTTATTATTTTCATAAAGTATTCAAATACAAATCTATGAAGTTTCTTGTTTCAAAGTCTAATTATTTTTTTTTACTTATATTACAAGTGATAGAAATATCTTCTTTTGAGAAAATTTAACATGAATTCACATCTTTTATCCTTGAACAAAATTTATAATGTAGGGGGTGCGAAGTCAGAGTAAATTTTTTTTAGGGCTGCAGGAATAAAAAGAGTTTAGGAACCACTGTTTTAAGGTGTTTGTCGAACTTAAGATGTCAGGAATAAAGAAAAAAATGTAAAGTAAAATGTTAATAAAAGGCTTGAAATGAGACTTCAATGTAAAGGATACGAAATGACTCTGTATAATAATGGCTGCAGAGGTCATTGTGAAGGAGATCCTGATTAAATTACAGTTTCATCAAGGTGTATTGAATAAAAAAGGTCATGTGTGCACCGGCCAGGCTGTGTCGTGGAGACACGAGAGGAGCAAGGTCTTCTAGGCGGGGAAACAACATGCCACTGACTCAACTACTACCTGCTATACCACTTGCAAATGCAATTCTAAACGAGTTGCAGACAACATTAAAAACTAGTTAGGCAGCATTGAGCGAGTGCCGTCGTATACCTGCTTATAGAGAACTTTATAAACTTATTTTGTCTTCGCTTTTTTTGTTTTCCTGCACAATCTACTTTACTGTCAACTTTCAGCGATTCTTGTAAAATAAATTGAATGCAATAATTTAAGCTTATTACGAATTCAGTTGCACCGGTGCTAATAAAATACTGAACACATGTAAATTAGATTTCCTGTGTTATCGTAGCAATTAGCAGTGGTCATTTATGTAGTAATTAGTCTTTTTCTTAAAGAAAAAGCTTTGTAAACGGTAAAAATATTGGTAGAATGTTGATGTACGAGTATCCAGTATTCGATTATTACGAATCCCTTCCTTGATTACACTAAATAGTAGTTATTGACTTGTCAGGTGCAAGCGTTTAATCATTAGATAGGAAGGCGTTCGATTAACAGATCTTCATCATCAAATATCTGACCAACCCACGCCAGGCACTGTATTGGTCACTAACCCTATTTCGCAATTATCTCATACAGTATTTGGTTAGTATACCTATGCCGCATTTTTACAAATTGGATCATTTAAAGCTAATGGCTGGTTCAAATTATTATTATTATTATTGCTAAGCTTATTATTAAATAGTTTTTTGTCGTGTAATGTAGTTGCAAAAAAAAATGCTCGTCAAATGTTAAACATATGCAGAAGTTAAAGATAGTTATTGGGTTAGTTCCACTGAGGTTAGTAATATTAGAATCAGTAGTAATAATGTTCGTCATACCTCGTAAATTCTCTGAAGAGCTCAACCGGTTTCGGGTCCGTCTTGTTCCCATCTTCAAGAGCAACTCCTTTTCGGGTCCGTCTGGTTCCCATCTTCAAGAACAACTCACTCTCAAGGAGTTGCTCTTGAAGATGAGAACCAGACGTACCCGAAACCGGTCAAGCTCCCTAGAGACTTTACGAATTCGGTATGACGAACATTATTACTACTAATTCTAATATGAAGACGTGTATTGTGAACTGTTTTAGTTTCAGACGATGGGACCTCTGGCATAGTACTTCCATTAAGATATTGGGTTAGTAAGTATTGGATTATAGTTTGTCCACTTTTATAAGGGATTGGTATTTAAAGAATGGATTGTTAGTATTTGTTACAAAGTAGGATAATAATTATTACTATTTTCAGGGACTGTGGCTATTTATTGTGCTGTCGGTAGTATGATAACCAGTATAACGATAGCATAACTAGTCGAAGTCTTGAGTGTGTTGAAGAGGGCTACCAGAGTGCCTATCTTCTCTAGTATCATTCGGTACATTGAGTTAGTCACGGATATTATAATAAGGGCTTGGACATTAGTAATAAGGGCCTAGAGAAGGCCATTTATAAAATGACTGCGCCTTTGTTGGAGTCGTATAATTATATAAGAAGACTATTAGTGAACAAAGATACCAATATTTCAATATAAATTTCAAAAACTTTGATAATTTTAAAAAATCCTACAACAGATAATGTTTAAAAAGAAAACGGGAAAAGATATACTTCCGAGTTCATCAAAATTAAACTTATAGTTCTTGTTTTTAATATTTTAATTGCATATTTATAATTCTCAAAATAGTTGTTATATTTTATATTATCACCAAGAAACACGTATTATTACTTATACAATAAAATGAAGTCACTTTATAAGTTTTTAAAGTTCTTTTAATTAAATGTAATTTTAATCGATTTGTTTAGCATTATTCATTTTGTCATATTTAAGCTGTTTCAAGTATACTACTTTAAGGAAATTAGAATTGGAATGCAAGGGAATGTTTTCAATGAGTGTAAGGTGACTGATCTACTGACAATGGAATTCAATGTCAAATCACGTTGGATTAACACATATATTGAAGTTTATGGAGGCACTTCCATCTTTAAGATTTAGAGTTGTTTGTGGACATATCTTTAGACCAGATATAATTGAACGCAATAATAGGTTATGCATAAAGTTCATAATTGCGTGAGGAGTACTTTTTGAAGTGATAATGAAATACAGAATGCAGAGAAACTACTTCATTACTTTTATGTACTGATAAAGAGGTCATGAATAAATGTTTATTTTGAAAATATGACCTTTTATTTATTATAGTGTATGTAGATGTCACTAATGAAAATAAACCGTGAACGAAATGTTGCAACCCTACACAGGTGAATGTACTGACTAGTTGTTGGGTTCAGTACCACGGAAGTAGTTATTGGAAGTCATATCACGTGTGTATACCATGTTACATACAATGAAATAGTATGCTACTGTATCCAGTATTGGTAAAGCTATTTTAAACAGCATAATTTGTTTATCTCTATATATAAAGTTCGTGAGTTTGTTTGTTTGTTTGTTCATTCGTTTTCAGTGGAGATAGAGATCCGAAATGAAATATATATTATCTATTACCTGAATAATGTTAAATAAAGAAACTTATCACTATATTCCCCAAAATTGGAGCCAGGGTAGCAAGTGTATATATAAATGTAACAAAAAAAATTTTTTTTTAATTTTTTACAGCGTACATTACAGCGAATGTAAACACTGGTAATAAACTAAAGCCATGGAGCCAGGGTAGCCCACTGGCTTGTCTGCTCACCGATGACAATAATGATAATATATTATAAATAAATGTAACAAAAAAAAATTAATTTAAAGTTGCGAAATTTAAACACTAATAATAAAATAAAAGCATGGAAACAGAGTTGCCCAGAAGCTTGCGTGCTCGCTGATGACAGTAGTGCAAATGTATTATAAATAAATGTAACAAATATACAATGAACTATTACATTAGAGGTTAAAAATAAATAATTTTACAAAAAACTTGAACACAACTGTCAGATAAAATACGAATGTTCTCAAGGTAATCTTATAAAGACACATTTCGTTCATTAATGTTATTTTATGTTAGGTAAATAAATTGAATATTTCAATTTACAAGTTCTGTTTGTTTTAAATATATTTCATGTATACATAACTTGAATTGTTGATTTATTTATTTATATGATAAAATAAATGATTTTTTTTTAGTTTTAAATAATTTTTATTTTGCTAAATAGACTTACTGCGTTAATATCTTGAATCATGTTAAGAATACTATATCAATAGCTTGGGCCATATAAGAATCTGTTCCCGTGCCTTAATAACAAGAAAAAACAATTACAATTATCTCTGTCAATCATGTTCAGTGAATTAATTTCAAAACGTATTGTTATAATTTCTGAGTGACACAAAGGGTCACGGGTAGTCTAGTTTGTCACTAAGATGAATATGGAAATGGAAGATCCACTATCAATTTCATATCGCTAAAAAGAAAACTAAACATATAGTTTAAATATTCAGTTCTATAATAATGGAATTGTGTAAAAGCATTCTAACTTATTCATCTGCAACAATAAATATAATATAATGGATTCAAACGTAATTCTGTTTTCAAAGAAGAAACATTATGGAATGAAGTTATAAGTAAAAGTTTTGCTTCTTTAATCACTTTATGAGTCTTCCACGAATTTAATTCAGCTATCTTCACAATTTCCTTTGCAACAAACTAAGTGGCAATAATTTAAATGTTGCTTGCCGGAGATAGTTTTGTCCAATATTGCAGTCGAAGACTAGGGAGTTTTATAACTTGGAGTCACGCATCTGTTTATGAGCTATACTTATTTATTCCGAGTGTTCCCTGACTTAAATGTTATTAGGTCATGTAATGTTAGTGCCATTGCGTTATTAGTAACAAATAAATAAATACCTGTATGTATATACCATGTAATATCAGAACTGGAGGTGCACACAAGCACAATAAATCAAATTAATGAGCATAAGTTACTTCTGTATGTTCACATTCATTGATATCAGAATATGACACTGTTTCTTGTTAGAATTATACGTAAATTTTCTTTGCAACTAATATAAAGCATGGATGTCCAAAAAAAAAGGTATACAGATAACTAAATGGTTAAAACCTGATAGAACACTTCAAAGCTGCGTAAGTGGTGATGGAACAGTGTGACAAGATTCATTTATTATTATTTTTTTTTGCAATTTTCCAATTTAATTGCAATGTTTTATATTTAATGACAAATAAGTGAATATTTTTATGTACTAAGTACTAATTAATGTGGGTTTTGACATTTCCTGACCAGCGCAATCATCAATACTAACTCACCTATTATCTCAAGTGCAAGCAATATTTACTACCCTCTTTACAATCTGGTTAGGGGTGTTTGTTTTTGAGTCAGTTAGTTTGCATGAGGAATTTGTTTTGCCCCCCTACTCTTGATATGCTTTCTCCTTCTCGTAGTGTAAGATTTAACCTTCCTTGACTGTTTGCTCTCAAGGACAGGAACCAAGAAAGTACAATAGGATGGTCCATTTCCTTGGGTTCTCACCAAAGTAATATTCTGATATCAATGAATGTCAACATACAGAAGTAACTTATACTCATTAATTTGATTTATTGTGCTTGTATGCAGCTCCAGTTTGATATTATATATACATACATGTATTTATTTATTTGTATAAATAAATGGTACTAATTATTTATTAGAATAATAAATACAAATACCATTGCGAATTTGTATTCGCAATGGTACTAACATTACATGACCTAATGTAACCTTAGGTTACAGTAGTAGGAACACACGTAGGCTGAGCATTGGTACTTTGTGATACCACACAATGAAGATTGATTCTACAGTGGGAGTCCTAAATTTTGCCTAACTCAAGTGTATTGAGAGTAGGGATCTTTAAACCTGACATCGCACAGGTTTAGGACCGACGGTTTAACTAACAGGTCATCCGAGGGATGACATGTTCAGATTTAATCACCTTCCCAATGAATATATCGAAGGCCAGGTGGGGATCGATCCCGGTCCTATCAGTTCAGAGGCTAGTACGTGAACCATTGAGCTAACCTGGCCCCTTGGGTTCTCACCAAACAGGTGGAGATTCCGTTCAATTCTGTTCTCTCTTGAGAAGTTATCATCTTATATTTCTATTTCCGAGTAGTGCCTGCCTATATAAATCATTCCTCACAGCAGCGCACAATGACATATTTGCTGCCACTTTGCGATCGTTTCTTTACAGATCGTGAGTGGAAGATGAGTTTAATGGTGCACTGGATTGGTTAACAACTGCCCTCATCAGGTCTGGTACCTTTTTAATTCTCCAACTATTGACCATCTTTATAAACACTTCTTACTTCTATTAGTGAAAAAACTTCTTTTCTATCATTTTCTCTTCTTTTTATACTCCTTTCACTACTCAACTACTTGTTACTAATTCTTCTAATTCTCCATTACCTGCTACTCTTTTTCCTTAATTTCTAATTTTTACATATAAATCTTGGTAATTACTATTACCAACTTACTTCAATTTTTACCACCAATTCAATTTTGTTCATTTAATAAATGAACCATTTAGACTAACACATTCTATGTGTGTAATAACTTGTACGTTACTTAGTACCTGTATGACTGTTCACAGATCATCTCTTGATCACTTCAACCAGCTGCCTAACGCTACAAAGCAACGCTTATGTCTGCTGATTTTTCTGTAACAATGAACTATCGGTAAGTATTTAAGAATTTTATTTTAAGTATTTATTTAAGCATTTACGACAGTTCTTCATTATGATACCCGAACCCCTTTAACACCTTCTAAGGTAGCCCTTATTTCTTTCTGATGTACCACAAATGCTTCACGTCTTAATTTAATGAGATAACCCTTTAAATATGTTAACTTTTTTTTTTATTAATGCAACATACCGTTATAGTTTTTAGTTTACTATTTATTTTTTTAGCATTTCTTTTTAAATTTTACAAGCTTATTCCATTTCCATTTTATGAAAAAAAAAAGTCTTTCTCTATTTCTCATTTATTCTCATATCCTCACATTTTAATTTAAGATTGTTCTTTTTTGTTACCGTTATTTTTTCTGTCAAAATAAAAAAGTAAAAAATAATAAATAAAGTAGTCATTATGCATTATTACTCTCTTAATGTATGGTATTGCTACTAACTGTTAATACACTGAGTAAGTCAGACTGAGTGATCAGTCAGTTTAATCAAAATATCTCCAAAATGACTCAAGTATTGTTCCGAATGCAAATCATCCTGATGACTACGGTTTAATTGTTAAACATAGTCTTTCAAAATATTTGAGGAGCTTACTGCTTCATTATTTATCTTCCATCACGTCTGTATTCCATTGGAGTCTGTCATTATTACTAATTGTTATAGTATTTCTCTTGATAAAACACTTCTGAGTTGTTTGTCTAAGTTTGCAAAGTTAATTCTGATTTTGGAGGCGTTTAGGGTGTAGTCCATAGTACACTTTCTTTCAAGCTTCATGGTGAGATATCTACAGAAATCTTCCAATAGCAGAGAATTCAGTTGGTATTTTTTTTTTAATTAATGGTTAAAATGTTTACAGTAAATATTTGTTGTCGATATTTCTTGGGTATTTATGCAGGAAATGTTTGGTATTAGAGAATTTGATACTTTTACAGTCTGTCTTGTATCATTTTAATGATTAGTTTGGTAGTCAACTCATTAATTTGTCCTCGTCGGTTGAATGTGGCTCTCTAACGCTGTTTTTGGTTAAATTATTGAAATATCTCTAGAATATGTTCGATGTTTCTAGACTTGCAAAGATGTCTTGAGTCCATGATGTTTGATGGTGTTGATGGTCTCATATTTATACTTATTTCAGCTCCACTTTTTTTGTTTCAAAGCATACCTCGTTGTGTAGGTTTCACTTGAGCAGATGTATCTAAGTGATCAATCCTGTCAAATAACAAAATGCCCAAATAGTTAATGCCTTGTTGTATCTACGCTCTCTGGGAAACTTCTGAAAAGAAACTAACTCTGGAATGATTGAATATGCTCAATTTAGTTGTCATGTTCTGCAATGAAAAAACGTCGTCCGCATACCTGCGTCAGGCTTCAGACAGTCTTGCCTTTTGGAAATTATTTATATTAGGTCTTGGATAGCCATTCTTGACTATCTTCACATGGCCATAAATCAAAAAATACCAAACTCTTCTAGGATGCCTCCCAGGAGAACCAGATTTTGACATCTTTATATTCATTAGCATTACTAATTAGTTTTTTTTGGGGGGGTTCCTAGTATTTGTTTTAATGTTGTGTTATCTCCTAATATATGGACCAATATTTGCCTACATTCAATCATGTATATAAATGTACAACTTTATATATCTGTTCATCTATTAATCTAGAATTTATTATCATTTAGTTCATCTCTATATCCCTTGGAAGTATCTAAAATCTTATATAATACTTCTTCTTTCTGATTTCTGATTTAGTTGGTCTTTAATTTTGATATGATTGTTACTTTAAATAGACTTATAAAATGCAGGACGAATTTGCTTACCTGAGGTAATGTGGATTTGTCTAATTGATATATAACTATTATTGATTTAAAATGGATAAAAACTGGAAGACTTTTAAACCTGCACAATTTATAAAAATTATGGATACGCTTTGAGATTAGCGAACACAGTAATAAAAAAATAATTATACAGTGTTCCTTTTGAGTAAACGATTCCGTAACTAATTTTGTTTGAAGATAAATTTAATTCTAATGTTTATTTTTACTATTATTTTAAGGTTTTTATTTAACTATGAATTTCGTATTTTTTATGAAACAAATATTTAAATTATTAGAAGTTAGCAATACTTAAATGCAAAGAAGAATGTTTAAAAGATGAAAGCTCAATCGATGTTCGATTTTGAAAAGCAGTTGAGGATAGGTACTACTTGTAATATAAGAAAGACGAAAGTAGAGGCTCTTTGAGTTGAACTATTACCCAATGAAGAGAAGTCTTTGCAAGAGGAAACCAGCCCAACATCAGAGGGGGGGGGGGGGGGGGTGCTTTAAAAGCCAGCCAAACGTCCTTTTGAAGTAAACCCACGTCAACTTTAGGCAAAAGTCAATGTCCGACTGGAAACACCTCTTTCTTCCCTGCCTTTCTGTTTTCACCTTTACATATTACAATCCTCCCCCAATGGACTTTTTATATTCTGAAATTTTACTGACAAAAAAAAACTGGTTTAACTCATAAATTGCTCACAATGTTTAATTATAATCATCCATGTAATTATCCCTTAAAAAATAAGTACTTTCAAAAGTAATTATTTTCATTTTATTCAAAATCTGCAACAGTGAAGTACACGTAAAAAATGTTTTAATCTAAATTAATAATGCAATATCTTTTTTATTCTTTTTTTTATTTCACATATATTACTTACACTAATAATGGAGTGTAATAATGGATATTTCATATCCATCTCTATTCCGCTCACTTTCTAGCTCAATAACATTCGAAACAAATAGCCTAAGCTTCCATAAATTTATTCAATAATCTATTTTATTATGAAACAACAATATGAAATGAAAAAAAAAACCTAAGATCTTTCAAGCATAATAAGCGGTCTTCGTCATAGTCAAAACCGCAACTGAAACAGCAGATCATAGTATTTTTTTCCCTTTTCATTTTGTGATTTCAACATTGATTTTTATTTTACGTGTTTATATGAAATCTTCTAATCTATTTTATATGTTCTATTGCTTCATTGAATTTTTGTTTAAACAATTATAATTCTAATAAATATCATCAAATGATTATTTTTTTAGCTTATTAATATGTAGATAAATTGCTAATGTGAGGTCATGAGATTCAGGCATTTGCTTTTAAATTTCGTTTTTGTAGGTAATGGGAAGGCTAATATTATATTTATGAGGCGTAAATACAGTTTTTGAGAGTTTTTGCGAAACAGTTTTGTGTGTTTAGTATAAAGCAAGTGTGGTATCACAAAGGGCCAATACTCGTCCCACGTGTGTTCTCCATTATAACCTTAGTATAAAGCAAAACAAGAAAGTTTCTCCAGTATTTTTAATTTTTTATTTTTGATACTTCAACTACAATTTCATGTACCATATTTAGAAGTAATTTTGATTTCAGGGTTACTCCTTTAGCTTTTTGATTATCTAGCGGAAATCGGGTGGACACCCATTGGTGGCACTCTGTAACTATGTTTAAGCTTTATGACGACAGAAAGTCACGTGGCCAAAGTTGTCTTTGGGGGTTTGTGGGGATTACTAGTTGGGAAAGATTTTGAGCAAGTTGGTTTGGATGAATTAGGAGTTTACTGTGGAATTGTTTGAAGCGGTCTTTTGCGTAGTCGAGAACGAAGGGGACTTTAAGATCTCGGTGAATGATTATATTTGGAACGTCAAATGGGAGATGCAAGAGTTTTCTGAGTATTTTTGATTGGATGGCTTGTATAGGACGAATATTTGATGGTTTGGCAGAACCTCGAAGTTCTATAGCATAAGCCCAAGAAGGCTTCAAGATTGTGTTGTATATGTGGAGTCTGTCTGTTAGTGTGAGTTTTGATTTTCTGTCTAAGAGTCTTATAAGGCGTTTGTAACGTCTGTTGGTCTCTGTTCGTTTCAGTCTTGTGTGTGGGTTCCATGTCATGCGTGTGTCAAAGTGCAGTCCTAGGTAGCGTACTGTGGTTTCTGGAGGTATGATCTCATTATTTAGTGATACTAGGGGGCAATATTTTTGTCGAAGCGTAAAAGTTATTTGAGAGCTTTTCTTCTCATTAATTTTTATGCGTCAACGACGAAGCCAAGGTTCAATGAGAAGTAAGTGTTGCTGTAACTAGTCTGGAGCTATATTTTTAATTTTTAAATATTTATAATTCTGTGAGGTTGTTAGATCAAAGAGGATATTTGATATCATAAGAGAATTGTATCATATTAAGTAATTATAATGGAAATTAATGTTAGTATAGTAGTTGCGTCTAAAACAATCAATAAAAGTGAAGTTAACTTCATGTAATACAAAACGGAAAATTATATCTGTTTTGTACTTGTATAAGATGCCCTTGATGACCCTGGTATATTGAGGAAGAACCTGTGTACAACATAATAGGTTCCCCGCTGATGAATAGATTGAATTAATTTTAAATGTAAATATTATATATATATATATATATATATATATTAGTGTATTTTGGGAGCAGACCTTCAATCAAACATGTTTTATAAAAAATTATGCCAATTGTAATTTTTGTTCTTTTCCGGATTAATTTTTCAAGTTATTTGACTATGGATTTCCACCTTTCTGGTAAAATATAAAGTAATTCACCAAAAGATTTATTCTTGACTTCCATTTTTTTCACTAAACAAGTTTTAACCATAACAAACAAATTAACAATACATACAAATTATATACGACGTTTCGGTCAGCTCTGACCATCTTCAGGGACTAATAACTAAATCATCACAGAACTCAAATACAAAAATAAGAACCATCTAAATTATTAACACAATTATTTACATCCTAACGGAATAAGAAATATTTACCTGAATTGAGTGGGAGGTTATACAGGTTAACATGTGATGATTTAGTTATTAGTCCATGAAGATGGTCAGAGTTGACCGAAACGTCGTATATAATTTGTATGTATTGTTAATTTGTTTGTTATGGTTAAAACTTGTTTACTGGAAAAAAATGGAAGTCAAGAATAAATCTTTTGGTGAATTACTTTATATTTTACCAGAAACGTGGAAATCCATAGTCAGAAAGCTTGAAAAATTAACCCGGAAAAGAACAAAAGTTAAAATTGGCATAATTTTTAATAAAACATATAAATATATATATATAATATATAATATATATATATATATATATATATATATATATATGACTGTTATTTTAGCACATTTCACTCTATGTGTCAGTAAAGTAGTGTTTAAATAATTTGTTAAACTATTTTTATTCTTAATACAGTGAAGACTGTTTGCAGATACCTCACAACTTTTTTTTTATTCTTCTTAATGTTGAAACAGCTTTACTTTACAAAACACTTAAAACAAATATAAAAAAAATAAGAAAGTCTCTTAGTTTATGAAACTTAACGAGAAATATCGAAATGTCTCGCAAAAAAAAAGGTAATGTCTTTTTCAGCAGTAGACTTCGTCATTGCTCTGTTTATTGTTCTTCATGCTAAATGTACAACCCTTTCAGATGCACTTATCCTTCGTTTTATGGCACAATAAATTTCTTCTGTGAACGTTTCTTTAAAATATCACCAGTTCTGTATAACAGTTTAGTCTTTCGTATCAAACATTAAAAGTAAACATTCAAAATTATATATTTTTGTATCATATTTAGATAATAAGTAAATATTAAATAACACAAATATATAATAAACATATTTCCATATTTCCTATATATGAGCCGTATTTTTTAAAGTGCTATAGGTCCATATTGGCAAAAAATTAAGTAACAATAACAATGAATACAATTTAAAATTTGTTAAAATTTAATGAACATTTTTTTTGGAAAATATTTATAAATACGAGTAACAAGTTCATAGTAAATTGTATACATTTTTACCGTTACTTATTATTTTTTCAAAATGGACTTACGCCACTTAGAAAGAAAATGGCTCATATATATATTTAAATATTAGTATTATATCTATGTATATATAACAATGTTCAAACTACAATAAGAAATGAGAAAAAAAGATACTAAAATCGTTTAAACGTAACAACCGGTCTTCGTCAGAGTTAAATCTCAATGATTGAGTTGAGATTTAACTCTGACGAATACCGATTATTACGGTTGAAAGATCTTAGTCTTCTGTTCTCATTGTTTATCGTATTTTCAATACTGATTGTTATTTTACGTGATTATACTAAAATCATGTTATATATATATATATACAGTCAACCCTCGTTAAAACGGACTAATAGGGGGGAAGGGTTGTCCGGTTTAGCCGATTGTCCGGTTTAACAGATGAGAGAGAGAGAGAGAGAAAAGAGAGAGAGAGAGAGAGAGAGAGAGAGAGAGAGAGAGAGAGAGAGAGAGAGTGAGAGAGAGAGAGAGAGAGAGAGAGAGAGACCTGTTATTTAAAATAATACAGTAAATATTTATTTACCTAATGTGGATGACCAATGAGCTTGAGGGGATGGACTTTATTTGGTGGTGGAGAGGTTTTAGTTGGAGTCGGCAGAGGTTGGTGGTTGAGGTGAGAGAGGTCATGGGTCATCGATATTTTCGTCAGCTGCAGCAATGTTGGGACGAACAGGCCTAAAGAACGATTCGATTTTTTGTTGTTTTCCTGGCTGATGTTTTTTTCGGATGATTACTTCTCTGAAGACTTTAATATGTTGATAAAATTGCTGGATTTCATTTTCTGAGGACAAATCGATGTAGCCGATAATCTTATCGAGTGCTTCTCGTACGTCAGAGAGCTTGGGTTTCGGAGGCAATGGTTCATCTTCACCTTCATCGCTGGAATCATCTCTGTTGTCACCAGCGAGAACATCCTGAGCTATTTCTTCCTCAGTTAACACCTGGTAGCCAGGGTCACCTTCTGTGTCTTCTAACCAGTTCCTGACGTCATCTTCAGACACATCTTCGCCTGCCCTTCTTAAGATTCGATGAAAGTCCCTAGCTTCAAAGCCTTCGAAATCATATTCCACCTCTTGGTCATATAGAAGTTTCTTCCAGGAATTAGCTAGACTTTCACTGCATTCCATGCAGCTGCAACGTTAAATATAGCTGACTTGATGTTGTATTTCGTCCGTCTTATCCGATATCCGGACTAACGGGGTCCGGTTTAACGAGGGTTGACTGTATATATACTCATTAACGCATCGAAAATAAGAGGAAGTGTAAACTACAGAACTCACTTCGATATTTCGACATACGATGTCAACAGGAATAAGTACGAAGTACTC
Organism: Hermatobates lingyangjiaoensis; assembly: GCA_026182355.1. Taxonomy (NCBI): domain Eukaryota; kingdom Metazoa; phylum Arthropoda; class Insecta; order Hemiptera; family Hermatobatidae; genus Hermatobates; species Hermatobates lingyangjiaoensis. Next base: position 2,861,883 of record JAPFBL010000023.1, read on the forward strand.
GCGTTGAGACTAAATAAATTACAATGCAAAAACTATAAAATAAAGAAGCCAAGATAACACTTCGAAAGTTTGATGTGATACTTATAAGTTTTGTTATATTAATAACGTTTTTTTATTACCCTTTATTAGCAATTTATAATATTATATAAAAATAGTATATTATTCTTACTCAAAATTGATTAGAAGAAAGGAATTATAGAAAATTAGCAACCTTAAGATTGCATAATTTACTTATTTCTAACGGTCTTTTTAACTTTTTTTTATTTCCAAGTCCCTTGGGAATTTCACTTACAAGAACATGTATTATTGATGGTAATTATAATACGGTCATTGTGTGAATTTGCTGATTTATCAAGATTTATCTTCAAAAAGTACTGCTCATTACTTTAGGGGATCCTGTTCAATCATGTCTTCTTGCAGACCTATGGTGCTCCTAGTGGAACCACGATCTAGTCTAATTGGGATGTGACTTAGTAATGTGAGGTTATTAAATGAAAATTAATTACACATGAAGTGTTCTTAAGGGGACTTGTGCTGAGAAGGATTGTCACTTCTTACTATTCTACTCATTGAGGGATATTTAGCTAACTTTTGCAGCTATGCTAATTTTACTTAGGGATAAGTGAAGCTTGATTAGAAGTGTAAAAGTTTTTGGTAATATTAGCTTTTTTATTACCAGTTATATCAACATGCCTATGAATTTACTCAATTTTCATGAACCATCTTCTTTCCGATTATAATAAGCATACTAAGCATACTGATTGTTATTTTACGTGATTATACTAAAATCATGTTATTTATGGATATATATATATATATATATATATATATATATATACATACTCATTGTATATGTTATACGCTTGTACAAAATTTACTAAAAACCGTATGATGAAATGCAAATCATATAAAAAGAGCAAAGTATAGTTGATTATTCTAAGGGTTCCTTCTCATAATAGCAGTGACAAGTAATACAAGAGATGAAAATCAAAGGTGGAAGAAATTGTTTTAATAATATAGTTCTCTACATGTATAGAGAGTGAAGAAATGGAAAGCAATAAAAACATAATATCACTGCAATGTCTTCTAGGCACAGACAACTGACTATTAGTACAATGCGGTAGTCTATTAAACTGCAAAAGCAAAAGTACTAACCCATTGAAGAAAATAGTTCATTAAAATAGTTCACCTCACCATTATACAGGGGTCATGGTGAAGCTTTCTTAATATTGCGAAATCAGCAGAAAGGCAAAAAGCGATTCCTATTTTCAAAGAAAACTAGGAATGATAGTAAAAAGTTCATGAATAGAAACTAAGTTCGCTGAAATTTGACAATGAAGATACTATCCAATGAGTAAGGGAGGGATCAATAATTGTAGCTATTGTCCTGAAGTCAATGCCTTTTGATTTGATAGTGGTTATTACATTCAAAGCAATGTCTTTGGAATGAGAACAATTATGCCTCCTCTTCGCTGATTTGTCCACCGCCAAGTTAGAGCCAGCTATCTTTCCGATCGTCAACATCTGGTCTTCTATTTATTATAAACAATTTACTTTCTTTTAACTGTTTAAGATTAACCGTTTTTTTTTTCTTCATTTATTTTTCTTCTGCTTCAGTGTAGTAAAATCCTGAATCTAGTAAATACTCGTGAATATTGTTATATGTACTAGTATTATAATGTTTAGTACTACTGTATTTTTGTAAGTTCATTGTAGGTTGCATTAATTCCAGAAATTCAAGTCCCAACCAATAAAGTTTTAAATTAAATGACACGTTAATGACATCAGTGTGGTTAGAAATATCACTCAAATATGTTGGATCACTAAAATCCAAGCGAGTTTTTCATTCTAGATTTTCTCTGATATTTTCTGCTTATTATCCTGTAGAACATGATAATATATATATATATATTTATATATATATATTATATATAAAGATTTCACATAAACACGTGAAATAACAATCAATGATCAAACCACTATATATATATATATATATATATATATATATATATATATATATATATATATATATATATATACCACAATTAAAAGAAACGGTCCAGCGGACTTTTTAAAATAATATATATTATTTATAATTTTATTATATATATATATATATATATAACAGATTCAATAATATATCGACCGTTTGATAGAATAGGTGTGTTCTCTAATCGGGGTTCGGTCAATTTTCCAGGATAAAAAATCAAACTCTCGTTGCCAACGTTTCGGTTTGATTTAAAACCTTTTTCATAGGCGGAAGTAAGAATTTTTTAACTAAGAAAATGAAATTTACATTATGCTGCCGGTTTTGTCCGGCTAACATTGTTGTTCCTTTAAATAATGTAAATTTCATTTTCTTAGTTAAAAAATTCTTACTTCTGCCTATGAAAAAGGTTTTAAATAAAACCGAAACGTTGGCAACGAGAGTTTGATTTTTTATCCTGGAAAATTGACCGAACCCCGATTAGAGAACACAACTATTATATATATATATACTTTTTTGATGAAAATACGATCCGAAACGGACAAATACAGTTCAATGTACATAAAAAAACGTAGAAAAATTAAAAACACACACTTACAGTCTCTAATTTTTGGTTGAACCGTCTTCAGGAGAGATAAGAAAGGGAAACCAAGCGTACTGGTACAGAGACGGTTGGAGACCCTGGGCAACCTGGGTCTCCAACCGTCTCTGTACCAGTACGCTTGGTTTCCCTTTCTTATCTGTCCTGAAGACGGTTCAACCAAAAATTAGAGACTGTAAGTTTGTGTTTTTAATTTCTTTACGTTTCTTTATGTACATTGAACTATATATATATATATATATATATATATCAATGATCAAACCACAATAAGAAATGGGAAAACAAGACTAAGATCTTTCAACCGTAACAGCGGTCTTCGTCAGAGTCAAAAACCTAACTGAATTGGGTTTTTCAGTTTTTTTTGACCCCAGAGTCAGTTGGGTTTTTGACTCTAACGAAGACCGCTTGATACGGTTGAAAGACCTGATATAATATATATATAAATAATATATATATATATATATATATTAGTATATATATATACTAATCATTAGCTTTTGTACCTGAATTCACTTCTAGAGATAAGTTTTATTGCATATATTTTTTTAATAAATCAGATCCTAGACACTGAATGTTTTGATTATGTGTTATATGAAAAAAGACAAACTGATTCAGTATTGGACACGTAATTTGATCTAGCCAGACATTGTAAAACTTACAAAACTCTATGTTACAAACAAAGGAGGTGATCAAGAGAAGGTTACAGAGACAGAATCCCCTACTTCTGTCATTGGGCAGACATTTCTCACAGAGTTTATTTTTTTCCAATCATCACCTGCGAAGAAAAATTACCTTATTTACGCCGATGCATATTTTAAAGAAATAATACATATACTAACCTTTATCACTCGAAATGTAACGGTTTTATCAATGTTATACCAATCTGCAAAGACCATACCCATATGATTTCTAGTGGATTGATTTTCTGGTTTGATATACCACTTGAACTTTTAATTTATTTTAAAACCATAATTAATTATTTAAAACCAAAGTTATAATTTTTAGACTAGTATATGTTAGAAGGTATGAAATATACAAAGCATCTATGAATCGCACTTCTGCATACAGTCCTCCAGCAAATGGAATAGTGGTGAAGTCTCATTGAAAATTCAAGACATCTCTCATGAAAAGACTATAAGCAGCTCAATAAAACTGATTGCATAAACTATCCATTGCGCATCTAGGATTTCAAACATCGTTTAAGGAAAATATCAAATCCATTCCTTCTTAGTGTCTGTATTCAACATCGTTGCGTTTCCTTGGATAATGTTTGAAACTGCTGAGCAAAATATACCACCATTGCATACTCATTTGAACAAGCAACATGAAATGTTTACCGTCCACATCCTCAAAATGAATCCCGGTATAGATATTCTGTCGTTTGAAAAAAAAAACAGCTTTTTCTTTAGGGTGGATATGATTTTTCTAGAGGCAAGACAAGTGGTCCCTACTCAATGCAAAGAATAGCAAAGAAATCATGGTATCCTCGAATTAAAGGCCCTAATTGATTACTCTCCTCCAAGTATAAGAAGCAACAAGCATGTTTGTTTCCACAGGGATCATCCTTTTATGTCATTAAATAATGTTATTTCGGGACTACATATTGGATGTTAAATAGAACATGAGATATTCGTTGAAATTGGATTAGTAGTTAGTGTTTGAATTCTGGGTTTAATTATAACAGACTTGAGAAAGCATTCAAAGAAACATCATCGTTTCAATTAATCTATAACAAGATTTCACATAAACTCGTGAAGTAACAATCAATGTTCAAACCACAATATAAAATGGGAAAAAAGACTAAGATTTTCAACCGTAACAAGCGGTCTTTGTCAGAGTCAAAAACCCAACTGAAACACGAGATGCAGAAACATCTGGTGAGAGGTTGAGGATTGAGTGGTATTTTAAAAGGAAAGATTGAGTCGTAAAAGTGCAGGAAAGGACAAATGTCCAGAAAGGGATGTTTGGGGAAACAAAGGAGTACAATAAGAAGGAGTAAAAAAAACTATCCTCTAGCTGTCAACCCTCTTAGAAGAGACTATTGCCCTGTGTCTTCTAATAACTCGTTACTAATGATTATAATATTTGATCTAGTCAATTTAATCAACGAGGTGTCAATAATATTTCTTAACAACATCGATTTTTTATAGGTAATAAATTTAGCTCCGGCCAAATTTACTCCGGATCTACTTTTTTCTTGTCTACATACGTTGTATTGGTGTTGTTTTACATATGTCTTTAAAGATTTAGGAGTTTGACCAATATAAATTTTATGGCAATTAATTATTTATATAAATATTTTTCTCAAACATCCCTCTCTGGACATTTGTCCTTTCCTGAACTTTCACTCTTTTAAAATACCACTCTTCCTTCCCACTTTTCTCAACCCCTCATCAGATGTTTCCGCATCTAGTGTTTCAGTTGGGTTTTTGACTCTGACGAAGACCTCTTGTTACAGTTGAAAAATCTTAGTCTTTTTTCTCATTTCATATTGTGGTTTGATCATTTAATTAAAGGTGGTATAAATTTAGGAGAATGCATTATTAAATCTATTGTTATGTAACTAAACATTTATGAACACTATGACTGTACAAAAGAAATAACCCATGTTAACAAAAATAATTTCTTTATTCATTAACTTAGCATGATCTGGCAACATCACAATATGATTTAAATGCATATAGATAATCCTAAATCTAGTCAATATTCGTGAATATTGTTACACGTACTAGTTATATAATGTTTAGTACTACCGTAAACCGTAATTTCCGTAAACTCGTTGCAGGTTGCATTAATTTGAGAATTTAAGTCCCAACCATTAAACAAATTCAAATATCTTTCTTTATATTAGACAGTGCTAGTAAAATAATATATATTATGCTACAAAATTACAGTTGAATATCATAGGCAGTATCTTGTCGCCAAAGACATATGCAGAGAATAATAACTAAGCGTATTGGTTTAAGAAAAGTAATATTGAAAGTGAGATAGGTATAGGATACTGTGGTGCTAGAAAACAAAACGATAAAAGAAACAAAAGGGTCTCAGAATGTGCATAGATTACTTCGGAGTACCCTTCGATTGTCCTTTGTTATTGTCTCAGGACGATGTCTTTAAAACCCTGTGAATATTTTACCTTATTTTTATACTTTGATGTTTTTTTTTTGTTTGAGCTTTGCTTATTATATAAAAATATTATTCCTTGAATACATTCCAAAAGCATGTTTTTTTTGATAAATCACTAAGTATGCATTCCATTTGTTTCACTATTTATTTTAGGAGATTTCTTACATTAATCGATATGTTTTTTATTTAGTTAATTTTAATTCCATGTACTCAAATTCAATTTAATACATTTAAGATGTAAATACCATCCGAAACAAACAAATAAAGTTATAGAGAAATTAAAAACACATAATTACAATCTTTAATTTTTTTGTTAGACTGTTGTAATCAAAAATTACAGAGTATAAGTGTGCGCTATTAATTTTTCAATGTTTCTTTATCTGAATTGAACTCTATATACATTGGTCATTATTATTATTATACTTTCCAACTGAAAAAAAAAAGGTTCAGATTAAGCCACGAACTCCAAATTTTCAGTTTTGGTGGACTATGTTCGACTGAAATACCCAGCCTGGGGAATCAAATATTCATTCATAATTTATCTTTTCTATAAATTAAGCATGTTTTATTTAAAATGAAATATATACGTTGCTGTATAGACTATCCTCCTTTATTAAAGAAACATTTTTTTTTGGAGTAATGTTTCCAATAGTTTTTTGAAACTACTGAGTAATATTTTTTTAAATTCATTCCATTGATTAGAGTTTTGTTACTTTCTTTAAAGGACAGTCGCGCGGTGAAACTGTATCTACATTTAAACTCTCCCCATTTGCATATAACATACTACCTCACTGTTTCCAGCCACATTGTTTCAACATATTTCACCATTAGAAGAGAATATCATTGTTATGCTTTCAGACCATCCAATTTAATTGTTTTAATCAAGATATTGAAATGCGTTTGTGCTTCAAATACTAATAGAAACAATATTTAACAAAAATAAATAGTTGACTTGTAAATTTATAATTAGTTTATATTTGTGTTGCTTTCATTTTATGCAATTATATTTCATGGTAGAATTTTACATACAAGAAATTCTTAACTTATGATGTGCATCAAATCATACGTTTGTTTTTCTCATAAAAAAAATCTCTCTTTCTCTCACGCATACATTCTCTAATGAATGACACACATGAGATTGCAATATAAAAACCAAAGCTTATAACTACGATAAGAAATTCACAATTCGAAACAGGCTCTTCCTGCCAAATCAACTGATCATCATCAATGTCACACTTCAAATCTGACTTACTCGACCATAGGTTCCTTCTTATTTTCTTTATCCGACAGAACTGCTTTAGCCCTCAAACCAGTGAGATTTTCAGTTGACTTTTATCCCTCTGTCAGTTCACTTCTTCTCTTCTCTTGTAGACGACTCCCATAACGGTCGTCTACTTCATTACGTTTCTTTCTATGTGCCACAATTTATTATATATATTATATGTATTATATATATATATATATATATATATATATATATATATATATAATATATATAAAGATTTCACATAAACACGTGAAATAATAATCAATGTTCAAACCACAATAAGAAATGGAAAAACAAAACTAAGATCTATCAAAGCAAAACAAGATCTTAGTCTTGTTTTCTCATTTCTTATTGTGGTTTGATCATTGATATATAATATATATATATATATATATAATATATACCTTTTCGTTGGAAATACGATCCAAAACGGACAAATATAGTTCAATACAGACAAAGAAACATAGAGAAATCAAAAGAAAATTAGAGTGAAAATTAGAGTCTGTAAGTGTGTTCTTTTGATTTCTCTATGTTTCTTTGTCTCTATTGAACTATATATATATATATATAATATATATATATATATATATATAATATATATAAAGATTTCACATAAACACGTGAAATAACAATCAATTATCAAACCACAATAAGAAAATGGGAAAACAAGGCTAAGACCTTTCAACCGTAACACGCGGTCTTCGTCAGAGTCAAAAACCTGAGTCAGGGTTTTTGACTCTGACGAAGACCGCTTGTTACGGTTGAAGGATCTTAGTCTTGTTTTCCCATTTTCTTATTGTGGTATGATCATATATATATATATATATATATATATTATATATGTGTGTGTGTGTGTGTGTGTGTGTTTCATTAAATGCCTTGCTTATTATTAGTCTAGTTCGTTTTAAGAATACTTTTTCTAATTTTCTAAGATAATTTTTCAATCTTTCAGGTAAAATGTATACCAATTCGCAGAATATTTTATTATTTAGCTTACTTCCACTCATTCCGACGTTTCGATCAACTCTGATCATTTTCAAGGATAATTATTACTATAACAATTTTTTTTAACATTATCTAAAGATCAAAAACATTATTAAACACTAATAAAACTGATAATATACATTAAGCTCATATTGAATTCTTTCACTATGTACAATGTCAACATAACCTTGACTTTAACAGGTTTCCTTCTCACTGCTTTTAATTACAGTACCTTACTTAAATTTCATAACTTCTCTTATAGATTTCTGGTTTTAGTCAAGTGTGTAATTTTAAAATTCTTGGAAAGCAGGTAGCTTGATCGTTGAGCTCCGGCTTCTTCTCCTTTATACATGTAGCCTCCTATAGTCATTTTCTTGATATAACACTTCAACATTTTCTGTCAATGTTTTTTGGTTTAATTTGATATTATGGATGTTTGATGTGTGGATTTAAGGTGCTGCTCCAGCAGCTAGGTGCATCATGAGTCGGTGTGAAAGTGTCATGGTCGTAGTATTTAATGAAACATATATGAATGAAGGTCTGCTCCCAAAATACACAAATATGGATATATAAACGTTCAAACTACAGTAAAAAATCGGAATTTCTATAATAATATAATAAATATTTATTTTTCTTGCTCTGGTTTCAATGTAGATTTTTATTGCACGTGATTATTTAAAATTTTGTTAAAGATATGTATAACATAAACACGTGAAATAGCAATCAATGATCAAACCACAATATGAAATAAGAAAAACATACTGAGATCTCTTAATCACAAAAAATGGTCTTCGTTAGAGTCAAAAACCCAGCTGAGCAGTGCAAAAGGAGTTGGTGATTAACGCTATGGTTAATCTTGTGTATGTCTGCCTTGAGAAAATCGTTAAGTGGCAAACTTAATGTATGTACGATGTCAGGTAACCGTTTCATATTCGAAGAAACGACTGAGTTAGCGTTCAAAACCCTCTTTAAGGAATAAACTCCTTAATGTAGCTCGTACATAAATAATACGGTGAGCAATAAAAAATGAGTACCTCTATCAACTCCTAGAATAACAGTAAAGGTAAAAACATTTACGACAAGTGTCGATATTACAAACAACCAAGTTTTGTTTAATACATATTAACTATATTTTCCCTTATTTTTAAATCAAAGAAATAACATTGAAATTTGACAAAACATTTCCATATTTATATATTAAACTGGAGTTTATGATAAATATAGAACATGAAGACAATCGGTTTAGTTTCTTAGAGTAGAAGTTTTATTGTAAGGTAAAAAGCTAATGAAATAGTCTCCACTTATAGAAATTTAAAACTATAAACAACGGGTTTCGCACAGGTAGTGTTCTTCTTCAGCCATTAACTACAAAAAAAAAATACAATCTCATCAGAGAGTTATTTATAGTACAAAGTAAAACAGTACAAAATAAATTAAGGAAGAGAGTACGAACCTAAGGGTGAGTGTCTGTGGTACAACTGACTGGGAAAAGGATGGACGAGGGTCAGGGTATGGAGTGTACATCTGATTTATATGGAAAAGCTGGTACATTTGTTTGTTATTCTTTCCCCACAAAAAAATAACAAAAAAACAAAGGAATTTGTTTTTTATTCTTTCCTTAAAAAAAAGATAACAAAAAAAGAAAGAAATGTACCTGCTTTCCAATATGAAACATATGTATACTCCATACCCTCACCTACTTCCATCATATTACCAGTCAGTTATACGACAGACACTCACCCTTAGATTCGTACTCTCTTCCTTATTTTATATTGCACTATATTTACTTCGTGCTATAGATAACTCTCTGATGAGATTGTATTTTTCTGGAGACTATATGGGTATTTTGTGAGACTATTTCATTAGCTTTTTACCCTACGATGAGTAAATACCACACAACAGCTGATTGCACTACCCTAGAAGTACTAGGAAGAAGTATTTTTTTTTATAAAATTCTAACTTGTACATGTTGCTTATTCTTAAATTTTTTTTCTATTTGTTCTTTTTTTTATGTAAATACAGGTAAACCAGCTAAAAGTAATAGAAATACGAATCCTAATCTGAACAATCTAAAACAGACTTGATGAACCCTAATAATAAAGTTTTAAAATAAATCAAATTATTAGAGTAATCAAAGTAGTTATTATAGCGAATTGGTTTTCAGAGTTACTCTAATAACAACGGACCCAATAACATGTGTTCTTCTAATAACCTTAGAATGCCCATAAAACTAAAAATAGAAGAACATAATGACGAATCATAAATTTCTGAATATAGTGGTTATGAAACATATGCTTATTTCTAATGTAGTGCAATCAGTTATTATGTGGTATTTACTCATTGTAAGTCCAGTCAGTCTTTCCAGTTCATCTTTACTTTCCAGTCAGTCTTATTCAGAGGCACTCATCCTTAGGTTCGTACTTTCTGCCTTATTTTATTTTATATTAATTTTTGTACTTATTTACTTTGTACTATAGATAACTCTCTGGTGTCATTGTATTTTTTAGTTAATGCCTGAGGAAGAACACTATGTGTTCGAAACGCGTTGTTTATATCATTAAATTTTTATATGTGGAGACCATTTCATTAGATTTTTACCCTACAATATGCTTATTTGTAAATGTATGATGAGCAGTTTATCCATTGAGTTTAGAATAAACAAGCCATATATTTTGAATGTGCGAAGAACTACGAAGGAGCTTCAAAACCATTATCTAAAGGACAAATTGTAGTCCTTCACAATAGAATGTTTGCATTAAATTGATGATAATGTTAACGATAATTAAGATTGTTTGTGGAAAATGGCACAAGTTTAGGTGTATTAATTGCGTAGTTTGTAGAGCCCTTTCATTTGTTATTCAGGTAAAACCTTAGCGTTATGTGGTCACTGCTGTTTGACCAAGTTATTTAATGTTATCAGAGACTTGTTAATGAGAAATTTACACCACAAAAGCCCTATACATTGACAAAATATTTTTTTTTCTGTACAAAAATTATTATAGTTTAATTTTATATATTTAATTCTGGACAAGTTTTTCTGATTGAAATGCTACAATTCACAATTCAATTCAAAATGTTGTTGTCCTAATAATACACTTTAAGTGAATCAATTAATATTTCAAATAAACCAGTGGCTATTATAAATACGGATTATTACGAGTATTCATACACATGTGGCACACAAATTCACACACGCACCACACACACACACACACACACACACACACACACACACACACACACACACACACACACACACACACCTACTATAACAAGATGAATCAGTTGAGTTTTGACTGTGACAAAGAGCTCTTGTTACAGTTGAAAAATTTGAGTATTTTTTTTTGATTTCTTACAGTGCTTTGTTCGTTCACATCTATTATAATGAAAGTACAATAGTTCTAGGATGCAGTGTTATAATCACCCTCAATAAATCTACTATAATAAACTGGATGTTACCTTATGCTTTTTCTTCTTGTTCTTTTTAGAATTTTCGAGGTGTATACAACTTTATAACAAACATACTCCAAAACAACATGAACCATCCTACTTTAAAATGTGTGCTTCATTCAAGTGTTATATATGTACTTTGCATCGTAGCGTACGTACACTCAAACTTGTATTACCATTACATTTATTCAGATTTTTCAGTCACATTAATAGGTGTATCTAACAAATTAATAAACTAAACATGAACGGTTGAGAGCGCATTGACAGTACAGAAGTTCTTTCATATAATGATTATATCTAAATGTTGATATTAGTAATAAGAGTTATACAAAACTTTCAAAATCAATGACTAAAAACTCATTTTAAGTGCAGTAGTTCAACAAAACATTTCACAATTAAGAAGAACTAAATATTTAATTGTATAGACCCTCTTTCATTGTCCATTTACTTACCAGTAGATTACCTAGCGGCTTATGTTTCTTTGAGTATATGAAACCCAACAATGTTTTAATTTATACCATTTTTTTCTACCCAGTTCAAAAAAATGTAATATATCTGTTAGTAGACATATGCTTTTGAAAGAATTATGATTTTGCCTGAATTTTTTACTAATGAAATTGACAACACTGTTTTATTTCCGAATCATTAAAATAATCTCCTTCCTTTTATTTTAACTAAGGTTTAATAAGTAGTAAAAACGTTACTACTCCCATGTAGTTAAGGAAACCGTATAATATTAAATATTTATTTGCCATCAATTGCCATTATACTCCCTCTTAAGTTTACTAATAGCATTAGTATTATATGCAGTTTTCTCTAATACTAATAGCATATCTGACTTGTTGTGTAAATACTCTCCTAGAGAACGAAGCTGTACTAGTATTTACAAAATTTCTTGTACATATTGTCTGTAGAATATGCATACATCAGATTGGTAAACCGTTAAAATTGCGTGCCTAAAACATCAGTACTTGGCAGTTAGACGTGAGCGAACAACTGCTTGTATTTGCAATTTCATAATGAAAATTATGAAGTAGGTTCGACCAAAAGTAAAATAAACAAGTATAAAAGAAATATATATGATATTAAGTTATGTGATCGTGTCTTCATTAATTAAATTTAACACATAACATATTACATATATTTTAATGAAAGCCCGACAATTTCTTACCAAGAAATACCTAATATGAAGAGGATAATTCATACCTCTGTCAAATCTCCTTATCTATTTAAAGGAATGGAACGATGTCAATGCTATAGCCCTTTTCAAGCATAATACCTACCCTATTCATGGTAATACTTCTTGTGTGTAAAGCAACTGCGTCTATAAACTCAAGTGTACCCAGTGATGATTTTCATGTCAATTTTGCTTCTATTAATCTGAGTCTTTGTATGAAGTTTGTTAAGGATTAGATCTTACAAACGCTTACTATGTCAGTTTTAATGACGGTTTTTGTCATTAAATTCTTGATAAGAGACCCTACTCCTAAAACTCAGTTTACCATTAAAACATCAGAGGAACCACATATTAACCTCTTTTTTACCAGATCCTCTTCGGACTCATACTTTATGGTAGGATTTTTTTTATTCTTCTCGTTATAATGTTTTATTATATATTCACTGTCACTCATTTCTTCCATTATAATCCAATATTATTATTCAATAATACTTTTAACTATTATCATTCCTTTTAATACTCTTTTGTTTATTTTGTCTTGATTACAAAATCTCCATCCTTTTATCTCACGGTTTTCTTCCGATCCTCCTCTCTTACTTGCTAGTAAACGACTATCTAGTCTATTTGACTAACTTTTTGTCAATTCCTACCAAGACACCTATTAGTCCAATTCTCTCTTGGTGATAACAAATGACAATATATTGAAGTAAGTTATGTCAGTTCCTTGGAAGCAACCAATAAATGATTAAGAATTGTGTCCAGATCATTAAACAAATCCCTGATATCAATCTCCTTGTTAATCTAAGAGCTTTCAAACAAGCACATATTTGCATTATTAAAGCTCGTTCTAACCCTGATCTCAGCTTAAGCCGTTAATGATTATTATTATCTTAATTAATAATGTTAATTAATAATTAATAATATCATATTCTTGTTAGTTATAGTTCTACTAGTGTGAAAAAAATCATCAAATAAATAATTAATAATTAATAGTTACTATTCTTTTATTTTTTAGTTATTTACATTTTTTAGTTATTTATTTTTTGCTAGTTGGCAATACTACCTATCACTAAGCCATACGCTCTGCGTGGTCAGTTGCTATTTGCCAGCCAGCAGAACTCATTTTCTTTTCTTTCTCCTGATGACGACGACGACAAAATATTGAACTGAGTTGTATATTGTTTCCACATATTCTTTTCTTGTAATCGTTTGATATAGATATATAAGTATTACTTAATGGTTGTAGTAATAATGTTCATCATCTGTTCACATTATTTATAGGGGGAGTGGGAACTCGATGCAAAATTAGAGAGACCGCATTGTAATTACTAGGGAAAAATGTTCCAACTTGTAGAATGCAAAACAATTAATCACGCAGTCATTTGGAAGCTTAATGAGCGTACTTTTAATCACTTGCTAAGTGAGATAATCTTTTATTTTTAACTTTTAAAATTTCTTAAATTATTTATGTATGCATTAATAAATTAAAGCTAGAACAGTATTTAATTAGGACAAGAATAATTAAAAAATATATTGTTTTAAATAAATCTATTAATATTTTTTTTTGTAAAAAGTAGCATGTAAAAAAATTGCATGTGACTGTGCAGTAAATTTTTTGTGCTTTATAACTGTATGGAACATAAAAATAAGTAGTATTTATGAAAAATAATAGTGAATAATTATGAGAATGGATATCGATAATTCTTCTTATTTAATGTGAGTTATCGAATTTACATAAAAGATACATGCTGTTCTACGCTAACTTTTGAAAATTAATAATTCTTCATTAATTATTTATGAAAAGAAGAAAAAGATACATTCAATAGTTAACAAATTTACGAATTAAGAAAACCTGTTACTATAACTATACAAAATATGAATACTCCTAAGGCCAATAATGTAAAATGTAAACATTCGTACACTTCATAAAATATTAGTAACATTTACTGACAAAAATAAAACTATCTCAAGTAAATAAATTATCAGAAATAGATAAAATTAGGTGAACATTATTAAAAAAAAATTATTATTTACCTTGTTAAAGTTGATATAGATAAGAATTGAAACTATGAATCGTTGAACTGTTGAAATAAACAATGTTTTTCCCTAACTGCTGCTGGTTAATGAAACTATGAATTTATTTGGTGATTTTTTTCACCCTAGTAGAGCTATAACTAACAATAATATGATATTATTAATTTTGCTAAGGCAGCACAACATCAAAAGTGCGTTTAATTTAAAAATTATTATTGCATTAAGTTTAAGTTAGTTTAGATTGTAGTGGCAGTCCCACAAGGGAACACACGTGGAACGAGCATTGGCCCTTTGTGATACCACACAATGAAGGATTGATTCTACAGTGGAGTCCTAAATTTTAACTAACTTAAATGTATTTAGAGTAGGGATTTTAACGAGTACCTGAAATCGTACAGGCTCGGGTCTGACGGTTTAACGTCCTTCTCATAGGGACGACGCGCTCAGAATTATCCATCTCCTGCGTGTCAAATTTTAGACACTTTTGTTTACTTTGTAGGAGTTAGTCAAATTTTCTTCTTTAAATTTGAAAAGTGAAATCAGTTTCTATCAATACAGAACCAGAAACTGTTTACTGCCATATTTTAAATTAACACTTTAAAAAAGTTGAATAAAAGAATGCTCTTTATAGCATCGATGATACTATATGATGGAAAAGCGCTAACGCAAACTGACTGTGAGGCAGAACTGAAATCGAAACGAATTTCAGACGTTGATCGTGATTGTATAATACATTTGAGTTTAAAAAGTTTTCACCATTATGGCTTGAGATTTGTACATTGTAGGCAATAAAATATTTTCTTATTTTTTCCTATAACAAGAAATGTGCACTTTACAAAAAGTGACGTCTACGGACGTCTCATAATTAATGAAATACGTCAATTAATATAAGAAGATCAAGAAAATCTATTAATCAAATAAGGCAGCGTTTCATTTTATAAAATCTTATTTTAGTTCGGGTAGTATCTTAAGAATTAAGTAGAAACAATGTTTTGAAGATGAATTTTTATTCGCTATAGAAAAAATGCAGTAGTAAAATATTTTATCAAAACTCTATGCAGGAATGTTATTCTTCCAAGCACGCCTAATACCTAAACTTTTTCTACAGAGTTTTATATTAAAACAAAGGCGTTCTCAATGTTTTACGAATGAATTCCACCCTAATGTCATTTTAAAAGAGCAAAATATGAATTATGAGATTCGAATTCATATAATTTAATGAAACATTAAATTTGAGTAGTTCCCATAATAACAGAGGTTATTTTAATTTTTTAAAACTAAAAACTGGAAAAAATATAAATAGAAATATTAATAAGCGAGAGAATAACTTCTAAAGTTTTAAACTATGGAATTATATCTAAGAATTCTAAATATTGATTTATAAATGAAATTAACAATATGAACTCTATATTCTGAGTTTTTTTATGTTTATTATACTCCCAGTGCATTACAGCAACAATGGTCATGTTGTGAACATCAGTTTCTACTAGATTTTGAAGATAACTAACATTGGGCCTAGTATATACGTGGATTGGTGACACCACGTACCTTAAATTTGATTAGTTACCATAATAAAAGAGGTTACTTTATTTTTGTAAAACTAAAAACAAAAGAAAAGTAAAAGTAGAAATATTAATAAGTGAAAGAATAACTTCGTAAAGTTTTAAACTACGGTATGATATCTAAAAATTCTAAATATTCATTTATAAATGAAATTAACAATATGAATTCCATATTCTGAGTTATTTCTTATGTTGATTATGCTCCCAGTGCATTACAACGACAATGGCTATGTTGTGAACATTAGTGTCCACTAGATTTTGAAGGTAATCAACATTGGGCCTAGTATGTACGTGGATGGGTGACACCACGTTTGTCTATATTTTACCATAGCTTCAAAGTGTGTGACCACGGAAGGTTTAAACTAGTATAAGATCATGGATAAACCACTTTTCTACCCTTACAAAATATTAATAAATGAGAAACTTCGAAACAATAACCCTATCAGTTTTTTCTATAACATAAATTTTTATTGTATATATTTTTTTTATATTAACTGTAAATGTATGATCTTCCATTAAAATTTCAGCAGCAGAGGGACTTTATTTAAATTCGACCACTGTTGCTCTAATATTTAATTTACTTTTCGATGAAAATAAACTCTTGAAGTAACTTTTTTGCAGAAATATCATTCAGTCCTTTTTGGATTTACACTTTATCCGTTTCTATGCTCAAAATTATAATTTTTTGACAAAAAATATCAGCTCTAATTTCACTATTATTAATATATAATAATAATTTTTTTTATTTCATTTTTCATGTGGGGGGGGGAAGGAGGTGAAATGCATTTTCGCACATAGTGCTGGGCTCCCAGATAAACCAGACTACCAACTAAAATACCCCCTTTTCTGCAAGACCTAGCCTGGAACTGTTACTTCACATACTTCAGTATGTGTTCCCACATTACTTCAGGCTTGGTCGTAGCTTACCTTAGGTGAGGCATACCTACTTTATTATTATTCTAGATCTTCCAAGTATCGCTTTTTCGTAGTCAACATCTTTCTAACTAGGCCGTCTACCATATTCCATGTCCCAGAACTCCGGATTATTTTTTCAATGATTGTTTCTGGGGAGAATATGCTTATTCTGTGTATCAAGTCTCTACTCTGGCTGTTCCATTTGGGACAAGAAAAGAATGTGTGTTCTACATCATCTAACGCTGGACAATACAGGCACTCAGATGTTTGGTGCTTCCCTATCTTGCACAGGTAGGCACGGATGTAACCATGTCCACTCAAAAATTGCGTGAGGTAATATCCCACCTCTCCATAACCTCTCTCAATCCATGATCGGACATCTCTAATTAGTTTGAAGGTCCAGCGCCCTCTAGTGTCATGCTCCCACGCCTCTTGCCATCTGTCGAAGGTACGTCTCCTCTCTTCTGAGCGAGCATTTTCTCTACCAACTTCTTCCTTTCTTATGTAAATGGCCTCCCTTTCTCTCGCCAGTAGGTCGACTGGAATGATGCCAGCTATCACCAGTACTGCTGACTCTGATATCGTACGATAAGCAGAGCACACTCTTAACGCTGCTCTCCTTTGTACTACAAGCAATCTTTTTCTGTGACCTTTCTTATTTACAGCTTTCCCCCAGATCTCTGCTCCGTATAACAGCACTGACTGCACTGCTGACATTAAGAGACGACTCTTAGTGCAATAATAATAATAATGATAATGATAATATAATAATAATAATATAATCAATGCGTCATATTGAATTTTGAATTGTCGAAAAAATTGTTTTGTAAAAGGTAAATATTGTAACCCCCAAAAGAACATTACTTTACAATAATATAATAATTGTCTATTTCTGTTGTTTTTTCTTAATATTTAAATGCTTAAAATAAACTATGAAGACAGTATTTATTAATGGATTAATAGGCATAGAAAATTAGCTGCAAAGTCTTGACTTTCATTATTATCAATAAACTATGTTTTTTATGGAAGAATTTTTCGAAAGAAAAATTTAATTTGAGACATTGATGAAGAAAGTCATATCATAGTGTTTTAAAATTGTAAATTTTAGTTCTCAATATTGGTTAAGTAGAGTTAATCACATTATTAGCATCAATATTAGTACTAGGTCGGCACATGACAGTGATGACTGGTACACCAGCTATGTTAAATGTGCCCTACTTATGTAAATCTATTGTAGGGTTGTTAAACTCTGATTTACATACATATGCTTATAAGCGTTCTAATATATATTCATTATCATTTATGTATGCAAATGAAAAATGGAAACAATTTACAAAAACATATTATATTTCACAGAATGAGCTCATCAGAAATTAGCTGACACAATTCACTTGTTTCTTTCAACTTTTATGGCCATCAGGATTAGAAGAAATCATTCATTTTTGTATTTGTGTTTTCGTCATTGTTATGCTTTAAGTTACTAATTTCTGACAAATATGACAAATATATCAGATTATTGATATATAATCAACTTGTCTATTTTCAATTTTGAATGGTTAAAAAAATGTAAACTACCCGTGACCCTTTGTGCCACTCAGGAATTGTAACAATAGGTATTGAAATTAATTCACTGAACATGATTGACAGGGATAATTTTAATTGTTGTTTCTTGTTATTAAGGCATGGAAACAGATTCTTATATTGCCTAAGATTTTCATATACAGTATTTATAACATGATTCAAGATATATAAAGAGTAACTATATTTAGCAAAATAAAACTCATAATGATGAATGTGAAACAAAAGAACAAGCTAGTTGTTTAGCGCATTTGGAAATCCAGTACAGAAATCTTAGAGGATGTCAAAATAAGTTTGAAATAAATTCTGTTCATGGATTTACGCACGAAGTTTGAACTCATAAAACCTTCGTTTTCTTGAAAGATATATTGATGGTCATAATTTACTCTGGGCAGCAGGACCAATGCAGAGGTAATAATAAGATATAACACAAAGGACTAGCAGCTATTTCAACAAAAAATCTGGGATGTGAGTGCACCTGTTCGGACGGAAACTGTGGATACCAAAACTCCTGAATTACTGGATCAACAAAATATGCCTTATCACGACGCTTTTATACTTGATAAATCCTCTTCTTCCTCTGTACCGATGTAAGACAGACTGTTGGGATGTTATTACACTGATACAAAACACTAATTTCTATTATTATGCAATATCAATGGTTTATAGCTAAAAGGAAACTCTATGAGTACCAATTACACAAACCTGGCAAAGTATGAAATGATGCATTGTAATTGATCGTTTCAATTGTAATTGTCCAATAAATAAGTTATTTAGATTAATACTTTGTATAGTTTGAAAAAGAACAAAATTATGTAGACAACAATCAAACAAGCACAAACGAGAAGGAAGAAAATAAAATGTAATTTAAGAAATAAATGGAGAGATAAGTTTAAAATTAAATGTCGAATGAACATATAAATATAAAAAAGAAATAAGATAACAGATTATTGACAAAAGATATTGATGGGCACGCGTTGCATAATGCACGATGAAAATAAGCACTCACATTGCTGTGGAAGATGGACAGATTGTGATTATCTTCACACGACAAAAGGATATACAAAAATATTTTCCTTTTTTTTCTTTTAATCTGTTTAATTTATTAAATATCTAGCCATATTCTAAATTTAAAGGAATATTATAGCTTTAAATTAGATTTACTTATCCTACAATCATTTTCAAACACAAGTGTTAAAAATTAGTAAAACGGGGGAAAAAAAAGATAGTAAACTTAAATATGCTTATAAAAACAAATAAATAATTTTGAAGAAGTCAACTATTTCGGAGAAAGATGAAAATTTGAGATATCCAGGTAGTTGTTGAAGCGATACGACATTCCTGAGACCGCAGGCCCGTTATTATCTCTGACGTGGCCTCCCTGAATTGGCTAAGCACTTACCGACAAACGTTTAATCTATGCCCAAACAAGAATGGAAGGCAGCTTCTTCTGACTTCCTAATTTTGAAGTAGACGAAAGCCAAAGATAGGAAACTACCGCCATCCATCGAGACTT
Source organism: Hermatobates lingyangjiaoensis (assembly GCA_026182355.1). Lineage (NCBI taxonomy): Eukaryota > Metazoa > Arthropoda > Insecta > Hemiptera > Hermatobatidae > Hermatobates > Hermatobates lingyangjiaoensis. The sequence continues at coordinate 2,882,083 of JAPFBL010000023.1, forward strand.
AACAGGGTATGTTAGCGGTTGTGCTAGCTAGTCAATACGGTTTATATCTAATTCATTCTGAGGACAAGCAAAATTCCAACATTTCTTCCAAAACCGTTATCAATTGCCTGTAAAAATCCATATAAACAACTGATAATAACTTACTTGATTATATTTTGACGATCATAGTTAAAAAGAAGTCCTGGTCTCTCACACTTGACCATGAATGGTCTGCACAAAATATAATTGTTTAGGTTGCTATCAAACTGATAAATAATAGAAGCAGTTCGAAAAAAATCTAGGAAATACTTTCTTTTGAGAAAATAGTAACACTGCAATTTCTTGTTTAATTTAAATGACTAGTATGGCAATGTTAGATCCATACAAATTGTTTATGTACGAGTACATCATTCCTCTACGATGCCAGCAACTTGTTAAATGTTTCCACTGTAGGAAACTTGAGAATAACGAAATGAAGACCTGGTAATCAGTAAGGGTGTTTCACATTGTCTGGCTGCCGAAAATGTTTTATTAATAGCATGTTCGCCAGGTCAATGACATCAAATCATTACTACCTCATTCACAAAAAAAATTAATCCTCTTATAACTAAAGAAAAACGGTTATGAGTTTGTTTACTTAATGAGTTCTTGTTAGCTATAATAAAGATTTATCTATTGTGATTATATGACACTTAAGTTTGGGAGAATGAACTCTTAGATATACATTTAGTGCAGTAGGCAGTTTCAGACAGTGAGTTATTATGACTGCACCGAGAGGCGGAAGAACTAATAAGTGCTCATTAGGAGGACAGGACAAACGTTTTATGGCCCGTTCCCAGGCTAAATAAGACGGTCTAATTACCAAGAGCCCGGATGGCTAAATGGCTCAACTTAATTGTCGTTCAACGCCTCGTCCTCTGTAGTAAAACAGGACCCTTTGAATGCAGCCGTGTCGAATCGAGTTAGGCAAAATCAGAAAATAATAAACCGCCGTGTACGCAGAATACAAACTCTTCGAATGCGTCCAAACATATCAAACCTTTACTAAAACTAATCTATCATATGTTTGATACTTATGAAGAATTTCTGGTTATAACTTTTACTAAGTATCATATCATAGTCTCACTTTATTGCTTTACCTATATATATATATATATAAAGTTCGTGAGTTTGTTTGTTTGTTCACCCATTTTCCGTACAGATAGAGACCTGAAATTAAATATATGTTATTTATTACCTGAATAATATTAAATAAAAGCAAATTATCACTATATTCTCAAAATTAGAGCTAGGGTAGCAAGTGTCTTGCGTTCTTGCAAATTACAGTAGTGCAAATGTATTATATGTAAATGTAACATTTTTTTTAATTTAATGTTTTTGTAATATAAACACTGGTAATAAACTAAAACCACGGAGCCAGATTAGCCCACTCGCTTGCGTGCTCACCGATGACAGTAGCGGAAATATAAATGCAATATTTTAAATATTTTGTTTTATTAAATATACTTACTGTGTATATATCTTGAATCAAGTTAAAAAAAAACTATATCAAAAGCTTGGGACATTAAAGAATCTGTTTCCGTGCTTTAACAACAAGAAACAACAATTAAAATTATCCCTGTCAATCATGTTCACTGAATTATTAATTATTATTCAATTATTATTAATTTCAATAGCTATTGTTATCATTTCTGAGTGACATAGGGTCAGGGGTAGTCTAGTAAATACATATTTACTAAATTGAATAAACGGTCCACATGGACTATAAAACTTTAAATTACACAAAGAACGACACAGAAAAAGGAATAAAAAGCACACTTACTGAATTCCTAATATTTCGAACTGTTGTTCATCATCAGGAGTAGACTAGAAGAGAGGACGAAGTGAGAGAGTCTACGCGCTCCGTTCTTCGACGTCAGGAGATCTCTCTCTCATTTCGTCCTCTCTTCTAGTCTTCTCCTGATGATGAACAACGTTCGAAATATTGGGAATTCAGTAAGCTTTTTAATCCTTTTTCTGTATCATTCTTGGTGTATTTAAAGTTAAATACATATTTATTCATAACTAGTGCATTAAAAATTATTTTTACGAATAATGAGGAAACATTTTGTGACTAAATGAACTACATATTTTAATTTGTATATTGGTTTATAATATTATGTAATCATTAGTAGACCTTTTTTCTCTTGTCTTGTAGTTCAATACTATAATGCCAGCTAAATTACAAATTAGGCAAAACCTTTACCAGAAGTATTAAAATTAAAAGCCTCTAAGCGTTATGTAATGAAACAAGAACCTGTTTTGGTTTAGAGATCTGCTAATATGACTCAGTTCAAAATGATATGAATATCAACTGTTTGTCAATATCTGTGGGTGTACGCATCAGAAACAAAAACATTAGGCTAGGAAATATGAGTAAAGAATAAAATAAATTAGTGTCAATTTACATGGGAGCCGTATTATTCATCTCTAGATCTGAAAACTAAACACAAACTAATGTTTAAACGTCTAATATTGTAGCCCATAATAATAACGATTTTGTACTACACTATTCATCTAAAAACTCGGAAAAAAACAATAAGTGTACTATTTGGATATAAAAATAACTTTGAGTGGGAGGTTCAGCTATTGTGGGTCATAAAAATAAATGGGTGTCAGTGTACAAGGGACTACTACTCATCTATAGAACTGAAAATGAATATATGTGTAGCTTTTGGATGAAAGAGAAACTAAAGTATTCGGCTAGAAAGTTCATCGACTTTGGATGAAAACACTTAGTGCATGCTAATTATGAAGAAACCATTGAATTAGTCTTCAGAACTATTTTAAAGCGTATAGGTGAGCCTTTGAACACAAAGAGGACAATTTGTGTTGCTAGTCCCAATACTGTGGTTCACAACTATTTATAGATGCCAAAAAAAAAAAAAACAAACAAGACGAAATTAATATGTTAAACTGAAAACTAAAGTTTGTAAGATATCAGTTAGAAATAACTGAAAATCGAACATAAGGTTGATAGTACGGTAGTGAGGAAGATAATTATAAATTGTACTTTCACTAACATCTGTGCTACTATTTACACCTGCAGAAATGCCTATTGCTATTGTTTTATGAAACAAAAACAATAACAAAGTTTATTTTGAGGATCATAGTTGTTTGTTGAATTGTTTTCCAACACTCGCACTTATAATACTTTGACCTTTTAGTACTATTGTAAGGGCGGAAATTGTGGTTAATTTATTATTTAGCACCCATTTTAGTAATGGGAGAAGCAACATTAACAGTTCATTTACATTGAGATTCATAAATTTTACCTAACTCAAGTGTATTTAGAGTAGTGATCTTTAACGAGTACCTGACATCGTACAGGCTCAGGACCGTCTGTTTAACGTCCTCTCCGAGACGGATGACGTGCTCAGAGTTATTCACTTCCCACTTGAATAAATCGAGGGTCAGAGAGGCTACCGAACTCTAGACCCACCAGTTCAAACGCAAGCTTGTTAAACACTGAGCTGACCTGGCCCGTATCAAAGTTGTTTGGTGATTACTTTTTTGCATAAATTATTGTAGATTAATGTGCTAATGATATAAGTAATGATAAAAGTAATGGATTCTGTTTCTTTCCACTGAGTGAATTGATATTTCATTATAATAACCCATGTACTGCTCAACAACTTTTTTCTAAATTAACTGAAGTGTAAAATAATATAGAATGATATTCCTATTATAAGCAACTCATACACTATAGAAATAATATAAGGAATGCTAATTTTTTACTACTATTTATGTGATATGATAGCAAAGGGTTGTTATTGTTTTGCTACGTATAGCAGGAAAAGAAAAAAAAATTAAAAGAAGAAGCGTATAAGTATTATCAAAAGTGTATCAACTGTTATACATATGTTATGCGACATATATGGAATTCAATTATAAAAACGTGTTGCGTTCAATATAGGCAAGAATGAAACGAATCAGTGTAGACAAAAATCAGGAAGAATATATATGTAAATGGATTTCGCTAAGTTGAGGGTGCATTGAAGTAAGCACGTTATTTATACAATATAGAGAAGGCAGTTTAAATAAACAGGACCAAATAGCGAAGCGATATATGTGGCAGAGCTGATCGGAAGCGGATTTCTCTTCTCTTTTTTTTTTTTCTTCTAGTGGGTTTTCTTTTATTTATCTGGTGTAGTAGAGAGGGGGGACAGAGAATGGCGTAAAAGGGTGCAGAGGACTTGGACAAACGTTTATTAAGGGCTGGGGGGCTGGAGACAGAAGGCCAAGCCTCTGCTGGATGAGGTGTGGGGCTCTGATGGGCTGAATTCAAACGGCTCCCCACCACAAGGGCCCTGTTATAACAGTATTGCTTCTCTAAGTGGCCCCCCCTTCCCCCAAGACCGCATCAAATTCACCTCCAGTTCTCCAATCGTCTAGAAACCATCCTCACTCAAAAAAAAAAAAGACCCTCCTTGCCAATAAGAAATTTACTTTCTTTCTCTTTCTGCGAATCTACCATTGCCAAGAAATATTTAACTTACCTTCAAATTAACTTCTTTGTAAACTATTTACTCTAGAAATAGAGAAACGTTATACTTTTTTAAATATTTTGTAAGTTACTTACGACTCTACAGCAGTCCTTTTGTTTTCTTATTGAGAATAATAAGTATAATAGTTGAACTCAAGCATTAATCATGATTATTCAATTTACTATAATTATAATATGGTAATCATGAAGGCGAAGTCTTTTTGTCCACCTGTATTCATCTCTTGAAGACTTAAGAACTAATGAAGTTAGCATTCTGATTTATTAGTTTTATATAAAACTAGACGACCCATGACCCCTTGTGTCACTCAGTGTAAAGGAATTATAGCGCACAGTTAATAAAATAAATTCATTGAACGTAATTGACAGGAATAACAGCAATTGCTGATTCTTGTTATAAAGTCAGAAAATCAAAAATTTTAATATAACTCAAGCTTTTGATATATTGTTCTTAACATGATTCAAGATTTATACACAGTAAGTATAACAAGATGTCACATAAATACGTTAAATAACAATCAGTGAGCGACCTAAAATATGCAATGGGAAAAAACAGACTAAGATCTTTCAACCACAACAAGTAGGGTCAGAATCGAAAACCCAACTGAAACACAAGATGCAGGAACATCATGGTGAGGGGTTCAAACGAGTCCGAGGGAAGAGTGCACTTTACACCCTTTTAAAATACCACTCTTCCCTTCCACTCCTTTCAACCCCTCACTATGATGTTCCTGCGACTTGTATTTCAGTTGGGTTTTTTGACTCTTGTTGTGGTTGAAAGATCTTAGTCTTTTTTCCCATTTATTATTGTTGTTTAATCATAGACAGTAAGTATATTTAATAAAACAAAACATCATTTAGAAGTGAAAAATTTCATTTATTTTATGAAATAAATTAATAAAACATCAATTCAAGTATATACAAATCAGATATTTTTAAAACAAACAAAACATGTACATTGAAATGTTCCACTTATTTTTGCCAACATAAAATAACATTAATGAGAGAAATATGTCTTTATAATATTACTTTAGAACATTCGTATTTAAGCTGACATTTGTATTCAAGTTTGTAATCCTAAAATTACGTAGTTTAAGCCACTAATATAACATACATTAGCAGTAAATACGTAAACAAAAACAATCGTTCAAACAATAAGATTTTTAAAAATGGAACCAAGATCTTTTGTAGAAAATAATTGGTTTGGTTTATTCTATAACAGAAATAGGTTTTGCATCTGGAGTCATTAATTTTACATGACTTATGTTCAGAGAATTAATTTTTCATTCTAAACTGGAATTACCAGGTATTCCAAGTTTCATCTGAGCGCGAACAAAGAAGCAATCAAGTTGAACAGAATTTTATATGTAGATAGATATACGTTTCATTGTTATTGTTATTAGTAGGGGTATCAAAACCAACCCGTCTTTTATAACAATAAAACACAGAAAAAAGATTAAGCGTTCCAAACTCCTGCAACTGTAATCAATTTACCCTTAACTCCTTCAAATAATTTAGTTACGCCTTTGATAGTTTTTACTGTTGACCAATTAACAGTGAAATTTGATACAATTTTGTCTATTCTGTTCATTTACAATTCAACGATTATCTCCTTATGGCCATAATGGATGCTACTTCTCTCTCTATAACTCTATACATCACTAACTCCAAACTCCTCCTCTCAATCCTTCTATCTCAATTCTTGACTCAGTTTTGAAGCTAGCTCTATACGCCAAGTCTTTCAGTTTAATCGTTGTATTACCTTCAAATAAGAAATAATTTATGTGTAAAATTATACCCTTATCATTTATAAACATTTTCATTGCTAAACCAGTGCTTTTTCCTTGCCAGTTACTAATTTTTTTCCTTTGTTATACTCTTTCTACGTTTATTGCATTTAGTAAAATAATAATGATAAGCTAAACGATAACCTACTACCGTTTGTTATCCAAATCTTTGCCCTTATTTTTTTAACCAAAGATTTACATATAATTGAAACAAATACATACAAATTTTAATTTCTGAGGTAAAATGGATAAACCAACAAAAGTCTCCACACAAATGAAGTTTTATTCAACGCGTTTCGAACACTTTGTGTTCATCATCAGGAAGACACTATAATACAAATTATGTCTAATTAGTTACAAAAATTAGAGTGAAATAATAAAATTCAATTAAGAGAATTCAAGACATACCCAACGATGTGGTACTGACGGGTTGGTCCAGTGAAAACAACTAGTAGGAAACAGATCCGTTCCGAAAGAGTGGGGATAGGCATTTAGGAGATAAGGTGACAAAAGGCTTCGGGTATGCTTGAAAACCGTTAACTGAAATACAGAAGGCCAAAACCACTAATTTAGAGGAAAGAAACTTTTTTTTTTTTTTTAATTTATTCTTTGTGATTTTAGGAACAGTTTAAGAAATTTTGGACACCCTGGAATTTGATCATTAAGACATAGAGAGGCAGAAGGATTATTAATGACGGCCTTGTTTATTTGAAAAGCTTCCAAATTACAAATTTCTTTAAACTTTCTATTTGCATGTAGAATGGTAAGGTTCAAGTTTGGATCAAAGCTGTGATTTTGTATGACAAGGTGTTTCGCAAAATGTGAAAAAAATTCTTTATTATTCTTATTGTCATTTTTCCTTTGCAAGTATTCATTAAAATGTTCCCGGGTTCTTTTCTCAAAGGAGCGCACAGTCATGCCAATGTAAAAACATTGACAATTGTCAACAAATTTTAATTTGTTGTTATTTGAGGAAGCTAGTTGGGACAAGAATTATATAAAAAACATAATTGAAAGAAAAGAAGAAGTGTTCAAATATGCTAACAGAGTAAGAGCTAGAACCACTGCAGCCAAGCGGAAGTAAGTCGTTGTGTAGTGATTAGTCTCCTTTCTGTTCGTCTTTATACCACCTAATTAGAGCTGAATCGGAGATATGGCAGCTATTCTTAAACTTATATATATATATATATATCAATGATCAAACCACAATAAAAAAATGGGAAAGCAAGACTAAGATCTTTCAACCGTAACAAGCGGTCTTCGTCAGAGTCAAAAACCCAACTGATTGGTTTGAATTGAACTATATATATATATATATATATATATATATATATATATATATATATATTGAATTGAACTGATATATATATATATATATAGTTCAATGTACATAAAGAAACATAGAAAAATTAAAAACACACACTTACAGTCTCTAATTTTCGGTTCAACCGTCTTCAGGAGAGATAAGAGAGGGAAACCAAGCGCACTGGTACAGAGACGGTTGGAGACCGTTGTGTCACTCAGAAATTACAGCAGTAGTTATTGAAATAAATTCACTGAACATGATTAACAGGGATAATTTTAATTGTTGTTTCCTGTTATTAAGGCACAGATTCTTATATGACCCAAGTTATTGATATAGTATACTTAACCTGATTCAAAATATATACGCAAAAAGTATATTTAGCTAAATAAAAATCATTTAAAAGTAACAAAAATCATTTATTTTATGACATAGATAAATAAAACATCAAGTTATATATACAATCAAATATATTTAAAACAAACAAAACTTGTAAATTGAAATATTCAATTTATTTACGCAACATAAAATAACATTAATGAAAGGAATATGTCTTTATGATGGTTGGTCTCCAACCGTCTCTGTACTAGTGGGCTTGGTTTCCCTCTCGTATCTCTCCTGAAGACAGTTCAACCAAAAATTAGAGACTGTAAGTGTGTGTTTTTAATTTCTCTATGTTTCTTTATGTACATTGAACTGTATTTGTCCATTTCGGATCGTATTTTCATCGAAAAAGTATATATATATATATATATATATATATATATATATATACAATTATGATATCATCTATTGTTGATAGATGAAAAATTGTGTTAGTGTCTTTTTGGTTGTCTGGTAAAATTTAGTTACCTTGCTTGGTTATTTCAGTTCAGTGTCGCGTGTTCATTCAGACTACAGTTGTTGTTAAAAATCCACATACTATTTTTCTTTGTAAAATAATTTGTAATGTAATACTTAGTTTCTCTGTTTCAAAATTTATACTTCTGTAAGTTTTCTCACTAACCTATAGTCAAAATTTCTATTGTAATTTCTTCATTATAACTAATTGCACTTTTATGTGCCTTTGATTTTTGAATGATTGTATTATTTCTTATATTTTCTCTGTTTTTGTAGGCCTAGGAAAAAGGTTTTAAATAAAAACCGAAACGTTGGCAATGAGAATTTAATTTGAACCTGAAGGACTGACCGAGACCCGATAAACTGTAGTTTTGTATATATAAATATATATATATATATATATATATATTATATATATATATATATATATAGTTCAATGTACATAAAGAAACATAAAGAAATTAAAAACACACACTTACAGTATCTAATTTTCGGTTGAACCGTCTCAGGAGAGATGAGAGAGGAAAACCAAGCGCACTGGTACAGAGACGGTTGGGGACCGTCTTATCTCTTATCTCTCCTGAAGACGGTTCAACCTAAAATTAGAGACTGTAAGTGAGTGTTTTTAATTTCTCTATGTTAGTTTATGTACATTGAACTGTATTTGTCCATTTCGGATCGTATTTTCATCGAAAAAGTATATATATATTATATATATATATATCCTTAAAATCATTTTTCACAATTGTTTGCAAAAACAATGATGAAGATAGTACTGTAAATGTATAATTAGTGTAAACTTATATTGTGTATAGTTATATTAAGGTTCAAGAATTAATATCAATGACTTTATGAAATGAGCGCCAAGAGTATTTGGGTAACAATTAACTTTATAAATTGAGAAGGGCAGTGAAGCCGTATAAATGATACGGCTGAAGCTGTTTAAGTGGCATTGATATTTGAGGACGGCAGTAGTCTTATGGTCTGATCAGGCAAGTATCAGGCCTCCCATGATTATATCAACTTCCAAATACTGCTCTTTGCTCTTTCCAATAAGCTAGAAATGTATATACAATAGTGACACTATTCTGTTCATATATAATTCAGAGATTGTAGTAAGTCACTGAACAAGATCATAAATCTTCAGTTGGGTAGATAGATATAATAGTTTACTAAGGTAATAAGAACTAGAATTTACCTTAGTAATATATTAATAACATGAATCACTGTCCACTTCAGTAAACATGTATTATGTAGCCATTGAAATGCTTTTCAGGCACATTTTTTACTAGATTATTTGAGTTTCGTTATTATAAACGAAATAATTCTGTAAATAACGTTAACAAGTTAATTTTGTCAGTACACACACACAAAACTCATATATATATAATATATATAATATACTTTCCCTAGTATATATATATAATATTAATATCATATAGTAAACAGGAACGATCATAATGTCCAAATTTCACGGTGAATATTAAAAGAACTGAGAATAACCATTTGTCTTAGATTTTCGGTTACGTCATGGTTGATGGGACACCAAGCTTGTGAACAGTGACCCCGTTAATTGGTTGGAACCAATATATATATATATATATGATCTTTCTGACTCATCAACTAGTTAATAATATAAAATAAAATTGATAAAAATATAAAAACAGTTTAATAAATATCAAAACAAAAACTTTACTAATGTATTCATAAGGTTAATAAATTAAAAAAACTTAATAATTATGACCTAAAACAGCTTCCATAAAAACTAAACCAATGAAGTAAATACGGACAGAAGAAGAAGTATAGTATGTCTTTATTTTTCTTTTTCTAATTTTATATTCAGATATATAGCAATGATCAAACCACAAATGAAATGGGAAATCAAGAGTAAGATCTTTCAACCGCAACAAGCCGTCTTCGTCAAAGTCAAAAACCCAACTGAAACACTAGATGCACGACACATCCGGTGAGGGGTTGAGAAGAGTGGGAGGAAAGAGTGGTATTTTAAAAGGGTGAAAGCGTACGAAAGGACTAATGTCCAAATGTCTTTTGTGGTTTGATCATTGATTGTTATTTCACGTGTTTATGTGAAATATTTTTATCATATATATATATATATATACGAATGTTTTCCAATCTCGACCACCTATATTTAAAACCATTTTTCTTTCTTATCGAGGTTTGGTCTAGCTTCAATAATGGAACACTTTTAATCCAACGTTTCGACTATATTTATAGACATCTTCAGGGCTACATCAATACAGAGTTTAATTACAATACATGAAACATAATTATATTACATTATTTAATTAATTGATATACATAATTATTTTAATTAATGTTTATGTTTCATGTTATTGTAATTAAACTCTGTATTGATGTAGCCCTGAATATGTCTACAAATATAGACGAAACGTCGGCTTAAAGGTGTTGCATTATTGAAGCTAGACCAAACCTCGATCGGAAGGAAAAATAGTGATATATATATTATTATATGATCATTTTTTAAACAGAAAATTGTTCACTTGGAATTGAGCCTTTCAAAAGTCATCGGATTCACAGTCTTAGGTTACTTCACTTACAGAGATCGAAAACCTCATTATAATACAACATTACGGGGAACTGTTGAAAGGACACATTTAGATAAAACCCCTCAACGAGCCTTACATCAGGAATACCTTTATAACATTCAGGCCAAAGATAGCATAATACCAAGTTTAAACTTCGATAGTTCTTATACTTAATAACCTACTGACAACCCAGAATGTCTATAACAAGTTGTAACCTTCCATTGAATCACAGTGGACTTGGTTTTTCACAAAGATGTTATTTCATTAACCTCTAAATTTAATGGTTTTAATGTCTGATAAACCTTTGGAAAAAATGTTAAGAATGAATTATAATACTGTCTTCGACTTCATATCCTCGAGGACTTTCCAGGAAAATCGAAAGCTTGTAAGTAAATAAAAAAAATAATTATTCAGTAAGCTACAAAATTATTTCTTCTGAGTTCTAAGGACAACTCCTTCAGAAATAGTCCTTATAGAAAACTTGTTAGAACTAAGGACTAAACACTGAACAGAACATCCTAAAGGAAGCTGCCGTCTTTAATAAAAGTTTAACTTCATTTACATGATATGATATGTTATTTCACAAAATTTATATATCCTATTACCTTAAATTTTATTTGTCTCTTTGGGCATGCTGCTTTAGACCCTCGACCCTGTGAGTTCTTCAGTTAATTGTATCCTCGTTCATGTCACTACTATACCTGAGGACGACCGCCATTACGGTCGAAAATGAAAGTTCTTTGTTGTGAAAAAAAAAAAATATTTATTCATGTATATGCTTATTTTAAATTGTTATATTTATATTATTTTAGTAGCAGTTTGCTTCTCAACGCGAGTACTCCTCGAAAACTTTTCGAAATGAAACGATGGATGTCGAAATAGTCGAAGTGAGTTCTGTAGTGTCTTTCTGTTTCTTTATCTATTGTTAAATTATATATATATATATATATATATATATATTATATATATATCGAATAATTAAGCGAAAGTTAAACCTGCAAATAATAATTGTGCAGATCATACATTTTATCTAGTTAAGAAATTCAAATATATTAGAACTAAAAACAATGCTAAACTAATATCGTTTCATGTATAAAACGGATATGTATTGGAAGTAAGAAACATAAACGTAGAAAACCTTGCTGTATGATATATTTTCTATTTCCGTTATTGAAACTTCAAACATGAAGTATTGGTAAAATAAAAAGCTTTTAAAGCACTTTTAAATTCCAGTTCAAGTATTCTTGGTTGGACAATTTTTTTTATTATTATTATTATAGACTTTGTTTCGTATACAACAATATTGTTTTGTTATATATTATTATAATCCTTATTAATTTTCGTCTTTAGTTAGTATATTATAGTGGTTTACTAGTGTTTCTCCTATGAGCTAAACATATGTTTCTGTTCAAATTTGTTCTTGAATTAAATTTATCACTTCAAATTAAAGATAGAATAAGGAAACTTGCATACAAGAATCTATGCAATAGATTATTATATGATAATTATATTATATCATTATTATATGATATAATAATGATCATATAATCTCTGTAACTGTAGCAGAAGCTTTAAGTTTGTTAACTCTTCGGCTATTTCACTCTCCTAAAATATTTATTTTGCCTCTAGCCTAATATATGAATTCATCATTTGATACAAGAAAGGAGTACCATTAGCACGTTGTAGAATGCAATGCAAGTAATCCGTTACCCAGCAACCCCAGTGCTGCCCCTAGCTAAAGTTCTTAAAGTAATCGTATTACGAGAAGTCGATAACAGAATTTCAACATAAGCAATATCAAGTTGGGTATATAAAAGAATCAAAGAATTGGAGAGAAATGATAAAGGAAAGAAAAACCAATATGTATATAAATAGAGAGATTAGTGTAAAACGAATGTATCGTAAAAATTATTATTTAAAATACTGAATATATTTGTTTCAAAGTTATTAAATAACAACAATATAATAATAGAAGAAAAGAAAACTTATAGTATCTAAGCACGTTTTGTTTTACCATGCTTTAGGACAGGCAAGTAACCGGATTCCAGACATTTCGAACTGTATTTGATCCCTCGCTAAAGATGGTTAACCAAACATTAGAGATTGTAAATAGTATTTATTTTTTTTCGTTTACGCCAGTATATAAACAGAATTTCAGATAAGCAATACAAGTTGGGTAAATATAAAAGAATCAAAGAGAATTGGAGAGAAATATAAAGGAAAGAAAAACCAATATGTATATAAAAGAGAGATTAGTGTAAAAGAATGTATCGTAAAAATTATTATTTAAAATACTGAATATATTTGTTCTCAAAGTTATTAAAGTAACAACAATAATAATAATAAGAAAAACATAAACTTATAGTATCTAAGGTTTTGTTTTACCCATCTTTAGGACAGCAAAGGAAGGGATTCCAGACATTTCGAACTGTATTTGGTCTCTTGAAGATCGGTTTAAACCAAACATTAGAGATTGTAAATGTATGTATTTTTTTTGTTTATTCCAGTTACTTGTCTTGAACTATTTCTGGCCATTTCAGACCGTTTTAACAACTTAAAATTATATAATATTGAAATTAAGAGTTAATTGCCAATTATTCTACTCCTGATGTCAATGATAGCTGAGTTGAATATGTGGTTCATCATAGTGCGTCTTATATGTAGTGTAATTTGAGGTATTGCACTTCCAAAAGTTTATGTTTTGTTCTTATATTATGTAGCTTGTACACACATTTTAAGATTAATTTTCAGTTTAAAGATTTTTGATTGTTAATTTGGTAGTATTTTGTAGGGTGAAATTTTCTCTGTTAAGGATAACAAGCCTAAATAGTATTAAAAGAAAACAAGGTTATTTAAATAGTAATATAATAAAATCATAATTGCTGAAATAAGGTTGCTTATAAGGGATTTTGTTTCAACTGATGAAGAAAACTTGGACACAAGCGATGAATTATCGAAGGCAGCTCACGAGGTAATCCGGCCCTAATTCGTTTAGACCAGATTCCAACCAAGCGGCAACAAATTGAATCCCTCCCCCACGCTGCTTCACCCAATAGAGGTGAGGGATACACAGAATTTGGCAGATATCAAAACTAGATAAACAACGGCCTCGTTTGGCTTTCAGCCAGTCTACAAATACCTTTCGTCAGGTTTCCATTTTTCCTTTTTTTTTTTTTTTTAACAATTCAAACGAGCCCACTCCGCTCCTCTCTTATCGGCTCTCCTCTTTTTTGTTTTGGTAGTTTGATTTGACGAAATACTGTTTTGACAGACTGAGATTTAGAAATAACACAAATGTCACTTTTAACGATGAATGGAGAGTATAGGCCGATAGATGTTTTTGTACGATTTGTTCAATTGATTAAAAATTAAACCCTTCTAAATTACAGTATCCTTTCTTTAAAAATTATTACAATAATTTAACTGTCATTGTTTTTGAAACAGCTGTATACATTTCTAATTCACTCTGAAGTCGACGTCCCAAAGCATAGAACTCCAAACCTTTTGGTGACAGCAAGCCACTTGTTCTGTGGAGGTGAATTTAAAACAAAAACAATTATTTGACTTGCTTTTGAATTAGACAGAATTATACTTCTTTTTCTTTTTTTTTAATCTAGTTGTCTAAGCCAAATTTTAATTCAATTGTTTGTTAAAAATACTACATTAAAGCAAACATACCCGGGGAACTACGCAAAAAACTAGAATGACGTATCTCTTAATGCAGTATATTATATATTACAGGATAATCTAAGTAGGATGTATATGAACTATTCAATTGAGGAATCTTTTTCTGAATGTCCCACAATCTGTCAGATGCATAAAAGACAAAGTTATTGTACAATTTAGAGCTGGTGTGTTTACAGGACTATTCGATTGTACAATCTAGCCCAAAGATGTATTCTTCACTATACCTAAAAAACTAGGGACCCTAGAATGTTAAGTATGCTATATTACATTTGTACAATTTTGAGAAATTTAAATAACAGAAAAAGTACATATTTAGTTGAGAAAATATTTTTTGTAAAAGGTTGATTAAAAATATTATTTTTGACAATATTTAATTAGTGTTATATTTTGGTATCTGTTAAGGCAACTAAATTGTGATATGAATTTGTAGCCTAAAAATAAATGAAAATTTAGAAGAATAAACAGAGATTTCATGGAATAACAGTTAAGTTTTGATACAATGAACACACATAGTCGGAACATTGGTCCTTGAATATTGAATCTACATTGGGAGTCCTAAATTTTGCCTAACTCAAGTGTATTTTTAACGAGTTCCTGACATGGTTCAGGCTCGAGACCGACTGTTTAACGTCCTCGCTGAAGGGCGACGTGCTCAGATTTATTCACCACCATCGTGAATAAATCGAGATCTAGGGTGGTGTGGAACCCCGGACTTATCAGTTGAGATGTGAGAACGTTAACCACTAAGATATCCTGGCCCCCTCAAATAACAGCTCTAGGATTGTAGTAGATTTAGTATTTACAGAGATTCTACAGTCAAAAATAACCTTAGTCTAAATTGACATTGGTCGTTGGAGTAGTTTTGCAGGTTTTTTAACTCGACACAGATCGACATTAGTTCTCCTTAGACGTTTGTTTCATATAAAAACGGTAATTAAAATACCAGTATGAAATTTTACATAAATTAAATTTAAGATCCTATCATATAAAAGTCAATTGCAATTATGATCATTACATTACAATTTATTGTAATTTTCTCCTACTTCTAACCACAAAATTATTTGAGCTGATATATAAAATATTACATCGGCACTCGCTTAAAAATAAAGAAAAAATTACTAATTAAATAAATTAATGAATTTACAGTTTCATTTTACGATAAAATATGAAAATTGGTTTGCATAAACAATATTGTCATTAAAAACGCTGAAGCTAATAAAAAATTTCCCCAATATAAACTTATTTTTCTCTTTACTAAGAAACCAAGGGGTCAGGTTAGCTCAGTGGTTAACGTGCTCGCCTCTGAAGTAATTGGGCCGGGGTTTGATCCCCACCTGGCCCTCGATTTATTTACGTGGGTGGTGAATAAATCTGAACACGTCATCCATCGGAAAAGGGCGTTAAACCGTCGGTCCCGAGCCTGTACGATTTCAGGTACTCGTTAAAGATTCTCTGCTCTAAATACACTTGAGTTAGGCAAAATTTAGGACTCCAACTGTAGAATCAATCATCATTGTGTGGTATCACAAAATTTCAATGCTCGGCCTACGTGTGTTGCCTTGTGAAACTACCACTGCAACCTAACCTAACCTTGTTAAGATACCAAAGTATTTACTATAAATCTTGCTGTTAGTGCTGCTAACATACATATCAAATCACATTTAGTGTGATACGCGTTATCAAACTAGATGGTATTGCACACAAAAATTAAGAGACGTTTCTTTTATTTACTACAGGATTAATTTTATAAGTATACTGATTCCCACGCAGGGATGCCACCTTAGAAAAACAAAATAACTCTCCAAATCAATATATTGTGAACAAGGCAGACTTAAATACACAAAACAATACGGATAAACATGTTTATTATACGGATTGAAAATTTATGTTAGATAAAGATAATACAATGTAATACATCAAATGCTAACCCAATGTCACATAGGCAATGCAGTTATGTCATTGAGATTTGTACTGCTCGTTTAGCTGAACATATTCCAGCAAATACATTTATAAATCACATTAAAATATGGTATTTTGCTTGCTTGATAAGTTGAAGATATTTAAAACTATATTTTATTTATCTATTAATAATTAATGGGAACACAAGGGTTGGCTGTAAAGGAATAATGAATTTTCCATTAAGGTTTTAAATTACTCGAGTCTTTTGATGGAATATGGAATTGGCAAGGCTTATCTGGAAACAGATAAAGACATTTTCTTTGAAGAAGTAATTGAATCCTTTTATGTCAGATTAATATGCCCTAAAAGTTTTAAAGCAGCCTATGCTCTTAATTGTCTTTGCTTCAAAAGACCCCAACTTCCCTTCAGTGATCGAGTTTCATCAAAGTGACTGTTTTCAGTTTATAAGTAATTTTCATCTGTTTTGTTGATGTCTTGAATATATCAGGAATTACAATCTTCTCATTTATAAGAGAGTAAAGTATATATGTATCAAAAAGTGTTGGCAAACAGAAACTTTTTTAAGTGACAAGACTTATAGAGTAATAGTTGACAAATTTTACATGATATTTTTTAGCAGTAAAAACTATACAAGTCTTCATGACGCATGCTTAGACTACCGATGGAAGTAGAAATATCAAAGTATTTTTGTTATTATTTTACTTGTGTTTTCTCACTATGTTTTTAATGTGTATAATTAAAAAGGACGTATATAATTTGTGCCTATGTTTTAACTCTTGTCGTCAAAATAACATAAACGGCTTAGCTATCAGAGATGCTAAGAGGAAAGGAAGAAAAGGAATGAAGTGCTAGAGAAGGGATGAAAGTGAAAACAAACAAAGATAAAACATATTAAAAAAAATGAATAACAGTACATTAAAAATGATTTCATATCTTACAATGATACAAAAAAAAGTTTAATTATTTGTTTTGGAAAGTGATCTATTACTTAAGAGATTAATAAGCGTCCTCTCTGAACTTATTATAGGACATTACTGTCGATATGACATCAGATTTAAAAATTTGGATGAACTAAGTATATTCTTTGCAGCAAAATCCCTCACAACTCTCTTTTCTTAATTTTCAGGAGGACATTGCCTCAAAGCGCATTTAGTTAGATGTATTAGTTTACCTTTAAGCGAAAGTTACTGCTGTGAGTAAAATAATGTCCCACGATTTACTGATTTATTCATGGTTTAAATTGCAGGTCGTCATTTTTGTCATATCTCATACATCTGGTACTTTTATGACATTCTCTTCATTTAGTTTGTTGTATTAATAATTTAGAAAATTTTCCATATCCTTTCCAAACTTTCTACCTAGCAATCACTTTAACACACAAGTTTTAAACAAATTTCTTTGTTTTCTTCATTCTTATATTACCATAAGCAGTGATAATTTATTTACTTCTTTTCACTTTAAACGAACTAATATTGAGCAATACTGAACTTATGTTAATAAGGCTATACCAAAAGCCTTGTCCTGTCTGTCTTTAGCTGTTAAATTTGCAATAATCTCACATATCGTGCTTTCCACCTGAACCATTCAAAATAATAATTTTCAAAAAAGTATTATCTCTCCTCTTACAGAGAAAGTCATAGTGTACTTGCTACTAGTCTTGACTTTGGAAAAATTTGAATAAATTTTTGTTTTCCATCACTTCATATTCCCTGGTGTCTATTGGCTTGGTCTCTTGGTTTGTCATTATGTTTGCTGATATTCTCTCATCTTTTGTTTGTGATTTATCTATCTCCCTATAATTTTTACTAAAAACTATTAAAACTGACAAAAGACCTTTCATATATATTTATGAAGCCACTCAATCTAGTTAGATGAATGTTACGTGGTCGATGAAGCTGTCAAGCATGCCATATTATTATATTTGGCCATTTCTTCAATTCTTTTCACATTAACTCCTACTCCATCAATATTAATCACTGCTGTACGTTTTGAAACTGTGTCTAACGACTGAATCATACTAAGTGTGATAATTTCCATGTTGGTTTAGATTGCGGACCGTGAGGAAGCTGACCTTCTTATTGATGCATAATTAATATTAATTCAAATTCAATCATATCCTTAACTCTAACAATGATTTAACAGCGTCACATGTTTGCTTATTGACAATAGATCTTCAAATTCTCATTCTAAGACTTGAACTTTTAGTTTTTGAGTTTTTTTGTGATTGATTTACTTTACATGTTGAAATATTCTGCCCAAAACTAAAGATGCACACACATAAACTTATTTAATCACTCAAATATACAGTAATGAAAAACGATGTGTAAATCCGATTTCCTTGGACACAAAAGACCTCAAAACGTAAATATCTATTAAGAAAATTATGTCTAATTCTTATAAAGAACCAATTAAGCTAATTAAATGATTCGTTAATTTAGTACTAATGAAAGAATGCTAAAATCAATTTCTTTTGAATTCATCATATACCTACATGGGTTTCTTGAAGTTAACATATTAATTATCTCTCTATATTTAATAACAAAAGAGTATTGTGGAAAAATGTGTAAGGTTATATGTAAATAAGGTTATTAAAGGGAGGTAGGTGTTAATGGTAGCATTGGGTATGGGAGCCCATAATGGATTATGTAATACAGGCTTTGCTTTAACTAAATCCCCAGTAATGGAAGAGCTAGCTTGCCTCCAAGCAAGACCTCGCAAGTGCTAACTTACAACAAAAACACTAACCAGCTTCAAATTCCAGAAGACTTCCTCAAACTCACATAAATAATATTGATTTTATTACTATCTGTCGATGCTGTAGAGAAAAACTACCAATCTATAAAATACTGCTTCTAATAGTATATATTTAAAAATAGATCCTCAAATATAAAGGAAATAATTACAAAGGATAAATAGCAATAGAATCATTGAATATATAATTAAATGCTTAGACACTGCACTAAAAGAACTGTTAAATACTCCTTTGAATTTCACAAAGTCAATAACACAATACATTTTAGTTTTTCTCAGCAGTACTTTCATGTTGATAGAAGGTCTTCCCATCAATTGCAAATAGACTGTGGTATCTGAAAAACTACTAAAGGCTGAAGGAATAGTTAAGTTGGCTACCCTATAGTTTGCTGTGGCTGTCCCACATAGGAACACACATAGGCCGAACATGGTGCACTTTGTAATACTACACAATGAAGATTCATTCTACATTGGGAGTCCTAAATTTTGCATATTTTTTTATTGTTTAAACCGATTCCCTAGCGGGTGATAACGTCAGTCGTTTACCATCTTTTTGTTTGATCTGTGATTCTACAGTTTTTACATTGGGAGTCTTAAATTTTTCCTAACTCAGGTGCATTTTGAGTAGGGATCTTTAACGAGTCCCTCGGCTTAACGTACTCACCGAGGGACGACGTACTCAGATTTATTCTCCCCCCCCCCCTCCCCCCCCGGTGAATAAATTGAGCTCCAGGTGAGTAAATTTTGCCTAACTCAAGTGCATTTAGAGTAGAGACTCTTTTAACCAGTCTCTACTCGTTAGTGAATCTTTAACGAGTACCTGACATCGTACAGGCTTGGGACCGACGGTTTAAAATCCTCGTCCGAATGACAACGTGCTCAGATTTACTCACCTCTTAAGTGATTTGAGGACCAAGTAGGTATCAAATCCCAGACCTACCAGTTCAGAGACGAGTACGTTAATAACTGAGCTAACTTGGTCCTACGAAGGAATAAGTTAAATTTCGACCAAATTGAAGTCAGGGCTGCTATAGTCAAATCAAGATGAACTAGAGTTTGCTCAAAACAAAGTATCATATGCTTACAACAACAATAGCCCTTAGATATTTTTACTAGATGAATGGGGGATGCAAGTCTGCCATATTAATATTGGGAAGATTGTTCTTTATTAGCATCATTATTAAGAACTGACAAGAAAAACCGAAGCATTAATTTATTGTGAAAATGCAGTCTGATTCCTTAACCAATATTAATTAAAATTTTAAAATAACATAAATTTATTTTAACACATAAGACTATCTACTGAAGAAAAAAATAAGTTTGTTACTATAAGCTCAATGATAATCAAATTGGCAATATATTAAATTAAATAAAAATATATTATTTAAAAGTGAATCCTCTGAACTCGTTTGGTTCAATTAAAAACTAAATAATTCCCTTCTGAAGTAATGATTATATTTAGTGACTTGTTAAATGTATATTTATATATTAAACATCATGAAATGCATACCCTTAAATGATTTCTATACGCATATTCAAATTAGCTCAGTAGAGCATAATAGAATAAATAATAATTCCTGTATTTTACTTCATAATTTCAATTGAAATTGAAACAATGCAATTCTTTATTGCCTTAGGCATTTCATGAGAGCTAATAACCTGAAACTGACATATGTCATATGCATTGACCAATCGTAAGTGATTCTGGCTACATGATCAAATTATGCAAGCCAAGTTCAACCATGGGAAAAATCAATTATTCTGGGACATATCATTTACCAAGTCATATCACATCAAATTGCCTATACGCGAGATAGCAAATGTATATCGCTACACAACAACTTCCACCTCAAAGGAGAAATACTTTTATAGTTTATATGATAAATTTGATGGTGTTCCGATAAAAATAAGACAGACAGCTTGTTTATTTTTGTATACTTATATATATATATATATATATATATATATATATATATATATATATATATAAACGCAGTGACCTTCCCGTTGCTACTCATGCCAGTTCTCACGGACTCAGTTTTAATGACTGTTTCCGTGTACAGGTCCTGAGGCAGATTGATCAGACTTATTCGAAAGTTACTCTGAGAGCTTCAGAAGAAGCACTTATTAGTCTTTTGGGCGGTAGATCGGCTCCTGGGCTTAACCTCAATCGTTGATTTTTTTTTTTTTTTTTTTTTAAATGTTATCAGCTTTTAATTTTATTTTAGTTAAATGTTTTCATTTTTTAATTTTTATTTGGCTTTTATCTCTTTATCTTCCCTGTCTACCTTTCCTCCGAAAGTTGGATACACTGTTTGAGTGCTTCAGTTCGAACGCCAAGTCAGTCGTTATCAGCCTTTGGAGCGATTCACTTCTTTTCCTGAAGACGAGGACATCGAAATATAGTAGTGAGTTCAGTGGTTTCCTTTCTATGTGTTCTTTTTTAAATTCTGGTTTATATATATATATATATAAAATCGAGGCCATCAGCAAAAAGGTCGTCAATGCAGAAGCTGCTGCATACTTTAATTCCATTTGTCTTCAAGAAGATTTGCTGCCCACTTATACTAATACATATATATATATATGATCAAACCTTGATCATTGATTGTTGTTTCACGTGTTTATGTGAAATCTTTATATATATATATATATATATATATATATATATATATATATATTGTTCTTTCACCCGAATCGATATTGATGCCGCAGATGTGTTTATGTATTGTACATGTGTAGACAACTATTTATTTGGCCACAAATTGACGAACCAACACAAGAAAAAAGCAGCCTCTGTCATGAAGTTTGCAAAACAACCGTGAATAAACAAAACTATCGACTTTCTTGAAGTTACCATTAATAAAATGATTGAATATAATGTAAAATCAGTTTGTGTAAAACCTTAACAGGTTTGGTTCTACTTGAGGGTATTAAATGAATATCTTCATTAAGACAAGACAGTGAAAGGGCCTATATATCAGGTTATTAACAATTTTTCAAATTGGCCTCTTATCCATACTACAATGGAAATGACAAAAAGAAGTTTTAATTAGTAACGGCTATAGTAAGTGGCATTTGATAACCTTTTACAGCAAAATATAACCAGAGGCAAACTCTTGAATGACCAGTCAAATATGCAAGACACAAAACAAACTGTCTAATATAGAAACCAATTTTTCTACCAACACAAAGCCGAAGAATGAATACTAAAGAACATCATTTAAAGTAACATTCAAATGCATTAACTCTGAAGACTGGCCTATTAGAATTAATACAACATTTCTTGTACAACAAGCTTAATAGTCAAAAATAATTTACAACACAAACCACTACTGCAGAAAACCCTTTTAGTAGACCGACATATTTGTACCATAAAAACGTTTAGTTCCTCAAATCATCCTACATTGTTTTTTACATCCTAACTTTTTTTTTACTGGTTTTAGGAAGACTATTTAGAAGGAGTCAAACTCTCAACAATTTCAAAATAAATATGCAAATTATAAATTATATATATATATATATATATATAACGATCAAAGAAAAGTTCGCGGAGAGTAAAAGGAAAAGAAGAAGAAGTAAGCTCTGCTCGGCTGGAAAACATTAACTCCACCACTGTTGCTGATTGTCAGCCGAGTGGAGCTCATCTTCTTTAATTCCTGATGACAGCAATCCTGTCATTCCTGTTTTCTATTCATCTTTTTATAACTGTCCTAAGCGACAATGTCTTGTATATATAGTTCAATGTAGAAGAAGGAACATAGAGAAATCAAAAGCACACACTTACAGTCTCTAATTTTCGGTTTGAACCGTCTTCAAGAGAAGGTTCAAACCAAAAATTAGAGACTGTAAGTGTGTGATTTTGATTTTTCTATCTTTTTTTTCTACATTGAACTGTATTTGTGATACATTGATCGTATTTCTAACGAAAAAGTGTATATATATATATATAAACTAGAATTTTCAAAAGAACACATAGAAAAGAAATCACTGAACTCACTAATATATTTCGATGTCCTCGTCTTCAGGAATAGATGTGAATCGCTCCAAAGGCTGATAACGACTACATATATATATACAGTGTTTCAGTTGGGTTTATGACTCTGACGAAGATAGTTTGTTACGGTTAAAAAATCTTAGTCTTTTTTCCCTTTTCACATTGTGGTTTGGTCATTGATATATATATTGATATATATATTGATATATATATATAATGAAACGATATATATCGTTCACAGAGGAAATAGAAAAACAAATAAAAACACACACAAAAAAGACTCACAATGATATTTCGACATTCGTCGTCATCGGGTAGAAGTAGTCCCTTCGAGTAGCTGAAGCTAACTGATATACATAACTGAAATATATAACCGATATATATAAAAAGCAAGAAATTATCACTTTTCTTGCGATTCTACAATGTAAAATTAATATATTATATATTCCCGTAATATGAATATTTATGAGGTTATATATTAAAACAATGATATTAAACAAACAATTCTAACTATTCTGTTCTTTCTGGCGTAACATGAGAAGGTTTTTTTAAATAGCAATCTTTATAAAGGACAGCATTCTTATCATAAGAGGAATAGAACTGAGTTAGTTCTAAAAACTCTTTTCATATAAATGAAAGATTATCAAGCTTTTTAATGATGGAATTGGTGAATGAAACAAGAAGAAAGCAGAATACGTTGTATAAAGAGGTTATTCTAGCTGAACTGAAATTTGTTAATATAATATTAAAAGATAGGTTTTGAAAATACATGTGGAATATTTAAATTGACATAGTTCACTTAACTGACATGATAGGTGTAGGAATCAACGTCATATGAAGAAAAAAAAATATCTTTATAAGAGCAGTAAATCTTTGTACACATGTATGTATATTAATACTTGGCCATCCCATTTATGTTTTATATTTTAGGCCAGGGGATGCTCAATACGTCGATCGCGATCTACCAGCTGATCGCGAGGCCAAGAGTGGTAGGTCACATGCAACTTTGAAAAAAAAAAGTTGCCTGTTCGTCGTGCACATGCTAGTTAGCAACAACAACAGGGTGACAGTCACCCTGTCATCCACTCAATCACTTGACTGATGTACAGGGTAGAGATGGGCATCGCAAATACTCTTGCGTATCCAATACGTAATACGATACTGCGAATACGGCTACTTTCCAGTACAATGCTTTGTAAAAATATCTTAGTTGACAAGACTTCCTCAGACTTACGAGTACATAGAACTGTAAAAAAGGAACAGTAGAAAAAAACACTTGATAGAGTAAGTAGATTTATATATTTAATAGTGGTAGAATTTCTCCAATATTGGCTCATGCAGTAATGCAAGGTAAGAATCTTCAATAATTTTTAAAAACCATTCGCTTTTATGGGTCGGTAGATCGTTTTGACTTGGTTATTTTATAAGTAGCTCGCATTCTGAAAAATTGTGAGCACCTCTGTTAGTCGGCAAATCATACCTAAAACCCAAAGAAGGAAATATACTTCTGCAATGATAGTTAAAAACTCATTGAGGAACCATTGATATCTACAAATGCTAAATCTACCAAAAAGAAAAGCTATAGCTGTGATGCATGATTTCGGTGAGGCTTTGGTACTCAGATTAATAATATAATATCTTGCCAAATTGTTCTAGATTAATGATAATTTTATTCAAAGTAATAAAATGCGTAAAAACCATGAAAAATTTTTATGCATTTATTGTCCAAGAGTTTGATTTAGTTTTAACAAGGAAAATTTCATTTCGTCAAGAGAATAATCATATTCCCATTCCCTCCGAGATTAATAAAAGTTTTCAAAATATCATTAAATAGTTATATACTAGTTATTAGGGTCCAGTAAAACCAGATTTGACAAAATTATTTTGTTTTTCTATTTAGTTATTGAAATAATGGGTGGTACCATATGGTACCACTAGGATGATGCAGGTACAAAATAAAAAATCTGGAGTGGCCTACACTCTACTTTACTATAAGTAACTTAATGTCAAATTTCTTGAGTATATAAAACATAACGTCTCACTTAAGCATAACGTAAACATCTAAATGGGATATAATTATTAGCCTTTCATTCCTGAGGTAGTACAGATAGTGATTGAAGGACATATCAATTTATAAGCTTACTTTTGTACATCACAAATAATTTATTATTTGCAAATAATTTCATTAGTATAACTACAGCAGTAATAACATTTTTGAAAAACCAAAGTGAACATTTCTTGAAACGATTTATTCTCCTACAAGAGAATGGCTTTCGTTCAAACAGCCAGTGGATTTCTTACATCGTTTACTTGACATCCTTCTACATTGAATATTAAAGTAAAATTTTAAAATTTAAAACAGGAAAATACCCTTTTTTTCTCTGAAAAACATCTCAAACAGCGAAGAAAATGTTATTTTAAGGTGCTTTGTTAATTAAAGATGTACGATAATTACATTTATTAATCTCTAAACGAATGATTCCAATTATGAATTATCATTTACATTTTTGGTCTTTTATAGAATTATTATACTGAGAACTTTAATCTTTAAAATAATAATAATAATAAGCTTCTTAGTATTTAATAACATCATTTTCCTTCCCCTTTGTCAAATAACATATATACGAATTTTTTCTGAGTGAGTGTTATCATTTTCCTGCACAATATTATTCCTCTTACATCTCATATAATTCAATAAACAATTTAAAATGTTCCTTTATAAAATCAATTTTATCTCAGTGGATTTGCTCAAAAAATTTCTAAGTCAATGTAAACAATGTAAAAAAATACAAAAAATTCTACAAGTATAGCAGGTGATCTCTTAGTCTAGGGTAAACAAAGAGTTTTTATATCGTTATTGCTCTTTCCCGTAATTGAAACTTCATGATTTTTTTTTTATGAATTGCTAATTTCTTGTTCCATTTTTGGTCAAATTTTCATTAATTTTTAATGAGCCGTTTCGCGTCAAAAAAACATTTTCTGAAAACAGAAATGTTAATATAGCGCATTAATAATTAATATTAATAGCCCTTTAGCGCATATAATATTGAAAAAAAATATCTCAACTCGTTTTCCACATAATGTTCTATTTTTAGGCATAGTTTCATTGTGATCCGTCTAACAGTATGGTTTGTATCGCTCTCACAAGGTTTGAGATTGAATTAAAAGTCAAAATTTTTACATTTTAGTGAAAAAAAAAATATTTCCCGTTGTTTTAAAATTCTGAATATATTTTTTGTTTGTTGCGTTTGTAACCTCAAAAATAATGTCAAAATTTCAAAACTGTAGGATTATCAGTTTAGGAGAAATAAATGTTTTAAAAAAACGGTTTTTGGGAAAAAAGTGACTTTCCCATGATGCATAATTCTTCCCAAACAATAGGGATCTTCGTCTTTATGGGGCCCATTTTGTGTAAAATATCAACTTGATCCATCAAAGATTCTGGACCGCAGCGTGGTAACAAGCAATGCTAAAACTCACCCACCCAACCCACCCACCCACCCACCACACACACACAGACATTATCGTAAAAACGTCATAAAACGACTTCTGGGACCTCAAAAACATGTAATTCCGTCAAAATCTCGAGATCGAATTTTTTTCACGATCATATACTTTACTTATAGTAAAGTAAAAAAATCTGGAGTGGCCTACACTCTTACTTTACTATAAGTAACTCAATGTCAAATTTCTTGGTATATTAAAACATAACGTATCATTTAAGCATAACATAAATATCTAAATGGGATATAATTATTAGCATTGCATTCGTGAGGTAGTACAGATAGTGATTGAAGGAAATATCAATTTATAAGCTTATTTTTGTACATCACAAATAATTTATTATTTGCAAATAATTTCATTAGTATAACTACAGTAGTAATAACATTTTTGAAAAACCAATGTGAACATTTCTTGAAAGGAAATATTATTCTACAAGAGAACATGGCTATTGTTCAAACAGCCAGTAGATTTCTTACATCGTTTACTTGACATCCTTCTATATTGAATATTAATGTAAAATTTTCAAATTTGAAACAGTAAAATACCCTTTTTTTCTCTAAAAACATCTTAAACAGCGAAGAAAATGTTGTTTTAAGGTGATTTGTTAATTAAAGATGTACGATAATTACAGTTATTAATCTCTAAACGAAAGATTTATATTTTGAATTATCTTTTACATTTTTGGTTTTTTAACAGAATTATTATACTGGGAATTTTTGGCTTCTTAGTATTTAATAAGATCATTTTCCTTCCCTTTGTCAAATAACATATATACGAATTTTTTCTGAGTGGTGTTATCATTTTCCTGCACAATATTATTCCTCTTACTCTCTTATAAGTCAATAATATTTTTCATTTTTCCATTAGAAACATCAATTTTATTTCAGTGGATTCGCTCAAAAAATTTCTAAGTCAATGTAAACAATGTAAAAAAATACAAAAAATGACAAGTATAGCAGGTGATCTCTTAGTCTAAGGTAAAGAAAGAGTTTTTATATCGTTATTGCTCTTTCCCGTAATTGAAACTTCATGATTTTTTTTTATGAATTGTTAATTTTTTGTTCCATTTTTGGTCAAATTTTCGTTATTTTTTAATGAGCCGTTTAGCGTCAAAAAAACATTTTCTGAAAACACAAATCGTACTGTAACGCCCCTTTAGCGAATGTAATTTAGAAAAAAATATCTCAACTCATTTTCCATATAATGTTCTATTTATAGGCTAGTTTCATTCTTGTCCGTCAAACAGTATGGCTTGTATCGCTCTCACAAGGTTTGAGATTGAATTATAAGTCAAAATTTTTACATTTTATTGAAAAAAAAATATTTGCTGTTGATTTAAAATTTGAATATATTTTTTTTTGTTCATTTGAAACCTCAAAGATAATGTCAAAATTTCAAAACTCTAGGGTTATCAGTTTAGGAGAATAAATGTTTTAAAAAAACGGTTTTTGGCAAAAAAAGTGACTTTCCCATCATGTATAATTCTTCGCAAACAATGGGATCTTCGTCTTTATGAGGCCCTTTTTGTGTAAAATATCAACTTGATCCATCAAAGATTCTGGACCGTAGCGTGGTAACAAGCAATGCTAAACACACTCACCCACCCACCCACCCACACACACAGACATCATCGGAAAAACGTCATAAAACGACTTCTGGGACCTCAAAACATGTAATTCCGTCAAAATCTCGAGATCGAATTTTTTCACGATCACTATACTTTACTTATAGTAAAGTAAAAAATACATTTTTTTCTTTTAAAATAAGATTTCACAGTTATTTCATGATGTGCGCTTGAAAAATGAACTAAATATCAATGTGTAATAAAGAAATAATATCCTTGAAATAACTCGCTAACTACTAGTATGATATTTTCTAAAGCACTGAACACATAGTGCTATATCACACTTGCAGCACTGTGTTCGCACACGCGCTCCACAAATCTCTCCTGCTCATCTTCTTCGCTCATTGTTAGTAGTAGGTTCTACAACATGCCCAGTTTGATCAAACCTTGCGTCATTTATACCAGGTTTGGAAACTGGTTCCTTGCCTGGAGTCTTTGGCAGATTTTGATACCACAGTAAGTAGGACATAACTATTTCCTTTCGAAATTCTAACAGATCTGTGTTTTTCATTGTTATATTTCATTTGTAGACAGGGAAAAATATATTTTAGATATTTGTACTCATGTCCTCCTAGCGGTACCGTATGGTACCACAAACAATAAATGTCACTGTTTAGCTAAAGTTTTCATTGTAAATGTTATACATCTCTAAAACCTTACTAAGATATCAGTTGTGCATATTAGTATAAGAAACAATATAAAAATTGTCATTGTATTGAAACATTAACTTACTTTCTCGCGGCAAGTATGTAATGCCTCTGACCTGTGACACGCGAAAACCCTCACTGCAGCTCTGATTTGAAGATACTGACCTTATCGCAAGGGTAGCAGTCAAGGACAGACCCTTGCACACATACAGAACGAGTTCGAACAAGTTACGACACGTATTTTATAACTAAGATGTATTTGTTTACAAGCACTTCATGTGGTATCGTATGGTACCGCTAGGAGGGAATGGGTTAAAATAAAACCAAAATCATATTGACTTTTAAATAGTTTGATATTGAATTTAAGTAGAGAAACATTTAGTGTAAGCCACTCTAGATTATTTATTTTAATTTTATAACTGTTTTTTTATTTTAATTTGTTTGAAAAATGTTAGTAGTCATCTCCTAATGAGATGGCTTATGCTTTAATAATACCATCTGGTTGTTTGCGTAGTAATTTTTGACGACATAAGCTGGTTAAATATTAATACAACTCAGCTAAATCAGATTGACTCTATATCCACAAGCAATTATTAATATTTTCTGAGTAAATGTTTTCTGAAAACATTCAAAGAGCGAGTGTTGTACTAAAGGATGGATGGGACGTCATGTTTACCTTATCCCCAATATATCAAGGGAGCACAACAAAAGGCTGAAGTACACCCTTCCTTCCTGCAAGACCTCGGCTAAACCAGTTAGCAATAAAGCATTGGTCTCCACAAGCAATTTTCTTAAAATTCAATAAAAACCTAGCTTTCATACAACATTTAAGCGATATCAAAAATAGATGTAAAAGTTTCATTAAACAGTATATCAATAAGAGTATTATCACATGTTAAGATTGATTTTTTATATAACTACCATGTACAGGATAAAAATCAACCTAAATTTGTTTGAAATTTCTCTTTTTCACAATACTTTATCCTGTCCTGAAGAAATTATCTTCATTAATGAAATACTGTTCATTCTAAAGCGAGTTTGTTTTATTGTTTTCTCAATTATGCCTTATGGTTTGATAGAGAAATATATAGTAATATGAAAATAACAAGTGATTGTAAACGAAACGAAGAACTGTGCGCGCATTATACTTATACTTTCTTAAAATTTCTGAAGTACTCTGTAATTACTTTAAGACAATTTCAATACTTATGAACCTTACTAGCGGTAGCGTCTATTGGTTAACTGATAATTTTCTAAAACTTCTTTTTATACAATTTTTTCCAATCCTTTCTGTGTTGTACAAGATATAAATTACAGCTCACCTTTGCTTTTGAACCCAATTAAATTATAGACCAACCGTATGACCAGGATTTCTGACGACTAGCGCTGTCAAACAAAGATGTGGTAACCACTATTATATTACATTCGGTGATATTTAGTACATGATATAATATCATTCACGATTATTCGACATGAACATGGCTATTGCCACTTACAAATAACTGGAACACTTTATACTATCATCTTTAACGGATTCTATTTAATAATTGAGTTTCTTTAGTATTAATGAGATAACAAAGTGGCTTCGCGTCCATCTTTCTGATAGAATTCTGGTACAAAAAAAAAGGTGTTCATTACAAGAACAACATGTGAGCTGTGCATTCTTGAGTATAACTGTACATCTTTTACGATAAAATAAAAATGTATCATCTTATTTCTTATAATTTTTTCTTAACTCAACTACTTTGGATCTTGTTCACCCGCCAGAGATGAAGTGTAGTTCGGAAACGTTTGGGAACCTGTTGAGTGTGGAAGGAAATGTAATATATTAGATTATATATTATTCATATGATAGTCCACACTATTGAGTGTGAAAAGAAATGTAATATATTAGATAGTATATTATTCATATAATAGTCCACACTATTGAGTGTGAAAAGAAATTTAATATATTAAATAGTCAATGATCAAACCACAATAAGAAATGGGAAAACAAAACTAAGATCTTTCAACCGTAACAAGCGGTCTTCGTCAGAGTCAAAAACCCAACTGAGTTGGGTTTTCAGTTGGGTTTTCAGTTGGGTTTTTGACTCTGACGAAGACCGCTTGTTACGGTTGAAAGATCTTTGTCTTGTTTTTCCATTTCTTATTGTGGTTTAATCATTGATTGTTATTTCACGTGTTTATGTGAAATCTTTTTATATTAAATACTATATTATTCATATAATATTCCGCACTATTGAGTGAAGAAAGAAATGTAATATACTAAATGGTTATTATTCATTAATTTCGGCACTGAGAGTGTCAAAGGAAATTTAATATATTTAAATAATATTATTCATATAATATTCGCACTATGAGTGTAAGGAAATTTAATATATAAATAGTTTATTATTTCATATAATATTGGCACTATAGAGTGTCAAAGGAAATTTAATATACTAAATGGTATATTTTCATATAATATTCGGCACTGTAGAGTGTCAAAGGAAATTTAATATATGTATTAAATAGTATATTATTCATATAATATTTGGCACTATAGAGTGTCAAAGGAAATTTAATATACTAAATAGTATATTATTCATATAATATTGGCACTATGAGTGTAAAGGAAATTTAATATATAAATAGTATATTTTCATATAATATTGGCATAAGATGTCAAAGGAAATTTAATATACTAAATGGTATATTGTTCATATAATATTCGGCACTATAGAGTGTCAAAGGAAATTTAATATACTAAATAGTATATTATTCATATAATATTTCGCACTATTGAGTGTGAAAGGAAATGTAATATATGTATTACATAGTATATTATTCATATAATATTTGGCACTATAGAGTGTCAAAGGAAATTTAATATACTAAATAGTATATTATTCATATAATATTCGGCACTGTAGAGTGTCAAAGGAAATTAATATATTAAATAGTATATTATTCATATAATATTCGGCACTATAGAGTGTCAAAGGAAATTTAATATACTAAATGGTATATTGTTCATATAATATTCGGCACTATAGAGTGTCAAAGGAAATTTAATATACTAAATAGTATATTATTCATATAATATTCGGCACTGTAGAGTGTCAAAGGAAATTTAATATATTAAATAGTATATTATTCATATAATGTTCCGCACTATTGAGTGTGATAGGAAATGTAATATATTACATAGTATATTATTCATATAATATTCCGAACTATTGAGTGTGGAAAAAAATTCAATACATTTGGTGGCATATTATTCCGATAATATTCCGCACTATTGAATGTGGAAGAAAATTTAATGTATTGGATAGTATATTAATCATAAAAAATGGAACAGACTCCACAAATGCAACTATTTTGTTTAGTAGTACTAATGATAGCTCCTCTTTAAGTAATTATTGAAATACGGCAGTATCAGCACGAGATGCCTGTTGGTTGATGTAATACATAATTTACACAAAACTGTGACTTATAGTGTATAGTCATCGTATTGTTTTAGGAGCAATATTGCGTGATAGAAAAGTCACTTATTTGAGAAAAAAAGTCTTCATAAGGGAAATATACTATCTCCTAAACTACTAACTCTACAGTCTTGAAATATATACACTATCATGGATATCAATAAAACAATAAAGGAAGAAATTCTCAGATTTTGAAGCCACCGAAAAGATATTTTTATCAATAAAATGTACAAATGTTAACTGTGATTGAATCTATAATCTTCAGAAGAGTATACAAGCCATATCATTTGAAGTATCAATATGAAATTATACCAAAAAATAATACATTTTATGAGATTGAGTTAAACGATTGTTTTTTTCTTCAAAATATCTCAAACGAAAAGAGGCATTATGATATATTTTTAAGTTTCAGAGAATATTGTTTAACGATAAACCACTAATTGTAGAAGAATGTTCTTTTGGAAAAAATTTTAGCATGAATTTATCAATTTTAAAAAAAAAAGTCATAGAATTTCGATTACTGCAAAGGACAATGCACCTATAAAAACTATATAGGTGTGTGTGTTTTTTAAATTAATTTTTTCAAATAAAATTGAAATGATTTATAGATATATTTGCAATGACTATTTATACTGTTAAGTGATGAAAAAACGTGTTGCATTATCTGCACATGTATAGAAATATTTTTGGAAAAGAATCTGTGTGACAATGAGGGGAATGCGGCGTTCAGTGTCAGAGGGAGAGAAAGAGTTCTTCTATTGTAGATCGGCCGACGTCCCAACAATGCCCTACTCCCAAGAAACGCATCCAATTTAATGCTCCGTCAAAGAGTGCTACATTTACTTGAAAGCAAAGGGCTTTCGATTAATTGATATTAGCTGTGGACTGATTCTGACTGAATGAAACAAAAGAAGAATAGTCCAGGCAAAACTAATATACAAGACAATGTATTAATTATGTAATGTATTAATTAATCTATGAAACTATACAACAATATAACAAATCTAACATTTCAGGTATTTTATTATAAAACATAATATTACGACAAATAACTCACTTTTCAAAAATAATGTACAACGAGTTTAATTATATGATGTGATTGTTATTATAACAATAATACAAGTGTATAGTAATATATTATGTTAGTATTGTAGTATATTACAAGTTATCAACTAAAATGATAAGGTTAATTTAAAATAATTATTGGGGGAATTATTGCCCTTTTGACACAAAGTAAAATAATGTTGCTTTCACATCCTTTTCACACCATCTATTTTATACATCCAGAATCAACAAAGAAATATTAGAGTATATCATAATATATAGATACTAGACTACCCGTGCTCAATAATTTGAGTGTGCTCCGGGAAATATGCAAGGGGACACGACTCTTGTGTTTGTGCTCTGCACAGATACGCCATAGAGGCGGACATCATGACTGGGTATAGAATGGAGAGTCTGTGTGTATACCACACATACCATTGATTCCTAGTCACTATCTGTT
The DNA here is from genome assembly GCA_026182355.1 of Hermatobates lingyangjiaoensis. Classification (NCBI taxonomy): domain Eukaryota; kingdom Metazoa; phylum Arthropoda; class Insecta; order Hemiptera; family Hermatobatidae; genus Hermatobates; species Hermatobates lingyangjiaoensis. Next base: position 2,916,203 of record JAPFBL010000023.1, read on the forward strand.
TCCGTTGAAACAACTGCAAAGTCCCGCTAGAGTCTATTTTGCAATGACGTTAACTAAGTTGCAAGTGGAAACTTTTCTAACTCAGGAATTCAAGTTAGCGAGACCAAGTTTTTCTCACATGATCAACTGTAGTTTACCTGCTCAAGAGTCAGAGGTTCCAACTGTTTGTTCTTCCATGAACCTGAAGGAAGATTGCTAATGTAGTGTATAAAAAGCATTTCTTTAACACTGTACTAATAATGACATTTTCTACTATTCTATAATTTCTAATTATATTATTAGTATAAACTATAATTGGTATGGTATTCCATGGTATTTTAGAATACCAAGTATAATAGAATTTTTGATTCCATCAAAGACGGGTACGTTTGCTAGTTAATAATAATTGAATAATAATTAAAATTCACTGAACATGATTTATAGGGATAATTGTAATTGTTGTTTCTTGTTATTAAGGCACGGAAACAGATTCTTATATGGTCCAAGCTTTTGATATATTATTTTTAACATGATTTAAGATATATACACAGTATGTATATTTAGAAATATAAAAATTATTTAAAAGGAAGAAAAAAGTCATTTACTTTATGATATAAGTAAATAAAAAATCAATTCAAGTTATATACACAATCAAATATATTTACAACAAACAAAACTAGTAAATTGAAATATGCAATTTATTTACCTAACATAAAATAACATTAATGAGAGGAAGGTGTATTTATAATATTACATTAGAACATTCATATTCTATTCATGTTCTATAATATTCATATTCATATTTTGTTCTTGAACAGTTGTATTCAAGTTTGTTTCTAAGATTATTCATTTTTACTTTTAATGTAGTAGTTTACTATATACTTGTTACATGTATTTATAATACATTTGCACTACTCTAATCAGTGAGAACGCAAGCCTCTGGGCTACTCTTGCTCCATGCATTTATTTCATTACCAGTGTTTATATTTCGAAATTTTAAATTAAAAATGTGTTTGTTAGAATTATATATAAGATATTTACACTAATCTTATCGGTGAGTACGCAAGCGACTGGCTACCCTGGATCCATGCCTATACTTTTTTCCCATGGTTTAAATTATTCAAATTTTAAATTCAAAATTTTTTTGTTACATTTATTTTTAATATATTTGTATTACGCTCATCAGTGAACATGCAAGCCAGTGGGCTACCCTGGCTACATGCCATTATTTACTAGTATTTAAACTACACAAATATAAAATTAAAAAAAACTGTTTTGTTACATTTATATATAATATTTTTGCACTACCATCATCGGCAAGCACGCAAGACACTTGCTACCCTGGCTGCAATTTTAGGAATATACTAATAATTTTCTTTTATTTAACATTATTTAGGTAATAAATAATATGTAATTATTTTCAGGTCTCTATCTCTACGGGAAATAGGTGAACGAACAAACAAACAAATTAACAAAGTCACAAACTTTTTATAAAGAGATGCCAACATATTAGAATTAAATTTTTCCTTAAGTTACATTAAAGTAACAAATTAGAATGATTGTCATTCAACATTACTGGACAAGTTATTACGCGAATTCATGAATAGTGTTCTTTTCTCGGATAACGCCTCTGTCTACACCAGTGGTTTCCAACCTTTTCGAATTCTCGCCCCCCTTCATTAAATAATAAGTTCCCTGCGCCCCCCCCCCCTCCACTTTGGTTTAAATATTGCTATTTACTGTCATAGTCGGCACAAGTCAGAGATAAAAAATGATACAATACATAATTATGTACTCATATGTATGATTGAATGTATAGGCTGACCTTTACTAGTGTGATGGTTGCGCTTGCTTCTCTGAGCAGAGTTTCTCAAATCTTGGAGAATGTGATGAAATTGAGACCCGTAATTCCTTTTCTATTACTAAGCGAGAACGGTATTTTGTTTTGAGAACAGCAACTGAACTAAATCCTGATTCACACAAGTATGATGTCGCAAAATGTAATAAAATAAAAACGTAATAAAGTAGCATTTGAAATAATTTATAATTGTATTTAGAAAAATTACTTAGTAACTAAGAAATTTTTCTATTTATGAAGTGCTTGCGCCCCCCCTGGCAGCCCTTCGCGCCCCCTTAGGGGGTCGCGCCCCACAGGTTGGAAACCACGGGCCTACACTGTTTAGTCTATTGAATAGAGTGAGGCATCACATTTTACCAGTGCACCTCTGACAGCACTTAGAGGAAGATCCTAATGACAGAAATGCCAAGTCAATAATTTAAATCTAATTCAACAAGTCATAACAAAGTCAGTGAGCCATAAATATAATTTTTCACGGTTTATCTTGCTTTAATATTACCTACGTCTGACGAATGAAAAGGCTGCAAATAAATAAATTCCCCTTCCAAGATTTGAACAAACGTTTCCATCAGGGTAGAGATTGAATTAGCATTTACAAGTAAGATGATTATCAAACACAGGGTTGATTAATTAATTAATTGCGACATATTTATTCTAAGTATGATAATAATGAATTAAAATCAATAAATAATTCTAATGTAGTGCAATCAGTTATTATGTGGTATTTACTCATTGTAGGGTAAAAATCTAATGAAATGGTCTCCACATATAAAAATTTAATTATATAAACAACGCGTTTCGAACACGTAGTGTTCTTCCTCAGGCTCAGCCTAACTTTTAAGAGAAAAAAAAATTACAATGAAATGTACCTGCCTGCGAATAAGAAACAGATGTACCCTATACCCCCACCCATGTCCATTCCATTACCAGTCAGTCTTATTCAGAGGCACTAATCCTTAGGTTCGTACTTTCCGCCTTATTTTATTTTATATTAATTTTTGTACTTATTTACTTTGTACTATAGATAACTCTCTGGTGTCATTGTATTTTTTAGTTAATGACTGAGGAAGAACACTACGTGTTCGAAACGCGTTGTTTATATCATTAAATTTTTATATGTGGAGACCATTTCATTAGATTTTTACCCTACAATCAATAAATAATTAATGATTATATGGTCATTAATGATTTAAATCACTTTATTTTATCCTTACTTATAATACAATGTAGAAATTGAATAATTTCTCTATATTCCTCATTCTCTATAAATACACTCAATTTACTGAATTACAATTCTCAATTCTGAACTAAATTGAATTCTAGAATTCGCTAAATTACAATATCATCTTTCTATCTAGAATGAATAGCACTAGGATACACTGGTGGTGAATTCTAGAGTTTAATAGTAGTCTTTATGGTTTTGTAATACTCTTTTTTTTTAAGCCATGAAATTGTTAACGAACATAATTGAGTAGTTAGTTCAGTATTTTAGTACTTAGATTCTGAATTCGTAAAATTTAGTATATATATTGACATAAAATGCGTTTATTATGGCTTAAATTGGTTAAACATTAAAGAGTTCTTCTTTTAATTTATTCTTCATGAAACATAAGAAAAATTGTTTATGTAATAAATTAACTTTTTTTTATTGTTTAAACCGATCCAGTAGCAAGATAAAAAACGTCATCCCTTAACGGTCTATTTGCTTTATGTGTTGTATATAAAAATGAAAACCTAATAGTATTTTGTAGCAAAGCCAATCTGTTATTTGTGATAGGTTTAGTTTCTGTCCAGTTCATATCGTGGTTTTCATTGTTTATAAGCTAAAATAAGGCATTAGATTCACTTACCAGTAACACTGAATATTTATGTTGTTTGACACGCAATTTCAATCACTTACCGGAGCTAGCAAATGTATATTTTATGAAAACATTTACGTGAATTGAGAAACTAATGGTTTTCTCATGTGTTGCTATCCTCTTCTCTTGATCAGTCAAGATTCTCTAGTTTTTTCATCTTTATATTAGAATTTTTATGCTCAATTTTTTATTTCTTTTATATTATTTTTTACAGAAATACTTAAAACAAAAACCAATCATCAACTAATCATATTACAAAACCACAATGTTACACATTCAGTTCAATAATATATTTATCAGCAGTGGATAATCTAATTTACGACTTTAATGAAGAAAAAATGTTTAAAAATGAAGCCTTGTTGATAGATAAATTCATAAAAAATAGTCATTTGCCTTTACAAGATTGGTTACTTATGTTATTATTCATTTGATATTTGTTATTTATAATTTATTTGTTCATGTTGGTTTTATTTCTTAAATATTATATTAAAATTAATTTTTATTTAGTTTACTTCATTTAGTTATTTGTCTCCCTCTTCCCCGTTGATTTGTGACTTTACTGCATAAATTATGCGTCTGTTTTAGTGTTTCTGGTAGACCAGTCCACTCATCCAACTCACTTCATTCTCGATGAAGACGGACGTCAAAATAGCTATGTAAGTTTTACTTTTACACAGTCTGCGTTTCATTCTTAGTGCTGTTGCTTTTGTAACCTTCTTCAGAAACTCAAATTTGCTTACATAATATATATATATATAATATATATATATATATATATGTACTATTAAAACGTATGCCTATTTCCATTTTAACACATTTTCGAATTAATTTTTCAAATTTTCTGACCTCTGACTTCCATAAGTTCAGGAGAAGATACATCAGTTCTCCAAAATTTTTAATCGTGTACACCGACATGTTTCCGTCTTCATCGACCATTCTCAAGGATGTTATTTACAAAGGTAGTTTCACAACTTACTTAAAACTAATACAATTTTAAACCGAAAAACTGAAATAAACTATACACAAAGTCAACTGCACATAATTATAACAACGGAAGTTATCAACAGGTAGTGGCAATTAACTAAGTATTAATTTTAAATAAGTTGTGAAACTATCTTTGTAAATAACATCCTTGAGAATGGTAGATGAAGACCGAAACATGTCGGTGTACACGAATAAAAATTTTGGAGAACTGATGTATCTTGTCCCGAACTTATGGAAGTCACAGGTCAGAAAATTTGAAATTTCCTCATAGGTTTTAATAGAACTTGTATAAATGAAGGCCTGCATCCCCAAATATACGAATATATATATATGAAGATTTTACATAAACACGTGAAATAATAATCAATGATCAAGCCACCATGCGGTCTTTGTCACAGTTAAAAACCCAACTAAAACACTAGATGCAGAAAACATATGGTTAGGGGTTGAGAAGAGTGGGAGAGAGGAGTGGTATTTTAACAGGGTAAAAGTGGAGGAAAGGACACATTTCGAGAAAGGGATGTTTGGGGAAAGAAAGGATTACAGTAACAAAAAGTAAAAAACTATCCGCTAGCTGTCAACCCTATTGAGAGGGCTCTTTGCCCTCGTAACGAAACTATCAAGTTTGAAGAGACCGTTACTACTGTTTATAATATTTGATCTTTTAAAATTAGAGGCAATTCAATAATATTTCTTAACAATATCGATTTTTATTACCTATGAACGATTTTCATTAAAATATCTTTCTTTTAACATTTCTGCATACTTTCGTTTCTGGAGTCAAATGTTTTGAGAAATGGTGAATGAAAACAATGAAATTTAATTTCATTTGTGTATTTCTAAACTACAATCATCTTTTAATTTATAACCAAAATTTAAATAAAAAAGAACTATTTAAATTAATTGTACGTCAATGAGAACAAAAATACTCGCATTAGTTAAGAGTCACACAAGTGAAATAGGAAGGACATCTGGTGTAGGGTTACCAGATTTTTTTAAGCCGATATCGGGACATATGAGTAAAAAGTGCCAACAAATCGGGATTTTCGATGAATGATCGGGACAATCCCCCCCCCAGAAGTACCTAGTCTTGCCATAAGTTCTCTTTCAAACATTGGATATAAAGATTAGCTAAAATAAATGCCTACTGAAACCTGCCTACTGTTTATCTCAGATATGAAGCTAAGAATTACCAGTTCACAATTTTATAAATAAATTACTTTTCCCAAGAACCATGAGTACTTTATTTTCTAGGAACACTTTTTCTGGTAACAGGACTTATGGCAGGACTAGGTATAATGTGAAAAAAAGGAAATGAAAATACGTACATTGTTTCTTTCAAAATAACTGTTTGTTAAAGGTTGTTTATTTGTCATACCTTGATGATGATTGTAATTTTAGAAAATTTTTGTTGGTTTTCAAATATTGGTAAAAGCTTTTACAATCAAGCTTGAAGTTGAACATTATCATTAGTTCATCTCGTATAAGTTCAACCAAACACCTATTCCTAACATCACTCCATTTGATGGACATTTGAGAAAAAACTGTGCTATTTGATATTTGTGTCAAAGATCACAAGCAACAGAGACGAAAAAATAAGGGGTATAGAGATCAAGACATCTGTTTGGTATACAGAAGGAACTTTTCTTGGAACATCAGAGGGATAACTGATACCTCCAGTTTGCCTTCCAAGAACTCCTGACTTATATTTCCGAGTGTGGCCTTATAAGAATCATTAAATAAACTGTCAGATAATGGAACTGGGAAAATATCGGGACACTGCGTGTCCCGACGGGATATTTCGTAAAGGTCTAAAATATCGGGATGTCCCGACCAAATCGGGACATCTGCCAACTCTAATCTGGTGTGTCTTAAGAATGGAGGGTTGCAAGAGAAGCATTGTAAATAAAATGAGTAGAAAAAAAGTCTAGGCAAGTCAGAGTAAACAAAGACTTTCTGGAAAAAAATTGTAATAGCTTATCTGCTAGTTACAGCTTATCTGCTTGTCCTTGTGGACAAGGCTATTGCTGTCGCTTATAGTGCGGCTAATCTTAATAAACCATCCTATAATATTTCCTAACAATATCGATCTTTCATACTTGATTGCATATCAGGATTCTATTTGTTTTGCTAAATTAAAGCACTTTTCTGTAAACTTTTACATAGTAGGTCAAGCTACACCAGTACTTCTCACAATTTCTGATTTAACCTGCTAAAGGAGATAGAAGTTTGTTAAAACCTGGTTTGGTTCTAAAATATGAAATACTTATAAGTTTTTGCAGGGGGTCAAATAAATTCTGTATTTTAAAAGAGTTTGCAAACATTTATGATGCATATATATTTTGATCAACAGAAAAATTTAAGGTAAATGCAAATGAATCTACCGAAGCATCATTAAGAGTTATATTTTCTTTAGATATTCTTCTTTTTTTTTTACATTTATTCATATTTGTCTAACAAGGGGTGAAAAATCTTGAAAAATTGATAGCGTTTTGTTGTGCAAACCTGCGATGTGAATACTACATTCAATTTTGGCGACAAGAAAACATGAAATATATATTTATTTTAATATTTCAATATTACAATAGTTTTCTAGTTTAAAACTACATTTAAAAAAATTAATGGACACACATATATTTCACCTTAATAAAATCTAATATTTATTTTCTCAAGCCACTCGGAGTGTAAGTCTGAATTCGGATTGCATGTGTCTCTGAAGCCTCAAGTTACCGATACCTGGTCTAGAGTATTAAACCTTTTTTTTCATTATTTGATATTAACGAAGTAGTCAAAATTATAATTAATCAATACAGAATCTATAACATCACATTTATTAAATGACCATAAATTCATTAATTAATTTATTAATCATTAAACATAAATAATCATCAAAAAATCATTATATTAGTTCTCTATTTATTTAAAGTTCTCATGTTTTAAAGTTCTATTTATTTATGTCAGTTGAAACATGCTGACAGTTATAAAATATGCAAAAATAAAATATTTCTGACTTTATTTAAGATGATTGAAGACTAATTGTTTATACAAGCTGACATTGATTTTACTAGGTAGGTTAGACATACAGAAACCTACTTCTAAAGCTTCAGCTTGCTATGCCTTATGGTAGCTGAGTTTACTTGTTTTTTTTTTATAATTTTATTTTTTCAAAGTCACAACAATGTAAGTATTACATTATCAGTGACACTGATAACACAGATATAGGAGGGAACACAGGAGGAAAGAAGCAATCCAGTGACTACACTTCCTGGCATGGGTGAGTTTACTTGTGACAAAATTTTGTGCTTAAAAGCCCATAACATTGTTTCTTTGTTGAATTTTTAATCCATTCAAAGCTTAGAGTTTAACGATAAACCGAAAGACAGAAAATTTTGTTAGGGTGGATTCGGTTTCTCTAATGTATGAAACGTAATGCTAATTTAAAATGAGTCAGCTCTAAGCAATGCATAGCAAAAACCTATCTTTTGTTTATATAGATATATTTGTTATATATTTATATCGTAGTGAATACTTGACATGCTTAACTTTTCTTATTGCAAAGTATTTTGTATGAGACAGATTCCGAGTTTATTAAGGTTTTTATGGTTGCATAATTTTCCTCTTAATTACTGATTCAAATATGTGATGTTATGTTGCTAATGCATCTTTGTTTTAAATATTGTAATCGTTCAACATATGCATGAAGATTGAATTATTGGTTCGTCTTCTCATTAAGTGCTGTAGAGTAATGTTGAGTGTATGCAAAGGTGTAATTTCATTGACATTGAAGTTGAGGAGGCATAAAGACGAAGGGATTTCTGAGGTGAAATCAGAGGCACGGTTGGTGGTGAGAGGTCGTTAGGTATGACAGAAAACCTTTGACGAAGCGCTCGACAGCTCTCGAGTCCTTATTGACAGCTGCAGCAAACTGTAAGACTTGGCAATTTTAACAATTCAACTAGCTTCAACAGGCAATAATAATTATTTTGTAAGCTTTTAGGATACACCTGAAACTTTTATAAGTAATATTTATGATTCTAAAAATGCTAGGTATATACAAATCAAATAAACCGATATACTGCACAATAAAAAAAAAATAAGTCAGTATAAGTGATGAAAAGAGGAGATGAGAGGGAAAGAGAGAGAACTAAAGAGGGAGGGAATAAGAAAAGTAAATTGAAAGAGTAGAGGAAGAAGTTAAGGAGAAATATTGCAAATTCTGTGAGATGAGGGCAAAACATAAAGTAAAAATGTAGGTGGCCACAGGAAAACGACCAAAACGATTAATAAAGTACAGACAAAAAGAGGAAAAAGAAAGGAGTGGTAGATAGATAATAGAAGAAGTGAGAGTGGTTACATAGTTATTTGAAAAGATATAATGAAGGAAAATTGTATAAAAGTCTAAGAGAAATAGTGAGATAAAAAAATGAATGAAGAAGATCCAGTTTTGTAAAAAAGCTTTAACGAATAAAGTGGCTAAATATGGAATAAATTGGTAGTAAGGAAAATTAATATGAAGAAACCGGATGAATGTTGAGAGTTGAGAGATGGTGAGTGAGAGAAAGAGAGAGAATGATTGAATGATAGTGACTCTAAATTGACAACATATATTTAAAGCTAATACATACATTGAAATGTAATATATTGAAATAATCCTTTTGCGCTTTGAAGAAGAGCATATGCCTTTTATTTTCCTTTTTTTTATGTTTTCTTCATAAAATTAAGAATACAATGCTCATAATTTTATCAAATTGCATATGCTTGAAATTCAGATGATCGAATCTTGAAATATACCACCAACAGTACTAGAATGTTACACTCTCAGAAGTATGTTTCTATTTACTTTGAACAATGCATTGTGACTAGTATAACAAAAATGGACTGTAAAATACATATGAAACACTATGAAGATGCAATAAAATATATATGGAAATGCAATGAGCAATGACTGAATGGAAAGACAGAGGGTGTTAGAAAGTCATGCTATTAATGAAATTGTATATCTTAAATAATAAGTCTCATTATTTTTGTTTGCTAGTAATAATGTCACTATGGTTGTAATATTAGATACTTACTAACATTTAATACCGGCCTGTCTACTAATAATGAATTACTGTAACAAAGAACTTATCAAAGAACTTTTCACAGCATCGAACTCTAACACAGATAAGAAGATAGGTTTTTCTGGCATTCTCAGAAGCTTTTACAAAAGGTCCAAAATATTTCCTTAGGATCAGTCTCAAAATGTATGTAGTGGATTTAATTCTAAAGGGGACATTGCAACTTTTACTATTTACTTTTATTAACAACTACAGTTTTTTATGATATCATATTACAGAGTGCAATGGTGAGAGCAAAATGATTCCAATTTTAACTATTAATGGAAGTAAGATTGAATTAAAGTCACTTCACTTGTAGTTATGAAAACAATCGCCAAGCCTGTTCTGTCCATCCGCTTCTAAATATTAGCATTTTTTTTTTAGAATGTTTGTTTTTCAGGACACTTAAGTTTTTGTTAGAGCACCTAATCATTTTAACCAGGTCTATAATTCTTGTCGAAGTTTATTGATTCAAAATTCATCCTGTATCCCTCAAACACAAAGGAAGAAAGCAGGGAACACCTGCACACTATCCATGAACTTCGATTAGGTTAAAAGGAACCTTTATAAATATAAAATGTAATTGAACCGAAAATGAATAAATAAATAAAATAAAACTAATTAATAAATTACAAAAAAATAAATTTAAGAAATAATTAAGTGAATTAAAAAACAATACCCTCTGAATACTGTTTAACGGTTTAGGTTGATTTCCAGACGTAAACATGCTCCTAGGAACCATATATGGGCTTCTACAGAAGCGTTTAAAGAGACAGACCTATGGTGTCGACGGACTTATTTTATTATTTGACTCTGAAACATTCACTGAAACTTAGACTATGGGAATGAATAGCATGAATAGCAACTGATAGTGTTCAATCTCTAATGATAGAGGATTATATATATATATATATATTATACATGATTGGTTATACACGACTGAATATTGTCGATCGATGATCTTCTTCTCCAACTTTTCAAGTTTGCGAAAAATTAATTTTTCGTTGTGAGAACAACGGTTCAAACTTTTTTCGCAAACATAAAAAGTGGGAGAAGAAGATCATCGATCGACAATATTCAGTCGTGTATAACCAATCATGTATAAAGGAAGGACTGCTACCGAAGTACACTAATATATATATATATATATGCAGATGAATCACAATAAACACGTGATACAATCAATGAAAACAAACCACAAGGAAAAAAAAGAAAACAGATAGAAAAAATGCTCTGAGGCCTTTCAATTTATGTCATCAGAGAGCAAACAAGGTAAGAACTAGAAGGTAACATCAAAGGTGTGTACAAGGAAGGTAACTAAACAGCTGGGAAAACAAAAGTCGAAGAGGCATAATAAGAGAAAAACAAAAAATACCCAATACAATTAAACAATGCAAAATGAACAATAAGAAAATTAATTAAATTAAAAAAATAAAAATATAAATAGAATAAGAAACAAGTGTTATATATAATTCCTAACTATAAACAATATATAATAAATATAAACAAATAGATACAAATTAAATTAATGCAATATCAAAAAATAAACAATAATAAATGGTTAACAAAACAAGAATACATGAGAAAGTAAATAAGTCAAATAAAAATTATGTTCTATTATTAGAATCCACAATCTGGTCAGAGTTCATGTTCAACGTTGCAAGTACATTCCGAAGGTCACCCACAGGACCAATTTGCCTAACTATACCTTCAATTAAAATTTCATCCAATCTAAAAAGCCCATGACTTATATTTATTAGTTTATCAAAATTATACTTAATTAGGGCACTTTCTACTAAGTTCCTTTCCACATCAGATGAGAGAAATATCAATTCCTTGGAATCTTCCCATTTTATTGAATGATTTTTTGAATTAATATGTTGGAACAAGGCACTTGATTCTTCTTGCCTCCTGATAGTGTATTTATGTTGCTTCACTCTAGTAAGCAAACTTTTTCCCGTTTGTCCAACATATGAAAAATCACAATCTCTACAAGGAATCCTATAAACACAACCTTCCTTTTCTTTTCTTTCACAATTATTTACAAGTCTGTTTAATAATTTCCCACCACTACTGAAAACAACTGAAATATCCATTTTTTTCAAAAATACTGGGATGTCTTTTAAGGTTTGATTAAAGGGAACAACCAGAAGGTTTCTATTTGTAAAGGGTTCTTTCTCAGTTCTGGTTCTCAAAGATTCTTTAGTTTCTTTCAATACTTTGTTTATTAGGGATCTTGGATATCTTAATGATGAGGCAATTTGATAAATGTTTTCAATTTCATCATTCAGGAATTCTTCACTACACAATTTAAACGCTCTTAGGAACATATTTCTGAAAACAGCTTTTTTTCTTTTTTTTTCCTTGTGGTTTGTTTTCATATATATATATATATATATATATACACTTAATATACTTAAAATAAACTGTGACAAATAGGCACATAACAAAGACTCACATTTCAATATTTTGACCATAATGGCGGTCGAAATATTGAAAAGTAAGTCTTTGTTATGTTTCTGTCTATGTGTCACAGTTTATTTTAAGTGTAATCTGTCCTGCCAGACCGTTTCCGTTTATCATGATATATATATATATATATATATATATATATATATAAACAGCTCAAAAACGAAGAAAAGCAACACACAGAGAAAGAGACACACTTACAAACTCAAATTTTTGGATGATCCATCTTCAGGAGAAAATAGAATGGGAGACAAAGCACGCCGGAAACACAACGGCAGGAAACCCAGGCGTGCTTGGTCACCCATTCTATTTTCTTCTGAAGACGGATCATCCGAAAATTTGAGTTTGTAAGTGTGTCTCTTTCTCTGTGTGTTGCTTTTCTTCGTTTTTGAGCTGTTTTGCGTCCAGTTTGGATCGTTTTTTTCGAATATATATATATATGAATTAAACACTACAATAAACAATTATATATTAATTAATAATAAATTATATTGATTTGTATACCAAATTATATATTAAGAATTAATATATTAATTATATATTAATTAATATATAATTCTTTATTGTGGTGTTTAATTCATATATTATATCAAGAGTTATTGTTGATTATTAATTTTTATATTATATATATATATTCACCTTCTACTAATAAACGAGCTTTCAACATTCATATGTCATCATGATCATTCATATGATACATAAAATGTTGAAAGCTCGTTAATTAGTATAAGGTGGATATACATTTAGATCATGTTATTAAATTTCTTTCGTTCATTGAACCTGTTTACTTGGAAATGTCATTGGCGAACCTGATTTATAGTTTACGTACTACAATAAGGAAAATAGCCAGGAGGTTAGAATCTATTAACAAAAAGGTCATGAATGCAGAAACTGCTATCATTTTCAACAAAATATGCTTGAGAGAAGATCTGTTGCCAATATATACCAACATATATATATATATATATATATATATATATATATATATATATATATAATAAAATAAATATATATATATATATATATGTGCTCTTAAGGAAAGTTAATTTCTACCTGACTGGGCAATAATAGTAATTATATAAGACTTAATGGAGCAAAACCTCCTTTAAGTTATTGATGGATTCAATAATGTTTGACCAGAAAGGCTTTATGTACGAGAATTGGTCAAAATAAACCATGTATTGATAAGCTTGTTTAAATAAGCCTATGTAAGCCTATTAATAAAAGAGAAGAAGTTTGCGAGACTGAAGACACAAGAACAAGCAGGGGGTTGTTGGATCGATACGTGTTTGAAGTTGACGAGGCAGGTGGTCGCGTGGCCATCTCCAGCCTCTCTGATTAAGCCAAACACCAAATGCTTCCCATCTGTTACCCAATACTTTTATTACTTCCCTGTTCACCCACGCACTTCTAAACAACCCCCCATGCATCCAATCAATCACCCTAATCAACTTTTTTTTTCTCTGTTTTAATCAAACTCAAACATATTTCTATTGATTCTGTTAAAACTTAATTTGAAAGATACGCAAACAACCTAATACAAAAAAAAAAATTAAAAAAACTGATTTATTTTAAATTATAATTTTTTTTTTCAATATTTCTGTTTGTATTTCTTTTCAGTTCCCTTGTTGCAGGTCTACATCATTTATATCGTCTTAATTAAAATTCTGAAAAGTTCATTTCTAAAATAAATCTACATCGTTCAAAAACAAGTACTCTTATTCATCGGGGTTTAATAATCACTGAGGAAACAAATTTTTTGTATACTGAATCTGATTCAAAATTTCTCCTAAGAAATTCTTTTTTATATTACTTAGTCCTATTTTAAACAACTTATAATTTATGATTGAATCATAATTTCAGCAAATATGTTGAAAAATTGTAGATGTTGAGTTTGTTTAATATTCATTTAATATCAACGTTCTCCTGCAGTTTCCTTAGATAATGGGGAATAACATCAAGTGATTTTTTTCATGATCTGTTGTAAGATAGCAGAAATAAATCACAGCAGTTCTTTTTCAGCTCCATCTTAAGTTACCTTGGTTACCTGAGTGTAATGAACTTGTTCCTTCAACAACTCTAAGCAAATGAGTTAAACGATGTTAAATTAGGAATGATCAACTACTCAAGAGGGTCACATCCTGCCAAATTATGACTGGAAAATGCACATTTAGGCATGTAGTGATTGTCACATTCAAATTTCATCTGAAAAGAAAAAAAAACAACAACCAGATTTAATTATGATATAATAAAGAATATACATTATAAAATTGAGAAAAAAAAGTTAACTGAACATATAGGAAGTATAATTAATTTGAAATGGAGTTACACTCATACCTCGGTTTTAGAGTCTAAAAGAGGAGCACATCTGTCCAAAGTTTCCGATTATCTGAACTTCTAGAATCTGCCATGGTTAAAAAAAAAAATGTTGAATATTTTCCAAATAACTCACAAAACGCAGTCAAAATGGTCGAAAAACACGGACCAAACAAAGCGACCATAGGTCATCTGGCGTTCAACTGGGGACACATAGTACTAAGTCTGGCCGATCCGAATGAGTCCGAAGCTCCAGATTTTATCCGTTTCATCTAAAATCCGTTAAAGGATGGTAGAACCAAAGTATGAGTGTACTTTTCAATATTTGATAAAGCACCTTTGCTGTTCAAACTATGGTATTTGAGATGTCATTGCATATTTTAAAGTCCTCACGACAGCTAGTTTGCACTTTATGTAATCTTTGAAGGAGCTTAAATTGAACCTCATTTGTTGTAAGTATCTATTTTAGCTGCAGTTAAATACTGTGGTTAGATGTAAGCATCTATATATTTCTTTAGATTTATGATTTGACTAAACATGGGAAATTCTAAATCCTCCTTTAGAACCACCTTTAAAAGTTTGCTTTGTCAAAAAGTTTTTTGCAATTATAGGTAAAGCACTAAAGTGAGACTATGACATGACACTGAGTCAAAGTTGTAATCAGAAATTTGTGATATTACCAAATAAGCAACGTTTTATTATTCTAGATCCACCTCTGAGAGTGAATAACTGTTAGTGCAGTTTGAATGGAGCAACTAGATTTTATTTTACATATATCCCGCACAGTAATTTCAATATAAATCATATTGTCAATTATACATCAATGATATACACACGTCAGATAAATAGATTAAAATTTGTAACTGCTTAGCTCTTTAAAAGATCCCAATGAATATTACTGTATGCATACAAACAAAATAATTAATTTTTTTTAACCTCGTTTAATTGCTTTTGTTTACTCGTTCAGTTTATTAAATATATAATCGAAATAAAATTACTGGTTGATTTAAACAAAATAATTCTTTTTGTTGAATCATCAATCATTTATTCAGATCAAGACTTGAATTGTCTTTGCGTATTAAAAAGAGATTTTTTTAAGTATAGATACGATTTACATAATACTGTAATGTATTATGAATGTTCTGTAGATTTCAAAGGATTTAGTTTTGATAATTGATATTAGACTAGGCAGAGAAGTTGCCAGAGTTGTATTCTATGTATTGCAAGTTTATATTAAGGACTGGTTAGATCCTTAATAGAATCGGCAAATGTAGCTTCTACAAATCAGGTGAAACTGTAAATTCAATTTTGTGTTCAATCAAGGCAGAGAGCTGGGCCGTTTGGCATTGTACCAGGCCCAATCTGTGAGGTGCCATGTATCAATCCTTGCTACTGATGCTTTTTGTAGCACTGCACTCTCTACATCCAGCCAACTAACCGCCACTTCTTCTTTTTCCTTCCAATTCTACAACACAAGTCATGATTACCTTACAACATCTGCCGCCATTTTACCTACAACAATATATTTAATAACAATCTATAACAGGGGTTTTTCCGTATTTGCTTCTGCAACCTCTCAAGCTTGAAATATCTTATAGTACACATGTATAAATTGAAAACCATGATTTCTTTTTTTTTTTGGGGGGGGGGGGGTGTGGTAATAAAAATCAATGAATCAAAGAATTCTATTATATCGGTAACATGAATTTCAAATACAAATAACCAACAATTTATTGAAACAATAGCAATACATATATCATTTTTGCATAAAAAATTGTAAAAAAAAATAAATTGCACAGGGCATAAAAAGACTAACATAACACTTTAAAATATTGGCATATTATAACAAACTAATGAAAAATTACGAGTGATGTATTAATGTTCGAAAATTGTAACTATCAGGTCGCTACATTATTGATATATTCATCATTATGCTATAATGATGACTGAGGATAAATTTGGCATGGCCATTAATTATGTACCGTGGACCGGATGGTACAATCTTTTTTAATAGTGGACCCGCCTTTGATCTCCTGTATACTCCTGAAGATCAATGCCGACCACGGTGAGAACCCCTGATCTATATTACAATTCTACTTGCGAATCCTGCACACGTTATACTTTCAGAATATATAGTAAAAAAAAAACAAAGAGCGAATCGGGACAGTAAGTTTCATGTGACTTTATTCTAGTGTTCTTTGTTGTAATGAAATCCATGTTTGCGATCCACACAGAGTAACTAACTTAGTTACAAAATCACATTAACATTAATAGACTTGTCGTCTTTTTCTAGATACATCACATTCCAATTTCTTCATTCCAGTGTTGTTGTTTGATAAATAAAAATAACTTTTTATGTATTATAATAACAAAATTGGAAATACAAAACTCACTTATAAGTAAATTACGTTTTTTTACAAATTAAATTTTAAGTACAAAAAATATTACTTTTCATTAAAATTAAAATATTAAAAATATTTTAATTTTTAAATTAAAAAAATGGGATGTTTCCCTTTCATCCCATAAAATATGTAACTTTTTGGTATAAATTCATTACGAATTATGTACGGTAACATCCGTTTTGCCCAAAATCATTAAGATATTATATCATTACAAATATTAATTAATATTTTTAGAATAAAATATTGTAATATTTCTTTCTCTGCTTTGATTAGCTTAGTTAAACTCTTTAGTTAGCATCAACTTAGATTAAATAAAATCTTGGATCTACCGAATATTGTTTTTCTTATTTTTGGTAGTAGTGTTGTCAATATACACAAAAATGGTATTTATGCTTTCTTTCAACACATTGTTACTAGTCTATAAAAAGTGTTTGATTAAAACTGTGCAAAACAAAAAAATATACCTAAATTAATGACTTTTTTTCTTTGTCTATATAATTTATTTTTTTGGCATACATATTCACGCTCAGCGATGCTAGAAATACGATAATGCTTGTTATTTATCCATCCATAAAAAGATATCACATAAACACGTGAAATAACAATCAATGATCAAATCACAGTAAGAAATGGAAAAACAAGACTAAGATCTTTCAACCGTAACAAGCGGTCTTCGTCAGAGTCAAAAACCCAACTTGTGGTTGGGTTTTGTGGTTTGTGGTTTGATCATTGATTATCCATCCATGTATTCTTGTCAAAAATGTTTCCCTTTTATCCCACAAAATATGCTGCTTTTTGGTATACATTATTTCGATTAAGTACGGTAACATCTGTTTTGCCCAAAATCATTAAGAATTAATTTTATGTCAAAAATGATTCTTTCTAGTGATTGTATAATTTTCAATTTTTTTCATTTAATGCTGTTATTAAATTTATAACAATTTTCAAGTTTTAATATTCAACAGGTAGTGGTTTAGGAGAAAAAAAGATGTTTAAACACATTTTCCCGAAGAAGTGACTTTTCAATCATTTAATATTACTCAACCCAATAGAGCACATCTACTCTATAAAGCCCATTTTTGTATAAAAAATAAATTTGGACTGCAGCTTGCTTATAAACTTTTAGATACACACTCAAATACACACACACACACACACACACACAAACACACATTGACACACAAACACGGTAACGTTATCCAAGAAACGTTATGAAACGACTTTTGATAACTCAAAACAAGTGAATCTATGAAAATCTTAAGATTAACAGAAACGGTGGTTCTGACAGAATTTTACAAAACTAAAAAAAAAAATATGGCACATATTAAAACAAACAATATGCTCTAATAGATATTTTGACAAGTTGTTGTAACGAAGCGACTTGTGTCTCAAAGGCAATTTCATGTGGTTGTAACTTCTTCCACATTGACGAAAAACAAAATCCTTCTGCTCAATGAGGCACATAGTAAAAGTATAACGATGATGGATCAAAGATTTATTCTACTATCTTTGGAGACCATCTTTTTATTATATGTCACCAAATGAATCAGAAAATTCCGGTTAGGATATGAAAATGACCTCTTTTTTTGTTAAAAATATTAATTTCTATATATATATATATATATTATAACTAGTTAATATATAATAACTAGTAACCCCTGTTTTCTCCCGAAGACGGATTACCTGAAAATTTGAGTCTGTAAGTGTGTTTCTTTTACTTTCTGTGCTACCTATCTTCAATTTTGAACTGTTATATATATATATATATATATATATATATATACAATTAAAAGAAACGGTCCAGCGGACTTTTTTAAAATAAAATAAATTCAAAACGAAGGAAACACACAGAAAGACACAGACATAACTCACATCGATATTTCGACCATCGTCGTCATCAGGAGGTGCGAAGAGCGAAGAGTCCCGCAGGAAGACAGGGACCCTCTTCGCTCTTCGCACCTCCTGATGACGACGATGGTCGAAATATCGATGTGAGTTATGTCTGTGTCTTTCTGTGCGTCTCCTTCGTTTTGAATTTATTTTATTTTATATATATATATATATATATATATATATTATTTTTGAAATGCGGAAACATTGAGGTAGCATAACAACTCAATTTAAACTCAACTGAACTGTTTAATTGTGACCGTATATTACATAGTTCAATGATCTAGTTAGACCATTGCTTCAGTACATTTCTCTTTTTCCTTTGATTCACTTAGTTAAAAACTTAGATTAAAAGGAATTGGAATTGGAAAAACTCAAACATGTTTAAGTGAAGTCTTTTCACATACTTTCTTTAAAAATCAAAGCATAGGTTGACTTTTTACCTGGTTTCCCTATATATCCCTCTTCTCTTTTTGCCAAACTGATAGAAAATACCTGATTTCAATATAAGTATTATGTAATGCATTTTTTATACAATTTCAATAACAGGTTAGAGTTCTTTCAAAATGTAGTTATTGCCGAGGCCTGTCACCGTGTTCTGTGACACAGAGGCCCTTTTAATGGTGTCTAACATTCTCTATATTGAATGGAAATAAAATTTTCTATCTCAGATGCACAGCGATGGTTTTTAAGACCACCTTCGTAACATGACCCATAGAGGGACTCAGAAAATCCGCTAAACAAGAAGGTTACCATGTTTTCTTTTTTTCAAGAGAGTTAACTGACAACAGCTATTAGGTTCATCTCAAGTCGACCATATAAAATTTGTATATAAAAAAGTAGTGTTAAGGTACTAACTCTAACTACACTGTGGAGGCAGCTTGTGACAGTACTACTAATCCATTGAAGCATTTCGTAGTCACGTTCTGAAAATTTGCGTAAAGTGACTGTTCATTTTCCTAATTATGTGTATAACTTTCTATTATTAACACAATAATAGAATCATTTAAAATAATTTTTGTTTCTTTATTTCGAATTCCTAAGTCATAATTATTAATAAAAAAAATGAGAGGTTACTATTAGACTAGACGTTTACAAAACAGCATAATGTATTCAGGTTGATTCGTATGTCTCTGCAAGGCTTTTCTTGAAATAAAAACCCTTAATCCTGTCTACATGATCTCCATGCCGGCTGGTAGCAGAATCTGCTTTCACGTCTAGCCTCCAGCATAACAAACAGACAAACCTGACCTACTTCCTCGCAGCAAGGAATAAGTAAATTTTACGAAAAAATACTTCATCTAGTGTTCAGAGAAACCAAACGCTTTATTCTAAAAGTCAAACTGTGAAATTTACTAACACTATTACTTTGTGGATTCACTATTTATTATAAGAACATAAAAAAAAAATTTGTTACTATCAATTTGATTAGATTAAATTGCTGAAATTACCTCCTCGTAAGAATTTTTTTTTATACCATAAGTTATTTTAAATTCAAAATAAAATATCTATAAAATAAATTGACATTTAAAAATGTTTCTTTATAAATAACACCCAATCTAGATATGTTCCTTGTGATGTAATGTTTTGCAGCTAGCCATAATCTTGTAGTTTAGCAAAGAGATTAAGATTTGGATCGTTTCAGTTTATGGTGTAGAATATAATAATCGTTCTATTAGTTATTCATGAATGAATGAATTTTCGATGTTTTAGTCTATGAAATTGTTGAGCACATAAAGCGTTAAATAGTAGAATTGCAACCGATTCATATGACATGATTCTGTAGAGGATCATATATGATAAAAGACATTACTTAAACACGTTTCTAAGATTTGCAGACATCTGCCTTTAACACACAAAAACTTAGATCAATTACTGTCATATTTTCTGTCATCTATGGTATATATATATATATATAACAGATTCAATAATATATCGACCGTTTGATAGAATAGAACACTAGAATATTAGAGAACACACCTATATATATATATATATATATATATATATATATATATATATATATAAAGTTCGTGAGTTTGTTTATATACGAGTAGAACTGACATTATTATAATCTTGATTTCTCTTGTAGTTGGCTTTGTTGTAGTTGTATTACATAATAACAAAACATATTAGAGTGTCAGTGTAGCCCAGTAGCTTGCGTACTCGCCTCGAATTTCTACAATATTATTTAATAATATTTCTCATTAGGGGGTTAGGGTACCCTTTAATTTAAAATAAACTATTATATTAGAGGTTAAAATGAATAATTTTGGAAACAAACATGAACCAAAAATTCAGATAAAATACAAATGTTCTAAAGTAATATTATAAATACACATTCCTTTCCTTAATGTTATTTTATTTCGGGTAATCTGAAGTACAATAGTTTTTTTTAAGACGCAGTGCTATAGCCACCCTCAAATAATAATAATATGTTGGGTAAATAAATTGAAAACTAGTAATATTTCAATTTGCAAGTTTTGTTTGTTTTAAATATATTTGATTGTGTATACAACTTGAATTAATGTTTTATTTATTTCTATCATAAATAAATGTTTTTTCTACATTTAAATGATTTTTATTTCGCTAAATATAGTTAGGGTGTATATATGAGTCATTGTATATATGAGTACATTGTATATATATATATATATATATATATATATATATATGAGTACATATGAGTACACTGTATATATATGAGTATATGATCAAACCACAATAAGAAAATGGGAAAACAAGACTAGTCTTGTTATTTCATTGATTGTTATTTCACGTGTTTATGTGAAATCTTTTTATATATGAGTATATATGAGTCTTGAGTCATGTTAAGAATACTATATTAAAAGTTTGGGTCATATAAGAATCTATTTCCCTGCCTTGGTAACAAGAAACAACAATTAAAATTATCCCTATCAATCATGTTCAGTGGATTTTTTCAATAACTATTGCTATAATTTCTGAGTTTCACAAATGGTCACGGGTAGTCTGGTATTATAAATTGTGTTATATTATACACTTACTCTGTCATATTATTGTTTTTTTATTCTATTCATAAGTGATTGTTCCTAAGCAGACCTTTAATTAAGTTTGACACCTAGCGCTGATGGTTATTTGTTGCTATACCTCTTTAATATTCCATCCGTAAAAGCTGGAAGGGACACTGTGATGTAAGCATGAATACTCTTCGCAGTAGAAGTGGTTTTGATATTGGCCTCTAGAAATGTTATGTTTGATTCTCATATCCTTCTAATATCATTTGACTCTCAGTCAGTACCCTGTTAATGGAGTCTTCAGTCTTGGTTCTAAGTCATACAAACGTTCAGATGCTGCCTGAAGAAGTGTTCAATGCAGTGACGTATTTTTGTCTCCCAGGGTGTAGATTTCCCCCCCCCCCCCCCCCTGCCATTGGTAATACGTTAGCATTAAAAATTCCTAAATCTCCTGAAAATATTTATTTTAATGTAATTGTAATAAAGGATATAGTTTTAGACTACTGTCATTGGTTCCAAACTTACATGATATTACAGTACTGGCATACATATAAGGTCATATAGAAAGAAAACAAAAGATTATTGAAAACAAAATCGTATATTTCAAATCATAAAAAAAAGTTACTTTAAATTAACTGGCTATACAAATAATTAATGAATATTCAACCCCATTAAAATACTAGTTTTGAAAAAGTTTAAATATATTTATTTTTAATTTGCAGATATTACAGTTGAAAAACCCTTCAAAAACAATATTAAACAAATAAAACATAAAAAAATTACATTTTTTTAATCTTAAAAAACTTTTTTATCTTAAAAACTCATTTTGGTATAAAATTACAGATTTTTTTGTTAGCTTTGATTATTTTCCTTTTTTTCTGTTTTTACCCACTCAAAATGCCGCTCCCTGACACGTACCACCAGGAACGGACCCCCCCCCCCTCCTTTCTATGCCACTAGGTCTACTCATCTATAATTGTAGATCAAGGAGTACAGTCGCCCAGTGTGTTTTGAAATTCTACTTTACCCCTGCTTCAATATCAAAACGCATAAACGTCAGCAATGAAATCAGAGTTATCACTAAAATCAGATTTTTTCTCCTTTCTATTATTATGATTTTTTATTTTTATTTTCTATTTCCACCCGCTCAAAAAGCCGCCCGGAGCTGACCGTCGCCGGCTCAATGGTTGCAGCCGATATGATCTTTTTGTTTTCCTATACACTGAAGCAGTAGTCATAACAATGAAGAGGAAGTACGCCCACCTCTCATCTGCTTTTAAACAATCAGAAATATCCAATTATTGCGAATTATGAAATCAATATTGTACAATATTTAAAAATAAAATGAAATGTTTACTTTATACCCAAAAGCAGATGATCTTGTTATGAAAGGTAGTAACATGAAATATAGCATCTACTTTTGAAATGTATCTGTAACACAGCAATAATTTAGATGCAGTTCTGCATTTTATATAAATTACTATACAATATGTTCCCAGAACAGTTTTAATAATTGATTTTATTTTCTTTGAAGCATATATTGCTTTGTACATTAATTTTGAAAAAATATATGATTGACATTTTATTGATTTCATTTTAATATATATATACATATATACTTTAATGTGGTCTGTCAAATGCTCCAGACATTATTAATGTAATGCATCTGTAAAGTGATCATACATTAAACTTGGTTATTGCGTTTAATATTAGCTTTTCTATATCAACAAAACATTATTAGAGGAAAGCAAACGGGCAAAATATGAGCCACTAAATGTAAGATTTTAATATGAGTATATGGTTTGCATATCTCTGTTCAGAAAAGCTGCAGAACTCATATATTCGAAAACTGTTTGTGCAATATTTTTATTGCTGCGTTATATTACTGTTAATAAGCTTTAATAATCAACTGAGTTCTCATTTTAATAATTGCACAGTAAATTATAAAAAAAATAATGCTAGTATAGTTTAAAATAAATTTTATAGGAACATTTTTTTATTGGAAAGAATTATGACATTGAGCCGAGAAGGTGGATATCTGCCACTACATGGATGCTTACATGCCATAAATGAAGTATGCTTTCTTATTATACTGCGAAAATAAGCTGTTCTTATTTTTTCCATCTGCTCAGGGATGGAAAAATGAGGCATCACAACAAACTAGTCTCAAAGAAATGCCAGTTTCAAAACTTTTACAACCACCTAGAATTCGGATTTACCCATTGCACGAAATGTATCAACTAATGTATCTATTAATCTGTAAAGAAAAAAAAATTTTTTTTATAAAACAAATCATTTTAAACACATAGCGTTCTTCATTAGGTTTACATCAATAGTCAAAGATGTGAATAGTTGGAGGATAACTCTGTTAAACCAATTACAGAAAATCAGTCTAAGTTTGTGATATCACCACTGCGAAGATGGTTTTCTAATCACATGATCCAGTGGCTTCAGCCCTTGGAAACAACATGAATCAAGATTCTTCATTCAAGTCCTATCAAATATCTTTTTTCTCTTTAACTAGTTTAATCTTTATGTTAGTACACAAACTATAAAGTAGGTTAGGTTACAGTGGCCGTCCTTCACTAAGGTTCAGAGGACCTTAAAAACGTATACATTGTTTTGAAATTGTAATAATATTCGGGGAAACTGGATAATGGTCAGAGTTAGATTTTAGTTCGGTGCATCTACAGGCTTCCTTGACTAACAGTTGACCTCTATCATTTTTAAGTATAGAATAAAAGATTGTAAAGCAATGAGATTGTCCGTATGTTTACTATAGTAATAAGTCGTTTTGTAAATGTAAAAACTAAAAGTGGTAACTTATCGGATGTGGACAGTGAAGACATTAAAAAAGCGATTAATGAAGCAAGGGTACTATTTAATGACTATAAGCAAGTACAGTAGAAGTCCGATAATCCGGCACGTTCGGGACCGGCTCGGTGCCGAACTACCGAAAATTCCGGTCAATCGGGCAGTAATTATAAGAACAATTAAGTTAATAATTAAACTACAAATACAATATGCACATACATACAACAAAGTTTATTTTACATTTCATATGATGTATGTACACGTACTTTAAAACGTATTTCATTAGATTTAAAAAAGTCACGAATGTCTTTTTGTTTTCTTGATTTTTGGCGTTTAGTATAAAATTTCTAATAATATAGAAATCAATAATTTCTGAAGCACTGTAGCTAGTACTAGCCTCAGCAAAAGAGATAAACTTATTTAGTGATTCTGCAGCTTCTGCTCAGCTGATTTTTTCTTTTTCTTCCGTTTCGGCATCTGAGTCACTTTATTCAAGGTTTTGAGTAGGCTTAGGGTTTACTACAGTGTTGATAATGTCCTCTTGTTCAACAGGTTCATTCTCGTCGATTAGAAGCCACTCCTCTACCTCATCTTCAGGCAGGTTTTTCAAGGGATTGTCAGCACTTCTAACGACATCCGAGTGTCTTGATGGTTTTCTTCCTCATCAGTCAGTAGAGTTAGTTCAGATGCAGGGTTTGCAGCTGGCCAAAGTTTTCTCCAGCATTTTTGGAGTGCTGGAGTTTGGTATTCTGAACAATACCGAGCGCTTCCGAACGATCCCGAACTAGCCCGAAAACTTCTGAATAGCTCTCGAGCGTTTTTATTTGCTTTAAAGACACACTTTTGGAGAAAACCAAAATTTTTACAATTTTCCGAAGCGATGCCGGATTATCGGGCATTCCTGACTGTTGGATGCCGGACTAATGGACTTCTACTGTAATAGGAAAGAGAAAAAAGAACGATTTCAAACGTACCAACTGGCCAACATTACAGTTATGCTGAAGCAGTAGGAAATACTATTATCCCAGTCAACATTCTAAATAATAACATCCCTAAAAAAAATTATTGCTGTTTATTAAAAATAATATGACCTATATATTAAGAGAAAGGTGAAAAATTAGTAAAGAGAAGAGTTAATGTGTCTAAATTACAATTAAGTGTTCCTAAATTTAAAATATTGTGTGCTTATGTGCGTGTGAGAAGGATATCCTAAAAACTAAAATAGATCTAATCAGTACAACGATATTTAAATTATTACTACCCTAAGGCAAATAAGCAAGCTCGGCACTAATAATTTAATTGCAGGCTGTGCTTCATCCTTTTTTTATAAACCTGTCTGCACGGGTTTTATTTATAACATAGTTATATAAAATAGTCATAATTGTGAGTAAAAAATTGAAAGTTTTTATGGACAAATCTAGACTGAAATTGTCAATTAAAAGTCAAAAGTTGTTAAACTGTTCTAATAATGTGATAAGTAAATTTATATGGATCTTGATAAGTTATATCCTGATATTTAACAATAGGCAATAAACTATTTTTTGAAAAAGTACATTATCCAAAAATATAAACTTTATAAACAGAAATGACAGAGTTATAGTGACTCAAGCCAAATTTATTTGTTACTTGAACTACAGATGAAAACTGTATTAGGATGCTCTTTTTATTAGTGAACTACTGGATTAACAGGGATCTGGGTAATGGGTGACACTATAAAATGATTATACTATGTAGTAAAAAATTAATGTGAATGAGTTCCTGTGAAAATATTATTTAATACCATTATCGAGAATTTTAGAGAATTCTCAGTGAAGAAGAGGGGTTAACAGGTGCAAATCAGTTTAAAGAGTTTAACATTAACAGGAGTATAAAGTGTTGCAAATCAGTTGTCAAATGGTATGTAGTGGTCTTCAAAAACGGACCTCAGGATTTTTACTAATGAATTTTTTTTGGCACAAAATTGTATGATAGAAGCTTTTTTCTCAAAAATAGAAACAAATTTGGAAGTAAAGAATAATAATAAGGAAAGTAGAGATTATGTTCTGACGATTATGTTCTGAAACGAATATATGGTAAGCCTAAATTATTTTTAGGCTTACTTCTACTCGGTATCGGCATCTCAAACTAAGATAACGTTACCCAATATGAATAATGTAATGTCTCTCTGTCTGTGACAACGTCCCTTAACTTCAAACACTGTCTTCCAACATGAGGCAGCCAGCATTCTAGAGTATCGTCAACTGATTTGTTTTTGTCTACCTTTGAAAAAGGTGACAATCTGTGACAATCTCTTAATCTGAGCTTTCTCTTTCTCTTTTCTTCTTTAGGAGGGAAAAATAAGAAAAAGAAGACGAAACACAGGAGTGAAGACGTGAAAGGTCCACCGACTGATAAAAAGTTACATACTTATATATAGATATAGAATGCAGAAAGATCACAATAAATAAACAAGTGATGCAATCAATGAAGTTTAAACTACAATGGAAAAAGGAAAAGAATAGAAAAAATGCTCTGAGGCCTTTCAATGTATGTCATCAGAGAGCAAACAAAGTAAAAACTGATTCAATTTTTACTTTGATTGCTCTCTGATGACATACATTGAAAGGCCTCAGAGCATTTTTTCCTATTCTTTTCCTTTTTCTATTGTAGTTTAAACTTCATATATATAGAAATATTGATAAAAGTATCGACCGTGAAATAGAAACAAAATTAAAGTTTATCAGGACTCGGTCAGATCAACTTGAAGTAAATATCATTTCAAAACTTTTTTAATTGTTTGTGATAATCCTTCAATATATGTAAATTTAAAAAAAAAACTTTTAATCTTAAACTTCTAACTCAGCATTTGTGCCATTTTGTGGCTCCTGTTGCTGTCTTAAATATTTTGACCAAAAACGTTCAATCAAATATTTTTTCTGTAGTGCTGACCGAGTCCTGATAAACTTTAATTTTATAGATATATAATTAAAAATATAACTACAATTTACAAAACTAGCTTCTATTTAAGTTGCTTTAACTTCCTGAATAGCGTTTCGGTTCTCGTCCTGAAGATTACTAGGAAAGAATTGAAACATGCTAACAACAGGAAGTATGTTATCTTGTATAGATACATTAAAAAAATAAAAAAAAATTGTGAAACTAATTATTCATGAAGATAAATGCTTTGTATTTTAATAATCAAAGAGAGAAAGTTGTTATTTGTTCTTTTACATTTATACGACTACTATTTTAGAATTACTTAACAGTTTATAATAATGACGGTTATTATAATTTATATTATATTTATTTATTATAATAATAATAACGGTAAAAAATGTGGGATTCAAATGAACGTAGATTAGTTAAATAATTGATCAATCTTTGTACGGAGACACTTTATTTTAAATGTTTAATGACAAGAGATAAGACCATTGTCATCTTGAAGAATATTAAAATTAAAATTTACTAAGCTGTAAGCTTTTTGTAAACATCTTGGCACAAATCCGGCAATTAGGCAATGCTAATAAAAAATTAATTAAGTATTCGCGAATGAAATGATGTTTCATTCAATTGAAGGTTTTCAATGAGACCCATTTACAGTTTTTCAGCGTTTAGTGCAAAATGACTTGGAGTAGGATAATAAGTCTGGAAAATTACTAATTCAATAATAACCAAAGAAAAGGAAAGGGTCAGGGTACTTGGTCGAGAAGAGGAGACATTGTCTACCAATTACGCTTCCCTTATTGCGTCCTTGTTTTAATAATTTCATTTAATAAAGTAAACAATCTACTGAGAAGGGCAAAATATTTTAGCTCTTAGTAGTTTCTATATATTTATATTTCTATGATTAACCTATGTTTCAAAACAAATAAGAAATAAAAAAAAAAAAAGGTTTAATTGAAGTATTGTACAATGACAAAATTAGTTTGTTCATTCTTATTGTGGATTATATGATTGTTTCAGTTTAATAAATTTTTATATATAGATATATATAAAATATGCAGAATTCCTAGATCATTCTCATATATGAACACTAAACTGTAGCTACTTACACATACCATGCATTGCACGCATACACATGCGCTGTGTTCCCCATTTAGCCCTTTTCAGACTCTTATAACCCTCAAAATTTTCAACTTTGCCCTGGAGCGTTTCTTAGCCCTTTTTTTGATAATTTTAGTCGTTTTTTACCCTGTCTTTTTTTTTTTTTTATAAAATGTAGTTTTAATGACGCGTAGCTACTATTTATAAGAAAATTTCTGTAACAGTTTAATATTAAGCTTATTTTGTGCATATTATTTTGCACATATTTGTTGAATCTTTGCATGACATCTACTCAAAATTACCAAACTTCATTGCAAAAATCTGGTTCGAATTAAGATCATTACTGGGTTGAAAACTCTTTCAAACGACGTCCAACTGTCTGATTTGACAGAGGGAGAGTGAAGGTAACTTTTTCTGTTTTAACTCATGTTTATCTTTTTCAAATTATTGCTATAAAAAGACGTGATTAATAAGAAAAGGGACTCTTTTTTCTCTACAATAGTGTTTTTTGCTGAATAGCACAACCTGTTGGTAAACATACCCAGCTTCTTTATCAGCTTATCTCTTAACTACCACTCCTCAATCCATTGCATTTGCTGTGTCTTCCACATTCAAATACTGATGTTGAAAAAGCATTCAGTCAAGTAAACATCGTTAAAAATAAATAATGAATTTCGAAAAAAGATTAATGTATCAAAAATAAATAGTTTACTGACAATTCGACATGAACTAATTCGATACAGAAAATCCTATCATTTTGACGTTTCAATAACGTAATTAAAAAAATTGGGACAGATAAAATTTGAAAGCAGAAAAACCGAAGACACACATAAAGGATTGAATTGGTTGTAGTATTGGATGACGAATTTTCACAAATTTTGGTTTAACTCAAAAAAGAAAAGATTGTTTAATCTAGTTTCAAAATATGATATTAAAGAATTGTTTAGAATACCATTTTTCCTTTATGGATCTTTTTTTTAAGCTGGTTTGGAAAAATTTAGCTTCTTTTTTTAGCCCATTTATTATACAATTTTAACCCAAAATGGAATTGGTAATTAGCAATATGCTCATCCGAGTATAAGAACAAATCTATATAAATAAAAGAAAGGTTTTTGTCTGTACATTGCTTAGAACTAACTCAATTTCAAGTTATCTTTACGCTTCATACATTAGACAAACCGAATCCACCCTAAGACAAATTTCTATCCGTCTGTTTGTCGGTTTGTGCGTAAAATTTTGTCACAAGTAACCTCAGACACTATGAGAGTAGGTAGAGAAACTTTGACAGTAGATTTGAGTATGTCTAACTTAAAATGTATGCTTTGAAATGTTTTAGGAAAACCAACGTTGATGCGAAGTTATCAACTTTTAATATGTCTTTGGATAACTTTACAGAGTTTATTTTAAAAATTATAGGCATAGCAAGTAGATATTGTTAGTTGATTTCAATTTCATTTGCATTTAAGCTTCCAGCAAGAGATAATTGACAAGGAGTTTCCCGAAGTTCAAGATCTGCCATCTGTTCAGAATAACTGGCTTGTGAACAAGCAATTATCACCCTACAAATGAGTGGGCAGAAAAAATCATTAAACAAGTTCTTGCACTATATATAGCTGATGAAAGAACTTACAAGTCAGTAAACAGAGTGATTAGTGTTGAGGAAACATTTCATTATCCAATTGAATTTTTTGACTGTGTTACTGCACCTAGACTGCATATTCATCACTTAAAACTGAAAACCTATCATACTGTTACGAAACTTGAGTGCCCCAAAAATTAATAACGGGGCACGACTCCGAATTCGTGCTTTGCACAGAGGCTGATATCATGACTGGGTATGGTACTGGGGAGTCAGTGTTTATACCACGCATACCATTGATACTTGCAGTTTCCCGTTAGCGTATGTTTTGCAATGACGGTAAGTCGCAAGGCGAAACTGTCAACGTTAGGAATTGAACAGAGTGAGACCAAGTGCTTCTCTCATGGTCAACTGTATTTTTCTTGCTCAAAAACCAGAGGTTCCAACTCTGTGTTCTTCCATGAACCTGAAGGACAGGCAGCTAATGTGGTGTTTAGAGATTCATTTCATTAATACTTTGCTCATAAAAATATTTTTTCTTATTCCATAATTTTTGTAATAATATTTTGAAATACCACGTATCATCTCTGGATTTTTGCAAAATACCTGTCAAAGAAGGGCACCTCTGCTATTAGAGTATATAGTGGCCAGGCTAGCTCAGTGGTTAACGAACTCGACTCTGAACTGATAGGAATAGGGTTCGATCCCCACCTGGCCCTCGATTTGATTAATGTGGGAAGTGAATAAATCTGAGCACGTCGTCCCTTGGAGAAAGACTTTAAACCGTCGATCCCGAGCCTGTACGATGTCAGGTACTCGTTAAAGATCACTACTCAAAATACACTTGAGTTAGGCAAAATTTAGGACTCCCACTGTAGAATCAATCTTCATTGTGTG
This sequence comes from Hermatobates lingyangjiaoensis, assembly GCA_026182355.1. NCBI lineage: Eukaryota > Metazoa > Arthropoda > Insecta > Hemiptera > Hermatobatidae > Hermatobates > Hermatobates lingyangjiaoensis. Next base: position 2,947,365 of record JAPFBL010000023.1, read on the forward strand.
GTATCACAAAGGGCCAATGCTCGGTCTACCTGTGTTACCTTGTGGGACTGCTACTGCAACCTAACCTAACCTCACCCAACCCAGTAAAGTGTATAAAAAAACACGCATACACAGACACACACACAACATACCAAAATGCCGAAAAAAACAGTAACTCCCTTTAAAACGCAATTAAAACATGGCTCCATAAAAAACCACTAGATTTATTTTTGAAATTAAAACATATATTAATTCAAAATGTTGTCTATCAGTATCGGTATCTGATCGACATTTATAACTCCCGATTTGAAATTAAATACCCTTTCCGTGAATGTTGGTTTCATAATTTTACCTAAGAATTAAGTATAAACCATGAATGGTGCGGTACTTAAGAGTTATGGCTTTATAGGCAATTTGTAATGTTTGTGCCTACATGATATAAAAAAATGGTGTTAATATATGCTTCAATGATTTTACAGTGTTGTACTAAATGATTTTAGATAGATCTCCACATGTTTTGATTCTGAGTTTACATCAATAGTGATATTCTTCATCATAGCATTAAAAAGAATTGTTGCAATACTTTTATTTCAGAGGCGTAAAATCCAAACTTTTATTTTGATAACTGTATTTACGAGATATTAAATTAGTGAGTTTGGAATACAATTCTGAAAATACTTAATAGTAAAAAATAATGCCAGTTAAAAATAAGTAATGATAAATGACCGAATATTTTAATCTGATTACGATTCAGAGGCATTCATAATTAAGTGAAAGGAATAAATGAGATATAGCGGTAAGATGGTTTACGTCATCTATAATTTTGTATTTTGTAAAATGTATCTATTGATTGCAAACTATTTTCAGACTCTTCGTAGTTATTACTCCTTTATATTTAATTAGTTCTTAGTTTACAGATGATATCGTTAAATCTGTTACATCTCGCGAACATGTTCAGAACTAGACGTAAATAGAACTCTATCAACCGTTGCATAAGTCACTGAAGTATTTGAAGGTACTTTACCAACATGACAAAAAAAAAATTGAGAGCCATGAATGTGAGAAGCATAATTTCTTAATTTTTTCTAAGAATTGAATATAAGGTATAACTAATAACTAGTGAATTGTGTTTGAAAGCGTTCTATATAAACATAAGTCTTTGAATTACCTTGTTTGCTGGTTATATGTTACCAGTTATATGTTACTGGTTATATGTTATATATTACCTTGAATTATATGTTACTGGTAACATCCCTATACAAGTTCTATGTCTTTTTTAGGAAACTGTAAGAAGTCCTCGGCCCTTACAAACCAACCAACTTTGATAACCTCCCGAATGGTTTCCTTGAGTACTATAATGTTGGTGAGAACATCTATCTACGGTAAGATATCTATCTATTAGTGAGGTAACCTACCTTAAATTTAACTCCAATAAATTTCTGGAGGATTAAAGTATGGTTGGGAATTAATGTAACCTCAGGCTACTAAGTCAGTTTATGCATGGACAAAAAAAAACCTACAATTTATTTACTTTTTGTTTACTTAAAGAAAGAATCAATAAGGTTTTTGTGTTAACTCTTTAATTTGCTGTCATTTCAGTAAAATAGAGGTAGTTTTCCCCTTTCAAATCAGTCAGTTTTGGGATTAAGAAAAAGGACCATCATTTTGACTTAGTATCTGAATCTAATACTATACTGAACTAAGCTATTAGTTCTGAACTAATAAAACTTCACGATTATGAATGAAGTATCCACTATTATCCTTTTTGACACAGATATTTCGCTGGTTAAGGTGCGACGACAAAAGAAATGTGGATAATACAGCGAGTACTAAATCACTTGTGGATAATATAAAAACTACAGATTTTTAAGGAAATTAGAGTACACTGATTTTTTTTTACAATAATGCAGATTTATCCCCCGGGCCGGATCGAACCCCCAGGTGGGCCGGATCCGGCCCGCGGGCCGTATGTTTGACACCTGTTTTCTATGTTAATGAGGCTTGCCATACGAGTAGTTTAAATAGATAGAGAATCAAGCACAAGTGATGCCTTTATCTCTTACACAATTTTAATAGGGATATGAGTTGAACAAAAAGTGTTTTTATAAGTTGAAATAAGTTAAAATTCAGGATGATTTCCTTATTTTATTTCAAACCAACTAAACCATATGGGTTAGCATACAAAAGAAGAAAGTCGTCCAGTCGATAAAGCATTTCTCACTGTCAGTCGTCAGACCAAACGAAAAACTGTCAGCTAATAACGCACCTTTAACCTTCTTAAGTGTTACTCTGCTAATGAACTAAATTCATATTGTTAATTACTAAAGTTCTGTGTTCATTGAATTCTTTGATTGTGTCTACTTTTAAACCTTAATATGTTATAAGTTGCAATATAAATAACAATTTGGTAGTAAAATACTTCATTCTTTACCAACAATTTACTTTATGAACAAACTTAAAACGCATAGTGAATTATAAATTTTATTTCTCATACCGATTGGCTTCGAAAAAATTTGAAAAACTTACCTCTGTTACTTCATCTAAAGCAGGCGTGGGGAACCTGAGATCTTTTGAGTCATGAAGTTAGGTATTCGGTGGTCTGTTGAGAAAAATGTTTAAAAATTTAAAGGATTATAATATAAAATAAATAAAGAAAA